>JAGFPH010000689.1:156597-205233 GCA_018207615.1 Philaenus spumarius
CTACAATTCTTCTGAATATTTATTTTCTCTCTTTGTTTTCTTACAGCCTAATTCTCTCTATCCATCCTCTTTTACCATGTTTTATGTTATATTTTTCTTATTTTTTGTATTTTAATTTCAGATTGTCTGCGTACTCGCAGTAGCCGCCTTCGCTCAGGCAGGATATTTGGCAGGACCTCCTTACGGTTACGCGCTTCCTCATGCGCCAGTCTATGTACCTGCTCCCAAACCCGCACCGGTAGATTACTATGTAAGTAGTGTAGTATCTGGTTTACATTCATATTTAAAATTAGTCAGTTCAAATAAAAATATTCACCATTCAGATCCAAGGCAATTTGTTACGACATAGTTAATCCATTTTAGTGTAAAATAAATAGTAACAGTATCTACACTCCAAAGAACAGACACAGTATAACTAGCTAATAAGTAAACTATTGAAATTTCCTTTTAATAACATTAATTTCTTCATCCAAATTACACTATTATTTAAATGTAATATTTTTTATTAAATATGAAAAGCATCATATTTAACTCACTAAAATACATTTCCTAAATAAAGTTAGGCAAATTAAATTACCTAAATGGAAAAAAGTTGATTTACTTGAATTAAACAAAAATATATGCACAATTATGACCACCATTATTAGTCTAAAACGATTTATTTTATTACTTTTTTTTTTTAAATCATTGTTTTTCAACTTTTGTTTAATTTTAGTCAGAACATAACAATAAATAAGTATTTTTTATTACTATTTTAATGTTTAAATCAGTGTAAATAACTTGTGTTAGTATTCCTTATGTGTATCAGCTGTTTGCTAGTCATATGATGTAAACAATACTAATCAGCTGTTTTACGCTTCCAATAGAGTTGCCACTGTTTGAAAGTAAATAGTTTAATTTAAACTAGGAATGGGTAGGCCATGTAGTGCAACTCTCTTAAAAGTAATGTGATTATTGCAATGTTATTAATAATCCATACTACTTTCTTTTCCAGGCATATCCTAAATACAGCTTCAACTACGGAGTCAAAGACTATCATACCGGTGACGTCAAAGGACAATGGGAAGAACGCGACGGTGACGTAGTCAAGGGTGAATACACCGTCAACGACCCCGACGGTACCATCAGGACTGTCTCTTACACTGCCGATGACCACAACGGTTTCAACGCAGTCGTTCACAAGGCCGGAAAGTCCATCCACCCTCAACCGATCAAGCTGCCCTACCCCTACCCCCACTAAGTCTGTCCTTCTCCGTCCTCTAGGTTCCGTCGTCCTCTACAACAAAGAATGAATCAAACCTTTGCACCACCTTGATACTCTAGCTTAAGACTTTTAGTTTATAAGTATATGTTGGGTATTTTTGAACGTGATTTCCCACCCAATAGAAATAAATCAGTGATGATCTCAAATAAATTCGAAATTTAAAATAATTTCTGATATAACTTGCAGTATAAAACTTGTTTCGGACATAATTTTAAAAAAATTAAAATAATTTCACTAAATTTAAAAACTAATTTTACATTTTATCTTGTAAATATCCAGTTTGAATAAAATGTAATATTAATGTAAGTAAAAGTTAGTGCTCTAGCAACGATTTGATTTAGCTGGTTTTGGTCGGCGACACCAAAATGTCTTCTTTTCTGGTTCTGTATGTTGTCTTGAACGTACGATCGTTAAAATCTCTGTGTTCGGTAGGTGCGAACAATATCAAATTAATTTAAAGTAGACGAATAGTATTGCGTAGAATTGTTTACATTTATTCGAACACAGGTTTGTTAAAGAACCGATACGAACACAAAATTTCCCTACAACTTGATTTACCCGGAGTAGATAATAGTTTTGTCTTTCATAGTTTTATATCTAGCCTGGTTCAAAAGTTGTGATTTATCTTTTTTTGTGCTAATAAAAACATGTGTTCAAAAACGGTTTTAATTTTCTTCCCTTCTGTTCCGATATTTTGTATATAATTTTTCCAGTTGATGTGCTTCTTGACAATACTCTTTATACTATACTGCCGATTTTATACGTTCAACTAATAAAAAAATAAAAAACATTATTGTAAAATTACTTTTGTTGTTATTTAAATGCCTTCTTCAAACCTAATCTGAAATGAAATTAAAAATATATCTTTAAAGAATACAGCATATTCTTAAATCTCCGTATATTCTTATAAATTTGATAACAAACTGTTAACCTTAGTTAAAACCACAGAGACGTTTCATCTTTGAAACACGAAAATACAAATACAAATCTCTATATTTAATCATTTAAACTATATTATATTTTTAGATAAAATCTTAATTTAACATAGACATTTTTTAAACAGCACAACAAAAATTATAAAAAACAACACAAATGCATTGCTGTATTAATATTAACTATATGAGTCCCTGCGTGCTTCACACGACAACCCCTTACTTCCTCCACATACTTATTTAAAATTGTATTTTTAATTAACATGTAGTTTTAATGATAACTTAAGCTAAAATGGTAAATACTATTAAATGGTTAAATCAAACTATTAAGTTTAGGATACAACAGGAATTACAGTAGAGCGTCGAAAATCCGAACTAATTGGGACCGAGGAGGGTTCGGATTATCAATTGGTTCGGATTATCAATTTGTTCGGATTTTTGAAAATAACCAAGAAAATGCCATTTAGGCTAAAATATATGTCCTTTAATCAATTAAAGTGATTAAACAGTACAAGCAGTAATGTAATTACAATACAGTATGTATGACTACTTACATATTATGATTTAGAAGAACCTGCATGTACACAGTAGGGCCAACATGATTACACTTGTAACTCTCAATTACAGTACAGTACATAATTAAAAGTTCACTTGTACATTATAGTTAACACAAACAAAAAATAAAAAAATACTGTATACTACACTACTGTATGTACGACACACTGTTATAATGGTTACACAAAGAGAAATGAATGAACTTTCTGTATGTTTACTGCTAGCGCTAAAGCAGCTTATTAGCGTGACAGTGAAAATACTGACAGCCAGTCTGTTGTGAGGGCTTGTGAGAGCAGAAATTAAGAAGTATTTTAAAAGAGATAATAATGTCAACTGCGATAAAAATTTTTGTGAAATTTTTAACGACGCAATAATTGGAATTTGCGTAAACAAAAACAAAATTTTTCAGGGGCTGCCTCAGAACGCGTTCGGATTTTTGACGTTTCGGATTATTGACGTTCGGATTATCGACGCTCTACTGTATTATAAAGGTTAAAAAGAAACAACATGTCTTAGACTTGCTTCTAAACATAAACCTATCTAACAATTAAGTAATACAAATAATGATTTCAACTGTAAAATAAGTTATTAATGGGTTAAATTAATAAGTAAATTATAGTAAACAGCTAATTGCTGTAGCAACACTATACATATTCCATCAGTTGGTATTTTAACCACAAATAGACGTTCTTTTAAACTGTTTAAAGGCCTAAACTTTATTGTAAATAAATTATTTCAAAATATTCTTATTTTGTCCACTATTCCCTTAGATTGGTATTTGTGCAGTAATTGGTTTTTAACATGTTTGTATATTGTACTTAGCTAAAAAAACATTTCCACATCTACTTGGCATCTATATTGTTCACTCTGTTCAATATTCTTAATATTTTCACTTTTCTGTTAGTCTTTCAATTGATTGTATTATTAAACTCCGAGTCGTCGACATTCACGATAATAAAATGCTTGTTTTAAAGTTATATGAATTATCTACTTTAATATCAATAAGAAATGGGACTAGCTAACCTGTGCAAATATTGCGCCAGTTATGAGTACTTACCTGATTTAATAAGTTGATTTAGTTCATTTAATTAAGTTTATTTATTTACATCAACTCCTATAAAAACGAGTGTACGTCCGTATGTACGTACGTGAGTAACATTCAGCTGATTTCACCCACCATCTGCAATTCTTAAACAAAACCCAGCGTAGATTATACTTTGGAGTTATGTTTACAACTTCGAGTAACATATAACAGCTGATTTCAACCACCATCTGTAATTCTTAAACAAAACCCAGCGTAGATTATACTTTGGGGTTATGTTTACAACTTCAATCATATATATATTAATTTGAAAAGATTTTTTGTAACCCGAGTGAGATCTCAAGTTTTACTGGACCGATACACACGCAGTTGGTACTAAATTAAAGATAATAGCAGATTTTGCTTGGATTTCACCTAAGACCCCACTAAATTTTCTAAAAATAGAAATTAAAATCTCTTATGGCCATTTAACATGGGTAAAATTTTTAAGCCTATTCCGAGTGATATCTGGAGTTCTATTGGGCCGATTGACATGTGTTAAATTAAAGGTAATTAACTTTATATTTGCCCATTTGCCTTAAAATTTTACTATTCCTTCATTTAATATTTAAAAAATGTAATTTAAAATATTTTCTATCCATTAACATTGTTTTTACTGATCAACTAAATAGCACAGATCAGCTGATTATAACAGCACGTTTTATTATCATCTGGAGTTCCATTAAACGGATTATAGCGCAGATCAGCTGATTATAACAGCACATGTTTTATCATAACATGGTTTGTTTATGTTGTAATTTAATTTATTTAAGTAGGTTATGTTTAATTTTGCTGTAACAGATATAACCTAATATAATATACTTATATATTATACTAAAATCAAACAATAGCGAAGCATTGCCGGGTCCAATAGTTATAACTTCTTGTGAAGTTTTTTTTTTAACATGAGTTATATAACTAATGTAGGCTATAATATGTTATAAGATTTGCTTTGAGGTTATAAACTGTATACAAATACAACCTTTTATCATCAATAGATTCGTTTATACAAATTTAAAGAAGAGATAACTATTCGTTTAGCTTCGGAAACATTCCTACATCTTCGTCATATTAATTATTTCTTCACTATAATATTAACAATTTCTAAATCATTTGATCTAGAAAAAATTATACTTAGAAAAATTACAAGTAAACCTCTGTGCATTAGGGTATTCTCTTTCAAAAGCAAACGAGCATTATTAATAATTATGATACTTTTGAATAATAAGAATTTTGATACTCCACAAACTATTTCCTTATATGATGAGGATTCATACATTTATATCAAGGATTATTTCTGCCTTATTGGTGGACATCGTCTAGCAATAAAGAGTTGAGAGTTGTGTGTGATCTGTTTGAATAAATTATTCTACTGAAAAACTACCGTACCTTGTAACGAGGAACATATATCATTGCTTTAGATATCTACGACACAATAGTTGAATCCAGCTTGAAGTTTTAAAAATATATATGAATTTGAAAAGAAAAATATAAACAGTGTATTTCTTTTACTTCAAAATTGTGTTGTACTTTATATAAGTTAATACATAAGCGTTTATGTTACAGAACAAATAATGAATTCCAAAATATATTTCAAAAAGTAATAAATAAGAGTTGACTGATGTGCCATAAATGAAAAGATTTAGAAATTATTATGCATACTAAGAGTGTCTGAAAAGCTCTGAGTTTTTGAGTTAGCCAATAAAGGGAAAAATACATTATATTGATCTAGTAAATCAAAGCTTGCTTTATATCTTCCTTTGGTGCATATACCTTTTGGAGAAAAGTTTGTATTATACCCCAGCTTCTGCTGTCTCTTCCATAATGAATCTATCTTTGAACACTCAACCATCCTCTATCTCATTTAAAGACTTAAAAATGCACCTCGTTCATCAGAGTGAGGGCTAAAGTTTTCAGTTACGACTATTTTCATAAAATTATTCTAAAGTGGCAAGTATGCTGGAATTGACAAGAAGTCTATAAAATGCTTTGCATTTCCTGCAGAGGTGCACCCAGATTTGTCCTAGGACAGTGAAGCATAGTTTCAATGAATGGAGGCAAGTAGCATCGGTGGTTTTGTGGAGGGGATAGTGTAATTATTTTGAACTTAAAATAGATTTTCAGCTCTTTTAGCCCTTGGTAAAAAAAACATGTTATGCAGTTTTTACATGTAAATCAATGTTGAAAATCGCTTATCTAAAAAACCCTAATGTTTGTTTTCATTTGTTGGTTGTAATTTTTAAATTATTTTTTAATTAATGAACTCACTGTACATACTAAGGTAATTAGCCTGGCTTAACACATTTTTATTAAAAAAATTAATACAGTTTTGATCATTTGGAGAGGTTAATACCTAAAAAAATGAAATACCTCTCTTTATAAATATAAAAATATGGGCTTCCAGTTTATTTACAAAATATTACATAATATTTGAATAAAGCAAGTTCTTGGAATAAAATGTTTGTTGATTTAAAATTACCACGGTATTAAGAAATAACGGCACTCATATACATTAGTTCGTAGAAGTGTAAACAGAGCTTACACGCTCATCATGCGACGTTGGATTTGATTGCTACATGTTGTTGTCAATGTTATCATTTAATGTTTTGGCTAGTAAGAGTGTCCTTTTGTTAGCCGAATTTTTGCAGAAAATAAGAGCTATTACAATCGACCAAACTTGAAAATGGTTGTTCGAAGGATTGTAGGACTTCGTCTCTTAGGAGGTATAATAACTTTTAATGGATGAAATATTTCTCGCAACTTTCCCATTTCTACTTCCTTGGACAGATATTAACCCTTAACAAACTCAACTGAAATTTTACGTACTGTATATATTATTATATATCAATCTGGAAATAATTTGTGCAAAATTACAGCAGTTACTGCGTCCAAAAAAAGTGGTACATATATAAATTTTTGAGTTCACTATGGTTTTGAGGTCCAGGAATTATTAAACGAAAAACTATGTGGAAATTTTCCTGAACCTAAAAAGAACACTGTAATAGTTTTGGAGACTTTAATGAAGGATTTTATCTTCAAACGTAAGTTTGAGTGTTTCTAAAAAAGGATTTTTAATCAGAATAAATTGCTACTACCCAATATTTGAAATGTTTAAATGATTCATTTGTAACTAAATTCATTGAATGAAAGAAAAGTACCTAGTTATATGACATAAATTAAACCTTCCTACACTATAGCCCGTTTAAAGTTTAGTTGATAGCATTGGCCTTATGGGGGCTTGCCACGCTACTACCTAACCTAACTACATCACCTCCTATTCACAACCACATTGAATGATGAATATCCTTATCTCAGTGTTTTATTCAAGATCCAAATTTCTTCATTTCAGTAACGTACCTCATATTTAAGTAAACCCCATTACATATTCCTAATAACTAGTTTAAACGAGTTTTATGAGGTTGTGGTGTTTTCATGCTGGCTGCTAGCATAAGATCTCCGTTTCAATAGCATGGACAATACCTGCCCATGCTATCAACTAAACTATACACGGATTATAATTCCTGCCTTTCTGATTACAAATAAAATATTACAACACAGACAAATAAAATTATAAATTTTTGACAGATAAATAGGTTATAACATTTCAATCAATGTAAACTAATTATATGTAGGCCTACTCAACTACAGTACCGTTAGTAAATACTGAAATAAAACTATTATAAATGTGTTTAATAAATTGGTTCAGTCAGTTAAATAAAACAAATGTAAACACAACAGTTTAATATTTTAATTAAAACAGCTGGGCATAAGAAATATATCAAAACAATAATTGTAACTTCTCAAAAAAGTTTGACCTTCTTGTACAAAACTGCTTTTAAACTAATGATATCTTACCAATATACATAACAATACATATACAATTTTATTAACTAAGAAACTTGATAATTATATTTCAGAAATCATGATTATACAAAACACAAAACAAGACTTGGAATTTTTACAGTTTACTTTCAAAATATACCTAACAGGATCAGTAATTCTATCAGTATTTTAAAACATACTTTTATTATTAACATTTTAACTGTACAAGAATAATACACCTTATTTGAAAGTAATATTGATTTAAAAAATTGTACTATAAAAAAGAAAGGATGTTTAAACTATTATAAGCTATATCAATCAATCAATCAATCAATCAATCAATCAATATTTTATTCATCCTTTTTTTCGACAAATATTACATTTGTATAAGGCAGGTCCCATAATTTACAAGTAGGCATGCAATATAATAATAATTCTTGGTACACCAGCAACCCTACAAAGTTTATAAAGATTATAATTTTGATAGCAGAATGTACACATAAACACAACAATTTTTTTTTTTACATTAAAATATAAAAATACAACTATACACAATTTAACAAAATATAAAATATGATCAGGACTACAAGCAACATTACAAAGCCCCGAACAATAGTCAATCTCTAAATTAAAATAACACACATAAATATAAAATATAGAAACATATAATATAGAAATATATAATATAAATAAAAGAGAGGTACAGTAGACTTCCTTTAATCTGGTATCCTACGGTAGTTAACAATTTCAAAAAAGCAGCTAAGCCTTGTTTGTATGCAATCAAAATGCGAAAGCAGTAGAAATCGGGTTGGATGTAACAGCTTGCTTGGAGGAATCAGCCTGACTGCGTTTGATTGACGTTGACATCGGTTGGTAAAGGAACCGACTGTTCTTTGCAGCAGCATTTTGTATGTTTTGCAATCAAATTCCGCTATTTTAGTTAGTGTTACACTTCTATAAAGTGTTTTATATTGCTTTGGGACTCTGCTTGACATTGGTTCTAAAGTAAATGTAATCCCTTTAAAAGAAACAACTATCAATTTAGATAGAAGAAAGCTGAATATTGTCAAAAAGTGTAATCAGCCAAGTAAACACATTATAAAAAAAACTATATATAAAATATGATCGAAGAAGATATAAATTTTTTAGTTTTAAAATAAACAGGACATTTTACAGATGAGGCGAATTTTCCAAGTGTAATCAATTGAACAGCCCTTAAAAAATTGACGTAGTCCTTCCAGATTAAATGAAGTTATCTGTATTTAGAATGGTTTTAATAACCGCAGTGATATATTTGAATAACTACAGCAACAGATTTACAAAAACATTGCTTGAAAAAAACTTACTTTATGAACTAACCAACAATTGCAATACATTTTAAAATTAAACAGGCGTATAAAAAAGTAGTCTTGGTCAGCGAATGTTATAAATGATTCCAATTGTTTCAAGATGTAAATCTGTTTGAATATGTTTGTCTAATGAAGCTTGAACATAATGTCGGTTACAAATAAAGCAAAACTTGTCATTCTCAAATTCTGTTCTTATTTTCTCAAATTTATCTGAATGATAATTTGATTTCAAATGATGTTCATAGTTGTTCAGGTCTGGTGTTCTAAACGAACACGGTCTACAACGGAATAGATTCTGAAAACAAGTTTCATTGTACATTTGTCTATGTTTGAAACCTGCTAGATGATCCAAGTGATGTGCAAATGATGATCCAAGTATCACTGGATAAATCACAAACTACACAAAACAGTTTGTAAGGTCCATGTTTATGTTTTCCTTCTTTCACAGTGTTTATTCTCTCTTCAAACGGCTTTTTTCGTTCTTCCTTTATTACCTTTAGTACCATATCTTTCAAAATTATTTTTATTTCTTGCTCCGTTGCTTGCTTTTTCTGCAATTTTTGTTATGTATTCCCATACCTTTACAAGTAGAGGTCTCGATGATTTCCAGTCAGCTGTTCCGTTTAAGTGCTTAGATAATTCACCAGAGAAAATCTTATCACATAACAGGCAATATTTTACTGTCTCTAACTTCATTTATGCAGTTTTGATGAATCATGTGTTTTATCTTTACTTGTAAGTACTTACAAAAGTTACTTTTGTCTGCTTTTTCCTTCCAATTAATGTATTCTTTTTCATTGGCAAACATGTATTCACAATTTCTTTGAAGCTGTTTGCATTCGTCACACCTTAAATAATCTGAAATTAGATTTGTTGTTAAATTATTGTCTCCAAATAGAAACTTCTGGTACTGTTTTTCCTCAAAAATGTCTTCCTTTAACCTGTGCTCATCAGTGAGGAAATGAACCAATAGAGATTGTTTATTCACAGTAGAAACTTTGCATAAAGCACAAGTTAGTTTATCATCGTTAAAAAGTACATACTGGTACTTTACTTTCAATCTACAATCATCTTTCAGATTTACTTCTGTTTCTTACAGGGCTCTAACGAACGCATGTGTTTTCTGTAAGATGTCATATTTTCATAATGTTTCAGACAAAGTTTACAATTCAAATTTTATGTGTAATGTTTTCATCCATGGAATATAATCTAGTGTTACCAATCATACTATTAATAAGTGGTTTTTTTGAAGACAAGTCAATTTCATATCAACTGGTGTCCATAATTAAATCACATTTATTGCAAAAATACAAATCGTCAGTTTTTCAACTCTTCGGTTTTAAAATGGACATGGCTTAGAATGTGCTCTGTATATTCAGTATTAGTTTTGCTTTGGACTTTACACCTAGAGAAGTAAAAATAATTACTTTCTTGAATTAGTCTATCACCTTTTACATTTAATATTGTTATGAGATGTCTTCTAGTTAATTTATGCATGTCTAAAGACATTCCGTTCGGAATTGGCATATAGCATGAGTTGCAATATATTCTTTCTTCGTTTTGAGACTGTACTAGTGACTTGTCACAGACATGGCCAGCTAGAGAGGAATTAACTGATAAAACCGCAGGACAGAACTTGCAAACAAGCTGCCAGAGGTTTTCTAAAAAAAAAATCTGGAAATTGGTTGACCATGCAGGCCAACCCTAGAACTTCCCGCTTAGTTTGAATTTTAAACGCTTAAAAATGAGTTTATTTGTTAAAATACCAAAAAAAGAAAATTTGTGAATTTTTAAACAACGATAACTTTTGAATGCGTCGTTCGATTTTCATTTTTAAAAAAGCATTCCACGCAGTTTTTAAAGCACAAAAAGAAAATGTACTGGTTTATATTCATTGGTTGATAAATCTGGAAGATATGTTAAAAAAATACCAAAAAATACCAAAAAACGAAAATTTGTGAATTTTTAAACAACGATAACTTTTGAATGCGTCGTCCGATTTTCATTTTCAAAAAAGCAGTCGACGCAGTTTTTTAAGCACAAAAAATGTATACACGGTTTTATTAAGATTTTTTCGCACGCTTTAAAGTTATTTTTAAAAAACATAAAAATTTCAAAAAAAAATTAGGTTATTTTTTTTTAATTTCTTCGGATTGGCTCGATGGATTAACTCTCAAATCTAATCAGATCTAAGTTTTGATACACCCTTTCGAATGACATGTCGTAGAATTCAATCGGTTGATTCGTTTTTGAGAAACTGTACGACAAAAATTTATTTACACACAAACATCCACACACACACACACACACACACACGGTCGGACACCTCGGCGGGAATAGTCAGAATGGCTTCCTGGGACCTCAAAACGTGGAGATTTAATGAAAACTCGACTTTCGAAAATCGGACCGAAATCAATAACTTCCCTTTATTGGTAGCGGGAAGTTAAAAAAGAAACATTATTAGTCTTGAAATGTCCCAAAACACATTGATAGGTTTGCAATTTCTAAGTTTAAAACTTGAATTTATAAGGATATGTTTTGAGACATCTAAACTATAATTTTAAAGGAAAATGAAAAATGTGTATGGTACCCCATTTGGAAGAAAAAGTCATAGTTCTTAAACTGTAGCCTCTTTTAAATGCCAACTATTTGACCATTCAAATACATTTAATAAATAAATTTGACCATATATTTGGACCTTTTTAATGCCAATGAAATAAATTTTAAATTAATTCAGGTCACTGACATTGAAAAGGTCAAAAACTAATAGTACAATTATTAATTTCTAGAATCTATGTGCCTAAACCCAACGGTAGCAATAAGAAAATTAAATTCACTGCTTCTTGGTAGGTCTAAACAAGACCTTTTAAAAGGGTTTCACTGAATAGGAGTTAACATTTTAAAATTATAAGTTAAAGTCTAAAAAAGTTAAACGTTTCGTTTTCATTTAAAATTATAGGTTGTACGTTTCAAAATGTTAGCTTGAATGCCTCAAGCTTTTATGTTTAAAGGTTACAAAGAAGTTCTGAAACACATAGGCCACCTGTGTAGTAAATATCTCAATCAAGTGACGCAAGTTAACTATAATTTATGAATTAAATTCAAATTAAATGCAAATGGAATTACATCCATGAAGTTTTTCTTTACAATTTAGACTTAAATACATTTAACTTCGGATTTTGTCATTTGATATATACCTCCAAGTCAAATGATTCAACTGTACTTTGCAAATAATCAATTGTAGTGAACTTTCAAAATTTGAAATATTTTTGAATACATGTATTTGTCTACAATAAAATAGTTAGTACTGTATTATAGACCGAACAATACTTTCTGCTTGTACAAAAGTTTAGAAAATTAAAACTAAATAACAAAAACTTTCAATAGAAGAGCTATTGTAAATTTAACATAGTCAAACAAGATTTTTTTATGTATGAAACATAAATACATACAGAATAAGTCTATTGAGAAATATAGACTCCTGTCCATCAGACCACAAAAGTCTTTCAACTAAAAATTTAGAAATACCAAAATCTATTGAGAAGTATACTGCATAACCCATTCCTACAAGATGGCAAAAATCTCTCTGCAAAAATTTAGTTAAATCATTGTATAAAAATCTATTTTACAACCTAAAAATGTTTTTAATGAACACAACTTTATAAATATTCTTATGTTCTTGGTCTTCGCAAATCGACTGTGGCATTGGTATATTCAACGTACATTCTTAATCACTTCACTTGACATTTGTTAAACCTCGTTAATGGCTAGCTGAAGAGTATCCGAACATCAGCTGTATTCATATTACAGACACCAGTGATGCAGCCTTCAATCTCTGAAGACCAAGAACATAGAAATAATATTTGTGCCCTGCAAGTCTATCTTTAAAGAAATTTTATTGAACTTCTAGAAAATATAAAATTGTCTTCTATTAATTTCCCTTTTCCTGACATAAATAATTATGAATGGGTTTACTGACACCCTTAATAAAAAATTTCCACTAAAACTAAAAATATCAGAATATAATTTACTAGAAAACCTCTAGGATTAGAGTATCTCATGATTGAAAACAAAATCTTGTTTGCCCTGTAGCTTCTCATTTTTATAAGTTGGACTGTATAATATTTAAGAGAGTCATTCTCGATACTAAGGTAATGGTGATTGACAGATATATTATAAATTCAAATATAAGTCGAAGGCATTTTAGGAAGTTTTGCAAAAATAGACGAGTTGTGGGTACATCTAGAATTGATGATTTAGGGATGTTGCTGTGCAAGATCTCGAATCTCTCGAGCTTTAAAATTTAACAGCATCTCCTAATATTATTTCAAAATCATTGTTTCCCCTTATAATTATATATTTTGAATATGGAATAAGTTTCCGAAACACTTAAATAATTACTTATAAAACATACTTTATAAAAAGGAAATGAAACAGATATTACAAATTACCGCCCAATAGAGCTAATACCGATTTTGCTATTTTGAGCAGAATTATAAAGTTTTTGAATAAATTAAATATTTTACCCAAGACAATATACATTTTGAAAAGTTTTCTCTACAGAATCTGTCACATAATATATTAAAACGTATAACTTGCTTATTAAATAGATAAATGCAAGTAGCATTTCTTATGTGGGACATCTCAAAAGCTTTTAAATGTGTCGACCACAAAGTCATCCTTCATAAACTTGATTAATATGGTATTCATGATTGGTTGCAGACCTACTTGACTTGTAGGAAGCAAAGAGTAGTTTACTCAGACGCTCATAGATCTCATTGGTCATCTTAGGAAATCTATTTTCGATGAGAGGGGTTTAATGTTTTTGGTATATGTAAATGGTCTGCCTTACAATTGTCCGCATTTGCTAAAGTCACAACAGTACCGGTAACCGTTTTTGGAGAAAATTTGGTTAAACTAGATGAATCTGTCATACCCTCATTATTTATGGCAGAGAATTGGAATAAATACTTCTCAAAGTTACACAAAATATTTTCCCAACCCTAATCACTACAAATTTAATAAATAATAAAAGAATATAATGTAGATAAAAACTTTATATTGTTTTCCCATTGATTTTATGTCTTTCTAATTACCTTTGTATTGAGGTTCTCCTTTGTTTACCGCAGGAGTATGAGCTAATTACTAGGATTAGGTGGATCATGCTCTTCAGTTGTTCCTTGAGGATCTCCTTGTTCTAAAAAAATGTAAGTATATTACAAAATGTTTGCTAGGAAAAATATTTTAAAGAATTAGTTAAATAAATTTAACCCTTCCACAAAGAACAAGTTACTTTGCAAAATCAGAAAGTTATTTAAAAATACACCCCCAGTTGGTAGTAATATCCTAATAATTCCAAAAAGATCAATAAGCATGCCCAATAATCAGCAAAAGATTTTTGTGTGATACTATAAACAGACCCTAATCTTATTTAATGTAAGATGTAATTACACGTATCTGTAATGCGTGATTATTGTTTCAACGAGCTGTGTACTGTTATTCATTTAACCCTTTCCCTGATAACCCGTAGTAACCTGTAGCGATTTATTTTTTCCACTCCCTGACTTTCCGTACTAATCCGTAGTAGAACTTTAAATGCGTATAACTTCGCCATCTGTTGGAATATTTTAAAACTAACTTCAGAAACGTGTTCAGAGAACATTTTACAGTACAGTTGTATTTTATTTGTAATTTCTTCCAGCTATTTACGGTTTTAGATCTGTGTTTATAATCATCTGTAGCACAACTTTTGTAAACCAAGAGTCACGTAAAACATGGTTAGACTGAATTTAAAATACTTTGTTAATTTTATGATTTATTAAATGTAGTTTTGTAGTAATTAAACACAAATAAAACAGACAGTTTATGGTCTAACAAATATAAAGTGTCTCCTAACATTTTTGTAAAAGTTATAACTGTGAACTTATTTTTCAATTTGTTTTTTATTTGGACTTAAAAAAAAATTCAGTGCTGCATTAGGTAAGTTAATATACAAATTTTGTATATATCAATATAATATTAAGTATGGTAAAAATTTCATGTATATTGAATAAGTAGTTAATTAGTTATCGTAGTTTGAATATAAGTGACAAATTTTGCCATTTATGAGGTCTGGTATGAGGCACTTGGTGTAAATTATGAATACCAGGGAAAGGGTTAAGCAGAATTAAATTCTATCCCTTAATTTCATCTTCAAATATTATAATAAGTTAGGTGCAGAAAGTTTTGAAATGGATAAACTAATGTCCCTGGCTATATAGGAATGAGAACGTACAGCCAGATACCTTTACTCTCACAAAGAGATCTCTTGATGTTTTTACTTTACAGCAGTTGAAGTAGCAAAGAGCTGTACTCGACGAGATTAAGTGGTTATTTTCAATAGTCCCCTTTACAGTTCTACGTAACATCAAGTGTCTACTACCTTTTCTAGCTTGCCATTTTTTATAAGCAATAATTAGTTTTCTAAGATGATACAACAAAAATGTTTTACTGATTTTGAGTTATAATAAGCAGCAATCTAATAACACATTTTGTACGATATAATATAATTTCCTCTTTTATAGCCCTTAATTTAACAAATTCGTTTGGATCCATAAGTAATAAAAAGATTTACTTCTGTACAAGTATACATTATATTTAATGTAATGTACATATTTATATGTAATGTAAATACTCTTTTGTATACTCGTGTCCTAAAAAGACAATTTTTAAAAATTTAATTAACGTCTGTTACCCTTCAAAGTTCGATTTTGTAACTTATTTTACATTCCCTATTGTTTGTATTCTTTGAAACCAAAATTTTACAAAACATTTACGATGATATACAGTAGAACTTCGCTAATTCGAACCACAATAATTTGAAAACCTCTATAATTTGACACTTTTGTCACTTCCGCTCGGAAAACCTCTAATATTCTAAAATAAATATTCCGTTAATTCAAAGTATTTTCAACATCATATAATATAGTCTCTAAAATTCAACTAAATTTTTATCTGCACGTGTCTCTACAATTCAAATTTCGTTGTTATAATTCGAATTTTATCCCCCATTAGCCTCTGAAATCCTAAGTTAATACAAGAAACAAGCATGTTGAAACAAGAACTAGTGTGCGGAGATGCGGAGAACGACTTCCAATTCGCGCATGCACTAAGGTAAAAGCATGCCGTAAACACGGTTTCCTCCAAGTTCAAGACTATTGCCAGTGTTTTTGTTGATTTGTTACAGTGTGTTTAGTTACATTACAGTTTATTTTTAAAGGTTTTTTAACGTACAATAAATACTAACTTGTATTAAAGTAATAATGATACTTTTTAATTGTCAATGTAATTATTTTATTGCCTAATTGTTTTTTTTAATTTTGTTTAATATATTTTTAAACTTATGTAACGTTACCTACTACATATTATGCAAAGTTGTAATCATTTTAAAAGTGTTTTGTAAAATTTTTAACAAGTTTTCCAATAATTAGAAGTGTAGGCCTATAGTTTTAAATTTGAGTTTTCAGTAAGTAATAACCCGTGTATTCAGTTTATTTACTCATGAGATAGTAAATAAATACTATCTCATGAGAGATTTGTCAACATTTTTTGCAAATTGAAAACTTAAATAAGAATAATCTGAAATTTTTTTAAACTGAACCATCATTGGTGTTTTTTATTAGTAACTCTTTAACCAGAGTTTGCAGTGACTTATTGTTAACTTATTTTCTTTACATCTGTGAATGTTTCAAGTAAGGTTTATCAAAATTTGTAAAACTTGTATAGCAGATTTACAAATTTTAATTTCTTTATACGAACAAGTGCACTTAAATTTCAGTTATGAAAAGTATGAACAACAACGAATGGTGTAAGATAATATAAACCGCTGAATTCTTTAGGTCTGCCTTTAAATCTACTTGCCACAATACCTAACTTTCACCTAAACAATTGATTGGCTCCTCTTACCTTCATATTTATGCACAATCGTATCAGGTGCTGGTGTCCGAGAGAACGGTTCTTGACTTTCAACTTTTGATTTTTCAGGCATTTCTGGAACAGAATAATTTAAATGTGTATTCTTTGTACAGTTTAAGTGCATTTCCATTTCTTTTAGATAAATTGCAAAAGAACATAGTTTTATTGTAAATTACAATTTCATTCATTCACTTGTAATTTGGTACAGTACAAGACTTAAAGAAATTAATCTTTAGATTTTCCCAAAATTAGCCAAGGAAATTAAAAGAAATAAAACCTTTTGTAACCGGTTACTAGTAGTTTTTTTTTAACTAAATCTTGATTTGGAATATTTCATATAAAAAAATTGCTGTTTCATTTAGGGATATGTATAAAGCAAATTTGAATCAAAATTAAAACTTCAAATTTCCCTTATACGGGAGCGGAAAAGTAATTCCAGTAAAAATAAATAAGTAAGTACAAAGTCCATTACGTATTTGAAAGTAACTTCTGCAAAGTTTCAATAATGTTGATAAAAAAATGCATGTAGATGAATAATTCAGCGGTCATCATTGCCTGAAAACACCCATCAATTAAAGCTCACACATTAAGCAATGGGAACATGTTAAACGCACATCAGTACAACATTTAGTTCACAACACACTACTAAACCTAGTTAAGAAAATACAATAGATAATCTGGACAAAATGAGTAACTCGTTCAAACGATGCAGAAACGCTAACACCGTATCATCATTGCTAACACAGTCTAGGTATCATCTTAAAATATTGTTGGAACTTGCAGAATCCTCTTATGGACTTGCTTTAAATCTTTCACACTCCAAAAGAAGTAAATTAATATTGAATTGACAATCATTGAAACCAACTGACTCCTGTTTATTCTGACCCAGAATGAGGGTGAGATAAAATTCATGTCATCTTGGAAAAGTGAAGTTACACCAGTTAGCCAAGAGTGTAAACATAACATAAAAAAGTTTTTAATATTTTGCCTGATCATATGTACATGAAAAGCTTGCAGGAAGACAGGTGCTGCGAATATTGACAATTAACGGATCAAAAGCACATCGTATAAAGTTTCCCAAGAATATTTACAGATGTTTCAACACACCAGATGATAATCATGTGGAATAACCTGTTTTTTTCTTCTTCTTCAAAATTCTTGTCTCTGTTGGAATGACTAAAGCAAGAATTTAAACAAAATGGCCACCTATGTCGGAGAAAAAAATTATTTTCCATCAGATCAAATGCCTCTGAACAATCAGATCAATCACATTTCAACAAGCAAGATAGTAGTTATGCTACTTCCACAGCACCATATTCACCAGATCTATCTCTGATTGATTTCTCCAAATTTTCTAATAGAGAGAAATTGCTTGGAAAAAATATTTTGGTTTGAATAGGGAAGTGTAGGATGAAGGAAACAGAAAGTTATTTTGAAGACCTCGAATGATCATACTATACAAATAATATACAAAGGAAAAATCATCGCCTCATATATTAATTACAATTAAAGAAGACTCTGAAAAAAATCTTTTCTTAAAACTATTTCTTTGTTTAATTTTGACCTTACTTATAAATTTCAGTTATCCAAAATGTAAACAATAACGACTGGAATAAGAAATAAAATAATATCTGGTGTTTTTAGGTTCTCTATAAAATCAGCTTAAAATAATATATCCATTATTTTTAACTTTTCAGCTGTGGATTTGATTTTTTTAAATTTACCTTGACATGGTGCTGGTAGAGTTTCCTTAGGAGTTTGTATCTAAAAGTTTGGTTCTTGGTGTACTACTTCTAAAACTTCAGGCATTTCTGAAACATAAATCTGTATTGAGTAAATAAAAAACTAATAATAATTATTAATAGCTTTAGGTAAATTATATTATTTATTTTCATAATTCACTTCTATAAATTAAGTGCTTAGTATAACACATGATTATATCATCCGATCATCGTGTTTATGGAAATCTCATTAGCCCGGGAGGAGTCTCGCGGGTGAAAATTACATGAAAGGGTGGCGCGGGGTGAATTAGTCCAGGTTCAAAAAACGTCATAAATAGACATAAAATGATTTTTATTTAAACTTTAACATGTTAAGTACGTACAAATATATATAATAAATGTAAATTATATAATTAAAACACAGTTAATTATACATAAACCAAACACGAATATAAATGTTATAAAAGGTTATAGACCAATATATTATGACCAATATGGCTCTCACATCACCAACTGAGAAATGGTAGGGAATGAAGCTACATAATGTTTTAATGGAAGCTTCCATATGAAGGTATTGACAAGGTGGAATCTTTCACTTCTTACAGTCAGGAGATGTAATAAAAAAAACAATTCAGACCTGGTCAAAAATGAAAGGCGCTACCCCTACCGGGCTTAACATCTGTTACATAATATATAATGTTTCTCAGTCAAAATGTGTATAACAGTTTATAAAACATGGATGTTTAGACCTTTTTAGAGTGCCACCGACAATTTTACAAGATGATTTTAATAAAGGTGCAGGACTAATCACCTAAAAGTTGTCTTGGTACATAATATCGTGTTTAATTATTTTATTAAGTTTACGATATAGCAGTAGATAATAAAGATTAAACAGAAACTGATGAACTCATTCATAAAACCTAACATAATAACTAAAGGTAAAAAGTATAAAAACAGTAGTTACTGAAAATGTCACTGAGAAATAGCTTACATTTAGAGATGTAGATAAATCTAATCTACATACATGATTAGAAATACAGACTAAGAGCTGATTCTACTAAAAAACTTCATCAGCCTAGGTATGTATTTCAAACGGACAAAATTTAATGAACTATAGACGTAAATTTTCATTAAATTTACTTGTAAATGTCAATGTTTTTCCCTCAAACTTGATTCCATACCTATTACATTAATATAATTCACATAGGAGTTAAGTGCATGGCTTTCCTGTAGTTTATCTTACCACATCAAATTACATTTTGTGGAACTCTTTGATTATAGATGTTAAGTACTTTAAATTTCTAATCTTTTTTAATAAATTACTTAACAACAAAATGTATATAAATTCAATGAATGACTTAATACACTCTGTCGCATTTGTAAAGGAAGAATAGCAATTTAATACAAAACGACAGATTCTTCCAATGAAGATAACATGCAATTAACGTAGACAACAGTAAATGATAAAAAAATCATCAGTAGGAAATGTTTTACCTAACAAATCTTAGCATATTACAAAGATTTTATGGGTTTAGAAAAATAAATATAAATGTTAAGTGCTTTAAATTTCTGGTATTTTTTAAAGTTACTTATCAACAAAATGTATATAAATTCAACTTCTGTAATCCAGTAATATTATAGCTGTACGTGAAGACCTTACAATTTCCTCATTGTCATTATTAAACATGCGTTCAGCAGGTAGTTCTGGTTCTGGATGCATCGTTACAGCTAGTTCTGGATCTGTAGGCATCGGTACAGCTAGTTCCTGGTTCTGTAGGCATCAGTACAGCTAGGTCTGGTTCTGTATGCATCGGTATAGCTAGTTCTCGTTCTGGATGCATCGGTACAGCTAGTTCTGGTTCTGTAGACATCGGTACAGCTAGTTCTGGTTCTGGATGCATCGGTAAAGGTAGTTCAGGTTCTGGAGGCATCGGTACAGCTTGTTCTGGTTCTGTCGGCATCGGTTCATCTAGATCTGGTTCTGTAGGCATCGGTACAGCTAGTTGTGGTTCTGGATGCATCGGTACAGCTAGTTCTGGTTCTGGTGACATCGGTTCATCTAAAATATCTTGTCCATAATCCTTGCAATACCAGAGTAAGCATTGATCTAAACATAAATATTTAATTCAATTATAAAAATTATAGTCCTTAAAATAGGTAACAAAAGAAAATTAAATTTTCAATTTTAACCAGATTTGAATTGGGAATGATTTAATACACTCTGTTGTATTTGTAAAGGAAGAATTGAAACTTAATACAAAACAACAGATTCTTCCAATGAAGATGACATGCAATTAACGTAGACAACAGTAAATGATTTAAAAAAATCAGCAGTAGGAACAGGGCCGGATTTCCCAATATGCCCGGGCCTATGGGCGCAAGCTCCCAGAGTGCGCGCGGCCGAGAGAAAAAAAAGTATTTTAAAAAATATCTAAAAATAAATAGCCATAACGTAACATATTTTTTGAATTGATTACAACAAAATTATTCTGATTTTGAAGTTCGTTGGAACAAATAATTGTTGGTAAATTTAAACTATTTTTCAACATTAAGCATCAACTTTGTTACAACATTGATCTCAAACACGGGAGAACTGGCTGTAGGGATGTCGTCGAGCGGTACGCATCGTATTGCCACTGCCACTATGCTGGCTCGGCGCTACTGCTCGGAGTGATTAGAGGCGCATGCAAGTGCAAATGTTATAGTCGAGACACTGTTACCACACTGTCTACCAAAAACTTGCAATGATAAAATTGCATCGTGGAGTGTTGTTTAAGCAATTAACATATAGGCCTGATATATTTTTTTAATAAAGGTTTTTGGGGAAGTAACTTTAACCTTTATTACAGACTAGGGGGCGGAAAAAAATATTGGGCATAGGGGCGCCAAAATGCTAAATCCGGCCCTGAGTAGGAAATGTTTTACCTAACAAATCTTAACATATTACAAAGATTTTATGGGTTTAGAAAAATAAATAATATAGATGTTAAGTGCTTTAAATTTCTGGTGTATTTTAAAGTTACTTATCAACAAAATGTACAGGGTGGGCCATAAGTCACTTGACACTAGCAGTCACTCAGTATCAAGTTGACTCTAGTTGTAACCTGTCAGCTGTTGGAACAAAACAATAGTATTGTTTTGAATTTATGTTGAAGTTAGCACCTTGTTAGAAGTGATTTTAGTTGATTAAGTTTTGTAATTAATTAACTTATTAAGTTAATCATGAATAGTATGCTCCCAATAAGAGAACGTGTTTTTATTCTTCAGCAGTGGTGGTTACATGATCATAATTACGAAGATGTAGTAGAGTCATTTGTGCAGCATTTCCCAAACAGTAGACCATTATCACCAAGCCATTCATAACTTAAATAAAAGATTTGAAATGACTGGGTCTGGAGTGGATCTTCCACGATCATGTTTACCTACAACAGAAGAAAACGACTGACTGTAGCGCAAAGTTTAGTCCAATCGCCATCAAAATCAACCCGAAGAGCGTCCAGTGAGCTTGGTATATCTAGAACGAGCGTTAGAAGAACGTTAAAAACGGTAGGGCTGAAACCATATTGGCCTACTTTTCTGCAAGGTATGAATGAAGATGATTATGACAGGCGAATGGAATTTTGTGAGTGGTACGTAATAAGACAAGAAGCTGACAATACATTTTATAAATCCATTTTGTGGGGCGATGAGGCAACATTCAAACTTAATGGTAGAGTGAACAGACATAATTGAGTGTACTGGGCTTCTGAAAACCCACATTTAGTCATTTAGACTGAATTAAATGCCCCTGGAGTATGTGTGTGGGCTGCAATTTTTGCTGGTGGACTAATTGGACCATTCTTTTTTGGACAAACAGTCAATGCTGTTAATTACCATGATATGTTACATGAGTGTTGTATATATGCTTATATAATAGAATGTATTAGATATCATTAGGTTGGCCACACTGCTGGAATCAGGTGACCAGCATTCCTGTAGAATAAAGTACACAGTTCAGACTCAACATGGCTATATATTATTTATCCTACAACCCACGCTAATAATTATAAATAATGTTTAAGACAGAATAATACAATGAGGTAGTAGTTGAATTGGAAAATAGTCCTGCATTCGAACAACTACAACCCATTCGTGAAAAAATATTTGGCAGCAAGATGGTGCACCTCCTCATTACGGAAACAATGTGAGAGATTTCTTGAATGAGACTTTTACAGAATGGATAGGAAGACGAGGTACAACTGAATGGCCTGCGCGTTCACCCGATATAACCCCAATGTACTTTTCAATTTGGTTAATTTTAAAAGACAAAGTTTATTCAGAGAAACCAAGGGATCTGCAAAATTTAAGAGAACGTATTGAATCTGTATTTGAAGAATTATCTACCAAAGGCATCACTGACACTATATGCGCTTCTGTGCTTAAAAGATCTTATATGTTTATAGAAAATAATGGAGGACACTTTGAACATTTACTTTATATATGTGTTTGTTATTGGGTAGGACAATTCAATATTTTAATTGTAAACATTTATTCTTGACTTATACTTTATAATAAATTAATACTTACTATCGCAATGCATTTTTGTCAAGTGACTTATGGCCCACCCTGTATATAAATTCGTTTTCTGTAATCCAGTAATATTATAGGCCTACCTGTAAGTGAAGACCTTACAATTTCCTCATTGTCATTAATAAATATGCGTTCATCATGTAGTTCTGGTTCTGTATCCATCGGTAAAGCTAGTTCTGGTTCTGTAGGGATCGGTACAGCTAGGTCTGGTTCTGGAGGCATCGGTTCATCTAAAATATCTTGTCCATAATCCTTACAATACAAGGGTATGTATTGATCTAAACATAAATATTTAATTAAATTATAAATATTATAGTCTCTAAAATAATTAACAAAAGAAAATTACATTTTCAATTTTAATCAGATTTGAATTGGGAATGACTCGATACACTCTGTCGTATTTGTAAAGAAAGAATTGAAATTTAATACAAAACGACAGTGATTCTTCCAATAAAGATGACATGCAATTAACGTAGACAACAGTAAATGATAGAGGAAAATCTGCAGTAGGAAATGTTTTTCCTAAAAAAATCTAAACATATTACAATGATTTTATGGGTTGGAGAAACATAAATATTCATCCATTCTTTAAAAACTTACTATGCTAATTATATTAAAGCAATTAATTATATTACTTTTTATTTTCTCCACCTTATACGTAGTATATGGAGAAAGTATTGTATTCGTCCAAATTTTCGAATTTGAATTTTTAGTGCAATTATCCTGTTTTGGTGCTCCCTGAATCCAAAAAAGAGGTTTTTTGGTGATGTCTGTCTGTGTGTCTGTTAGGATGTGTACAGAGCTGGAGACCATACCAACGGTTTGATTTTGATGAAATTTAGTATACAGGGTGTCCAGCCTAAAGTGTTCCAATAGCTAACTTTTTTATTTTATGTCTGACAGTAAACTTCTTATGGGGGACCCCCTTTATTTTTGTATGTTGCTTTTAAGTATGTATTTCAATTTTCAAAATTTCCCGCCATTTTTCCAATATGGCGGCCAACTTAATTTTCTCTTATGGAAAACCCTATATTTTATGATGACTTTGGATAGGAAATGCGATTTAAAAACGTTTTTATTCTTGGTATTTATTACGTAAACATAACCAATCAGGCTCTAGAGCACTTTTAATGTTTAATTTCTCACTGTATTTCAAATGTGTATTTACACTGTCTTGTAAATGAGTACATAATTCAATCTAAGTGTTTCAACTGTAAATAAATAAAGATAAGCTATTTCATTAAAAAACGGTGTTTTACTATTTAATTTGACCAAACTAGTATTGTTAACTACTCAAAACTAATAACAACTGATAAAACTGAATTTACATAACTATGGATTTTGAGTGGCTCTAGAGCCTGATTGGTTATGTTTACGAAATAAATACCAAGAATAAAAACGTTTTTAAATCGCATTTCCTATCCAAAGTCATCATAAAATATAGGGTTTTCCATAAGAGAAAATTAAGTTGGCCGCCATATTGGAAAAATGGCGGGAAATTTTAAAAATTGAAATACATACTTAAAAGCAACATAAAAAAATAAAGGGGGTCCCCCATAAGAAGTTTACTGTCGGACATAAAATAAAAAAGTTAGCTATTGGAACACTTTAGGCTGGACACCCCGTATGTAGGTGTAGTTCTGGAATATCTCCAGGCGTTTTTTTTTTCTTTCATTTTTTCAAATATTTGATTTTTTAAGAGTTTTACCCCCAAAAATGGCAAAAAAATTAGAAAAATCAAAATTTCTCAAAAACGGCTCTAACGATTTTGATAAAATTTGGCTTATTTGTAACCCTTAATGTACCATACCTTATGCAAAAAACCGCATCTTCTAAACATTCTCGTTTAAGTAATAATAATAACAGATTTTCGGGGGTTTTGGGCCAAAAAGGGGGTTGTTTTTCAAAAATTTTCAAAACAGTTTTTTGTGCATCTATACAGGCCTAATTGACATGTTTGGTGCAAATTTGTTCGAAATCAATCGAATAATTCAAATAAATAATATTAATAATATAATATAATATGGATGTGTGTTACATGCATCTAATATTTTCCATGGTAACATTTTCCTACTTTTGTAATTCTAAATAACCACCTCCTATGCTACTCTTGGGAAGGTATAAAGTTTCAACTGGGAGAAAGTATGTGGCAGTTATCTGGTACCGTTGATTGAGTAACAATTTATCTATTTCTCATAATATAGGATCCAATTGTCCCACAGAGGTAAAATAATCTTTAGCTTTTGGAGTAACCCTCTAAATATGAAGTAGGCCTATAGTTTAGGCATTGGATGTATTATGACTTTAAGGCACTCGTGAGAAGTTTAGAACATTTCCATTCAACAAAAAGGGTTTGTTTTAAAATTAATAGACAACACTATTCGCAGTGCATCTAGTTTTAATTAATAAGGATGAACAAATGGAGTAGTATATTCTCTGAGGATTAGGTGTCCATCAAACAGTTCATTTCAACTTAATCAACCTACGCTCTTCTTATTCCAGTAAGGAATCTGTTCAGAATACTTTAACATTTTACATGTGCATAAGAGAAACATTGCATAAACTACATTTTAAAATCGTCACAGGGGTTCAAGGTTCAGACCAGATTTTTTTTAAATTACAAAAAGAAATTTGATGGTCTTGATATAAGATCAAAACTGTAAGCTTTCTTATTTAGTTGTATTTGAAGTTACTGGTACTCTACTTATTCCTAATAAAAAAATGTTCACATTGTTTGTTCAGTATGAATTGAATTATTGTTTTCATGTGATGATCCTGGATGTACGTTGTTTGAGTTAGGTTGAAGTAAATAAGTCTGTTGATTTAAATTATTGAACGCTGGTAGACCTCTTTGGTAACCAAACCAATTTGCCTGAGGATAAACATATTCTGCAAAATAAAATCAAGTAGGCTATTTGACTCTTACGCTATTCTTTTCCCTGAAAATAATCAAGTTTAATATCAAAGTATGGAACAAATAATGTTTACTATGAGTTGAAGAGTTTTGACATAAATACGCATTGTTACGTCAGTATAAATATAAATACACAATTTAAGTCCCGACCGACAAGTTTTCATACAACCAAAGCATCCTACAAACTTTGCGCATAAAATCATTTTATAATGTACCAATATCTGAACAGGAGATTGTAAGCTTGGTGCAAAAATTAAAACCTGGTAAAGCTCCAGGATTTGATAACATAAATTCGTTTATCATTAAACGCATTATTTCAAATATTGTGGAAGTTTTAAAATTTGTATATAATTTAAGCATATCAAAGGGATTATTTCATGACTGTTTAAAAACAGCACTTGTTATTTCTTTATATAAACGTGGAGAAAGGAAAAACCTTGCTAATAACCGTCCCATTTCATTACTATCAACATTTTCTAAAATATTGGAGAAAATAATTAAGAAAAGTGTAGGTCTAATATTTTTTTAAAAAGTAAACTTTTTTAGTATGACTCAATTTGGATTTAGGGAAGGTTTGTCAACTGAGGATGCATTGCTGACTGTTCTAAAGCAAATTATAGAAAGTGCTAATAATAGGCAGCAATGTTCAGCTCTATTTATAGACACAAAAAAGCTTTTGATACTGTTGATCATAAAATCCTTTTGGATAAATTATGGTTTGCAGGAATAAGAGGTTTGCCGCTAAAATTGTTTGCATTTTACTTGAATAACAGGCAACAATTCGTTAAAGTCGGAATGGTTTAAGTGGGGTTGGTTGTTTAAAGTATGGTGTCCCACAAGGTTCTGTTTTGAGACATATTTTAGTTTATGTAAATGATTTATACGAGGCTAAATTCCATGGTAGTTTGATTACATTTGCGGATGATATGGCTTTAACCTATTCGGCTATATTTACAGGCAAATGCAAGAGGATTTAGTTAAATTACGATCTTGGTTTGATAAAAATTATTTAATACTTAGTGAAAAGTGAAAAAACAAAATATATTCTGTTTGGCCTGAAAAAACCTTGGATTTTTAATAAAAACATTTTTTATCATGAACTAAATTGTACTAATTTTAATAAGTGTAAATGTATAATACTTGAACAGGTTGAAGAAATAAAATTTCTTGGACTTGTAATTAATTCAACGCTTTTATGGGATGGGAGGGGCATATAAAGAAACATAAGAGGGAAATGTTTTTAATCTTACGTAAATTTTACCTGTTGCGAAATGTCGGCTCTGAAAGAGTACTCGTCTATGTGTATCATGCACTAGTGTCTTCGCGTCTAGGGTATGGGCTTAGTGTTTGGGTATGGGCTTGGCACTTATCTTACCATATTCAAGCCACAAATTGGTCTGCAGAAGAGTATTATTCGAGTAATTTTTAGGAGATCTAAATTTGATCACTCTTGGCCACTTTTTTTGGCATCCAAAATCCTTCCGTTACATCATCTTTACGTAAATAAAGTTTTACAAATATTTTGCCAACAAAATTCTGTTGTTGTAAATAATATGCGAGGTACTGCATACAATTTCAGGAAATCTGGTATGTTATCATTCAATTATTACCTAACTGTTTTTAGTTTGTCTCCGGCTTCAGTTGTGTGTGGATATATTCATGTTCAAGTGATTGTATTTTACATTAGGCTACCGTCCACAGTGTTATACGACAACACGCATTTGTTGAAGAATAAACAATTCGTAGACAGTTCCTTGTCACAGCGGGCATCACTTGTTTCATATGTGGTGATGCTGTTAAAGAAGATGAGGATGTAGGTACAATAAAAGAAAGGGCACTGAAAACCTTTATTGAGGCCAGTAAGAGGAGAGAGAATGGTCATCATACATGGTTAGAGAGTCAAACATCTGTTATTGTTCATGATAAATGTCGAAAAGGGGTCTACACGAGAGAGTCGAACATTTTAAAGGCTGAAAGAGAAGCACACAATTAATCTCGACTGACAAGAGCTTTAATGTGGAAACATTCAATTTCAGTGAACTATGTCTTTATTGTGCAAAGGATGCCTCTGAATCCTTCAAAGCTCAACAAGTTAAG
Source organism: Philaenus spumarius (assembly GCA_018207615.1). Lineage (NCBI taxonomy): Eukaryota > Metazoa > Arthropoda > Insecta > Hemiptera > Aphrophoridae > Philaenus > Philaenus spumarius. The sequence goes on from JAGFPH010000689.1 coordinate 184,855, forward strand.
ATAGAAAAACACAAACTAGCTAATGTGCACAAAGTAATGTGTTTCTATACAATACAAAGTATAAGTGCTAGATTTGATGCATGGGGTGAGGGTGTTTTAGAGGCTCACCACTGAAACAGGTGTAATAGCTGCTGAAGGCAGGTATGACTTTTCCTGTCTCACAGAATTATACCTCAGACCAGATTCTTCAACTTCAACAGCTCCAAACCCTCGTGGCAAGCCTGAAAGTGTTGAAATGACTCAGTGTATCAACTTCATGTGCAACTACATGGAGGAGAATGAGGAATTGCGTCAATTTTCAATGGACGACATTCTCCAAACATATCCAGGCACTGCTCCCAGAAAGGATAACATACTAGCAAAGTTGTCCGAAAGATTTAAAAATGATAGACTATCATTGTTGTACCCGGAAATAATCCGCTTTTGAAACACAGGCAAGAGCACCCTGAACAATAGCTGGTATCAGACCAGGAAACCTGAATAACAAAAGTATGTGTGTAGTAAAAGTAGCCGCAGATATCATTCGTGGTGAGCAACTGAAACACGTGCCTAAATATCGTGGTTTTTTGGCTCCCAAAAGTTATGCCTTGCTCAGAAACTGTCGCAAACTTACCGGTATATTAATGTTACTTGAGACACCCAAATTGGATTAAAATAATTTTCAGTTTATTTTTCAGGAAGCAAAAGTCTAATTTGCCTGGGCTAATGAAAATTTGTGTTAAAGACGTTCCCTGCTACGCAAATTTTGTATTCCCCATGCTAGGAGCACACTTCTATTTTTTATATTTTATAGCCTAAATGAGTAAAATTACTTTATTTTTTATTTTTGAACCTTTCTACGTAATAATCACTAATATTTTAAAGCGGACGCACATGTGCATACATAGCACATAGGCTTAAATATAGTACATAGGCACGCAATGATATATATATTGAAAATACTCCCACAACGGGGGTTGGCATGCGAAGCACGCATAGCATTTAAAGCGGACTTTCATGTGCGTACATAGCACATAGGCTTAAATATAGTACATAGGCACGCAATGATATATATATTGAAAATACTCCCACAACGTGGGTTGGCATGCGAAGCACGCATAGCATTTAAAGCAGACTTTCATGTGCGTACATAGCACATAGGCTTAAATATAGCACATAGGCACGCAATGATATGTATATTGAAAATACTACCAATACGGGGGTTGGCATGCGAAGCACGCATAGCATTTAAAGCGGACATTCATGTGCGTACATAGCACATAGGCTTAAATATAGCACATAGGTACGCAATGATATGTATATTGAAAATACTCCCAATACGGGGGTTGGCATGCGAAGCACGCATAGCATTTAAAGCGGACGTTCATGTGCGTACATAGCACATAGGCTTAAATATAGCACATAGGCACGCAATGATATGTATATTGAAAATACTCCCAATACGGGGGTTGGCATGCGAAGCACGCAATGCACTGTATATTGAAAATACTCCCAATATGGGGTTGCCGCAATGCACTGAGCGTCGGCCGCTTATCAGTGTTCAGTGTTCAGTGTCAAGCTTACATGTGCGTCCTTTGCAGTTAAAGTGTTAAAAGGGTTTAAATTCAAACCCCCCCCCCCCCTAAAGGTTTCCTGGCTATGGCCTGGCCAGGTTTCCCTTGATCCACCCTCAAGGTCACAAGCCTTTAGCTTTCATATATTCAATACTTTAGCTAAAATATAGATATGTATAGGCTGTATGCTGTTTATCAAATTCTGTAGAAATCTGCTCACCTACTTAAAAACACCACATCTATACATTACTTATAGTCTAAATCCATTCAAGGATACTGTAGATAGGAACATAGATTGGTTTAGTTCAAATCATTTTCTATACCGAACATACAATATTATCTTGTAAGAAAACAATGTAGGCTAGTTATAATATAAATACAAATAAATATCAAAATTACAAAAACCTTCTTAACTTAAAGACAACATTTAGGCCTACCTATACTCCTATACAAAGCAAGGACGCAGGTTAGGCCTAGGCCTTCTGCAGGCTATGTCTTAAAACCAAATTGTGAAATTTTGTATCGATAAAGATAATTGTGTTGCGTATTCTAAATAGTTTGATACAAATATGAAACTGTTATACAAAATCTTTTGTTTTAGTTCGTTATGATGCAATAACAGTTATGGCAGTGGAAAACCATGCCATCAATTGTCCACAACTGCAAATACTGCATTTCTAACAATAAAATAAAAACGAAATACAGATATTTTACATTACCTTCAGAATAATTCGTATTGTGGGCCATTTTGGTACTTCTAATCACATAAAATCCACTTCTTTGAATGTTTAAACGCTAGCAAGGGTCGATGGACAACTTTTTACAACACCTGCAAGTAAAGAAAAAAGAGGAAAGAAAAGGAAATCTCTGGCAGGAAATGCAGGACGTTCATTTTCAAAACAAAGAGATAAAGATTCATATTTTATTTTTGTTTGCTTATACTCAACACAGAGAAAATATTATATAATTCACAATTATTTAATAATTGTATCAAAGTTATAATATATTCATAGATCGTTTTGACATTTATTTGAATCTATTTTACTAGGAAAAGTAATTAATTAAAATATGAACACATGTTAAAATATATTACTTGACAGTACAATATTATAAACGAATTTCTTAATTAGAATGAATTACTAGAACACACAAGTTATTAGTCTTTGTAGGTAGTATATTTTTATTACTTTATATTAATCAAAGTTTTGATCTTTGAAACTAATAGTAATTTATTTGTTTGAAATCAATTATAGAATATTATTTCGCAAATCGATTAGTAAAGATATTTTCCTATGAGATTTGTATAAAAATGGATTGCATCGTACGGAACTTAAATTCCGATATTTTGTTTGTTATTGTACAACTATAATCTATTTATTATACTACATACATTTAATTTTAGAACAGTCAAAGGACACAGATATTCGTGGTCACAGAATCATTTTGACAGTTGTTATGTGCTGATAGATTGCTGGTAATTTCTGGATCACAGACAAATATTTAGATATTTGCTATTTGGCATTGAAGCAGTTAAAGAAGTAAATTTTTGTGTTCAGTAGTACCAAAATGGCTCATAATCCGAACTATTACAGAGGTAGTAAAGTATATTTATTTAAGTTAGTTGTTTTTGTTTACAATTAGAGAAGCAGTTAATGATGAATTGTAGGTGTTGACTCTTTTAGGCATTAAGGTCTTCCACCGCCATTGTGTCCATATCTACAAGATTAATATGATTTGGAACATTAATTTTTTACCATCCAGATAAAACAATTATGTTATATGATACTAAATTTCACAAGTTGGTTTTTACAAATGTTTTAAATACTACCAGTAGGCTATACGTTTTAGGTAGAATAGGCCTACACGTAGTAGGCTAGTACAGGCAATTGGTGAATGTGATTTTGTTTCATAATATTTTTGCACAGTTTTCTTATTACATTATAAGTTTAATATAAAAAAGGATTTTAACGAAAGCAATCTAATGTTTCTTCAGTATGTATAAGTACTTTTGGATAATCTTATTTTGACCGAATTTGATATAGAAAATGGATAGGCCTACACCAGTGGCGGCTGGTGAGTTATTAACTTGGTGGTTGCAATTATTTGGAGAGTATTTCCGGGGGGGGGGGGGGGGGTTATGGAATATGAACGCAATTTAACACATTATTTTATATGATGAATTACACGTGGAATTATAAGTTTTTGTCTTAATTACAACATTTTTAACTTAAATCCATTAAAATGGTTTGGTTACCATTACGAACAAGTGAAAAATTTGTAGCTTTCAGTTAAGGGTACTAGCCTACAAATAGTAAAATAGTAAATAAACTGAAAAAAAAACTATTTAAATCATGCATGAATAACATAGAAATCAGGCACATAAAATGTTTAAATATCACTAACCTCATTTAAAAAGAAAGTCCATCCGTCTGTTCTTCAGATGGGTAAATTTAATAGAATTTTAATTTGATAATAAACATAACATTAACATAATCGAATTTATGAACTCGCCTCATATCCTATTTAGGAACTTGGCCTATCCTTTTTTGTTCAGAAACTATTATTTGAATTGTATGGATGTTTGAAAATAGATTTGGGATAATTGGTTCAAACATTTTGGTAAAGGTTGTGGCCTATCTTTAAAACTATAATTAAATCACGAATGGCACGAATATTAATTATGAAAAGAATATTAACAGCTTTTGTTTGGCGTCTAATCAACACTACACTCTCTGTCTAGGCCCACTCAAATTGCTACAACTTATGAAGAATAATGTAAAAAGTTTTAAAAGCACTATTGTAATAGAATCCAGATTAAATACACACACACTAAACTATATTAACACAATCTAAAACAAATAAACAACAAACGCAGCTAGCCAAAATACGAGAACAAAACTAACAACACGTAACCTCAAAATGTCTTGCATTATTCACTAAACAAAACATGAAATATGAACATCAAAGCATTCTGGCTGGCAAACCCCTGGTGGCTGGTTGTAGAACTTTTATGCACCTGAAGGCTTTATGTGAGTTGCCATAGCAACACATTAGTTACAAATCCCCACCAGTTTCAATGCTAATAGCTGCATTAGGCTCTGGTTGCAGAAGCAGTGCGTTCCACGACGCTGCGCGCGAAGGTTGGGTTGACGTTCTTCGGCTTTTCAACGGTTTGGGGACATTCTTGGCCATAAATTTTAGATTGAAATGAGGTTGATATTGATAATGCACTGATATTTAAAGAAATATTAATGTGATTAATTTTTTGTTTTATTTCTTGGGGGTTGTGCAACCAAACAACCACACAAGGAGCCGCCACTGGCCACACATAGCCTACTTTAACCACAGGCTTGGTAACATAAACTCCTAGAGGGTGACCAAATGGGTTTAGTAGGAGCAGGGATCTGGTATTGGAGTTCAGATATTTTAAAACTGCAACTGATTTTCTGTCGATTTTTTAAAACGATTTAACAATAGGCCTACTGTTAGAGATTCTTTGTGATAAATAAACAATTTACAATGTTCTTCCATTCTAGACAATGTAAACCACCACAATTATAATTATTGAAGGTCATTGTAGTGTAGGCTAGATATATTGTAAATGTAATTTGAAACTTCACCCTAGGCCTGTATTCTATAATTATTTAAAATAAACTAGTAGGGGCCTACTGTATTTTTACATTCTGCCACTTTTTTATTCTTGTAGAAAATTGCTTTTAACATACCGGTAACACAATTATTGTTGCTATTGTTTACCGGTACCAAGTTGTTTCTTGAATACATTACTCTTAGTTATTTTACATTTTTACCCACTAATAACTTGCAGATGACACTGATTAATGCAAGAAAGAATCATTCCCTTTCTGTTATTGAGGGTATGGCGAGGGTTTAAATTTGGAATAAATCCTCCATAAGGCAGAATTGATTTCTCAAAATTTTGTTTTGTATTTTACTTTTCATATAGTCTACTTCATGGGTTTTGGGACTTTTAACAAATATCTATTCGAGGTTGTGCCCTTATTTTCGATTGTCTAGCTACCTTGAATTTTCCTTGGTTTGTTTGACATGAAATATGCAGAGATCCTTGTCTCTTGAATAGGCTCCTAAATATGACAGTAGGCCTATTTCAATTTTCAGATTGAAAATAAATTTGTACAATCATTATGCACAAATCAAGTTTGTCATAAACTTGTACAGGCCTACTATTAGGCCTATGTTATACTGCAAATTCTTGTTGGTTCATGTTTTTTCGTTGGGAGTGGAGTCTGTTTATCGAACCTGGTTTGGATGAATTAAGAAAGTACAATGTTTAGGACTACTTTCAATCTTATGTTTTATATTATAAGTAAAACATACAAACAAAATAAATTTAAAGAACTTTATAGCTTTGCAGGATTTTGAGATATTTTTGCTACACTTGAGGCTGTTTCAATTCAATTTATATTTTTATACTTCTAGTAGGCCTACCAGTAATTACATTATGTATTTTATATAGGCTGCATCCACTTTGTAACTGATTGCAATTAATTATCCTTTATCGAGTTTCATCGAATGTGTTTTAAAAATAATTAATATAAGTTTGTAAACTAAAAATTTATATTTATGTTTTGAATTCAAATACTTCCCTCTAGGTGTGTATAAGGATAACAATCTCAATTTAATAAATTGTCTTGGTTTTATTGGTTGATACTGAACTACTGATAAAACTTAACTATTATTTATGTTTATTTACTGTTAATTCTGACTACAGGTGTAGAAAAGCAAATATTATTTTGTTATTAACAAGAGTAGCATCCACCTTAGGCGATACCTAGCATTGATTATGCTGAATAGAAAATCTGAATTTAAATCAAGAAAATGTCACTGGCCAAAATCAACAATTTCAAAGTAGAAATGATCAAATTTAAAAAAAATGTCATTCAAATTTTAGATTGTTTTGAAATTTAATTCGATTGAGACAACCGTTTATTATGTGATTTTCAAAGGTAGCCTACCAGTAGTCTACCTATATTTTAGTGTTTAGTTCACTAGTATTTTGATGGTAGGCCTACACCTTGTACATTAATATTTAAAATTAATAATAGGCCTACATATCTATTTAAAGTGAACAGATACACTTACAATTTTCACTATAATGCAATTTTAACTATAACTCACAATAATTAAGGTTAATGTTATAAAATTATTTATTTAATGTTATGGCAAAGTATAAAATGTTGGATGTAATTAAGTAATTACTGTAGAAAGTACCTAGAAATAAACTTTACCCACTTAGAACTTTATTCATTTATAATTTTTGTAGTAAACCCCACTAAAAATGAAGGGCAATGAGGGCACTACATCATTATTATTATGATTGCTCAATTCTTACTATATTATGCTAGTAAAAAATAAATAAGCCTACACTAGTAAGAGACAAGAAATGGTTCGGCATATATGGCAGTAATAATTTTAAACCTTCATAATGAAAATTTGTACACTTGCACGACCAAATAAATCACCTTAGCGACTATTAAATACCTTTCTGTAAACAACTAATTATACTCTATTTTATTAGTATAAAACCATCAATTCTAGAACAATTAATTATTAAGTTTCATTCCGTATGCTGTACCGGAATACTGCTATAAATAACATAGTTTCTGGATTATATTGAAATTTGTCTTATCTCTAATCTCTGGGGATAAAATATAAAATAAATCATGTATATCATAATGAACACAATCATATTTATGACAATAGAAAGGATAAAGAGTAAAACATTTTATTTTACAGAATATGTTTATTTTCATCCTATTTGGAATCGTCACACTGAAAGAGGTTTTGAAGAATTCAGTTATGCCAATCAACAGCCTTATTTGCTTCGACAAAAGTCTTTCACAACTCAACCAGGATCTTCACATGATAATACTCCATATCAAACTGAAGAAAGAAGTAAGCTTAAAAAATATTTGTATTATAAATAAGTAAAAATTACTTTTAACTCAACTAAAATTTATAGGTAAGAATTAACAGTTTTTGTCCTGTGCCATAAATATTAACTTATTGATTAAAACTTTGACCCTCTGCGGTGATTTTAAGATATTTAAAATCATGACAGTTTATGAACACAGATAAAATTCTAAAAAAATGTCTAAGTGTAAATTGAGTTAAAATTAACTGCCTGGTATAAAAAAATTCAGACAACTATTTCTCAGAGAACGGACAACTTCCTTCCTTCCTCGTCCTTTCCATCAACTTGGTACAGTTTATTATTGTAAACATTGTTTTCATAGTGTTGTCTGGTAGTTTACAGATTTTTTAATAAACACTTTTTAACATGACAGTGTTCTAAAGTTCTCAAGAGTGCCTTAAAGTCAGAACACAAAATTGTTGCATAAAATACCTTTTCTACAGCTTGTACATTGATGTTCCAAAAATTAAAATTCTCTTACCAAGATGAAACAATTGGTACCATCTATGTGGAATATACATACAAATAGGTTTAAAAAGTAAAAAAATAAAGAAATTATTTTATATATTTTTCTTTAAAATGAATAATTAGCACATTTTTAGAAATTGAAAAAATATTGTGGTATTTGTTTTCCTCAAATTAATAAAATAATTGTTTTCTCATACGTTCATTTAGATTTGTTATCAGTAAAAAACTTACGGCTAATTTAGCACTATTGTTTATTTTTTCAACAGCTTATGACAAGACAGAAAAGCCAACAATTCGAAAAGTTGGTCAAATGTTATCTTAAAATAAAACCAGTTGCTTCAAGTAAACTTATAACTTGAAATACATACCTAGTTAAAGAACACTATTATATATAGTTGTTGTCAAAGTTAGTATAAATCTGTTAGAGAGACCTAATTTTTATTTTACATCTACATTCTTCTAACATCCCCAATTCAAACCCTGTTAAATTATAAAAGTAATTTTATTTTGTCAACTAGTTTTCAGACTGTAATATTTACATTTTAATATGAAATATTTTTCAGATGTCTACGTACCCTGGTACTTGGATTTTGATCAAGTTATTTTAGACGTACCGATGTCTTCAGAAGTAGAACTCGCTTCAGAACGGACATTTCTCAATGACAGTCAAGATTTTCTAACAAATACAAGCTCAGGTATAGTGTAGCTGGATTTTTCAAATTTAAAAAAAATACATTTTGTTGTTCAGTTTGTTTGAACACTTTCAGTGCTACGGCTAGGAGGGTCTTCTTATGAATGACTAGCAAGGTAGCACCCAATTTAAACGATTGCAAGTTGCATTGTAGTCACTATTTTCCTAGGCTACTAGACCTGGACTTGTAAAAGGGTTTCTACCAACTACTTAGGTAAAACAAATTGCTCTAGACAATGACTAAACTCCCTCTTTTCCAACGCAAAGTGAAGGTGCGGTTAAAACCGTGTCCAGTCAAGGATAGAACATGTTTTGCGGGTTTAACCACGTTCAGCACGGAAAGTGTTGAATACCAGAAATAGAACGTACTTATGAATATTTTGTATCGTACTTTAATATTTCAAAATATTCTACAATATGTAATTAGAAGTGGTGTGTAAAACTATGGTAAAATTGGGCCTACTTACTGCCTATTTATTCACAGTGTCAATTAAGCCTAGAACCAGGTTATAACTGTTTAATAAGAGACAGAAATTACCATTGCAGTTAGTGACTATCAACTTGAGGGTACAAAATACCTGAAGCTACTGAAATTCGTAAAAAGTAAACTGTTCAAGGTTACTTTGTATGGCTTGAAATCTGGATTTTTTCAGGGCCTCATCTAGGTATTTTGCCACTCAGGGTAACAATATTTTTGCTGCCCTTCATATTTAATTGAAATAAAACTAATATAATTTTTTTTGAGATAATGATTTTTTTATGGAATTTATTGAATAATAAAACTGATTAATTGTATAAACTTTTATTATGACAAAAAATATAAATTATCAAATATAATCATCAATATAATTATCAAATAATAGTCAAACAAATTATTCCAAAAAACAGACGTACAAAACAAATTGTAAAACATATTTAAATCGTAAATCAATTTTAATTTACAAAAACACTTTAAGGCGGTGAAATTATTATTATAGAGCAATATTAAAATAGTTTTCTTCTATCTTTCTGATCAGCAAACTCATTAACTCCTTTAAACATAGGCTTACCAAACGTATGGGATTTCCCCGGACTGACTGGGTTTCCAGCTTGCGTCCGGGGAAATGTCCGGGGTTGATATTTGTCCGAGGTTTTTGACAACTGGGAAAAATACGGTTGAACGAAGGGATACATTATAGCGGACAGTTAGCACGAATCGGAAGCAAGTGGAACTGGCGTAAATGATGTACTTCCTTAGACTGTGGAGATAGATGAACTTTTTGATGGAAGGGCACCACTAGCAGAAGTTCTGGGTAAACTTATGAAAGAGTGGAATGCTCTCCCGGACGAAAAAAAATTGACAAATATAGAAAAGTGGTCTTTTGTATTTAATGTACTAAGGAAAAGCAATGTTTCATTCACAAACCTTTCAAAAGTCGTGAAATTTGCAATGTGCCTTCCAGGATCATCTGCACTGGCAGAACGAGTTTTCTCCATCATGGGGAATATATGGTCAGAAGAAAGAGGCAGACTTTCAACTTCCGTAGTTAGAGAACTTTTAAATATAAAAATAAATTCAAACATGTCACGTTTATACATTTATGATAAAATAAAAGATAATAAACAGTTTCTTGCGTAGGTTATATCATCAGAAAAGTACATAAACAAATCAACAAGCAATGACGATCAACTCCCTGGGCCCAGTTTTTCAAAGTAAAAAGTACATTGTTCGAGAAAGTTGTTTGTTTACTTTATTATAAAGTAAAGTCTTTATATCACTTACTAGGGGAAGCCCCTGCGTGCTCCGCAGCCAACCCCGTTGGAACCTTCTATACACATAATCATGTTATGTTTTCTTTATAATAAAGGTGTAGGACTAATAATAACCCCAAAGCTAAGACGGTAAATAATGTTAAATGTTCAAATCAAATTATTTCGTACATTTTATAACAGCAGTTATAATAAAGGTTAAAAGAACCAGCCAGACTTAGGTCTACACTTTAATAAAAACCTAACCTAAAAGTTAGACAAAACAAATAATTGCTTCAAAGTTTGAAATCAGGTATTAATGGAAATATTAGAACAAACAGCTGTTCTGTTATTTTATTTTATTGGTTGCTGTGGTGATAAATGTAAATACATGTGTTGGTTTATCAGTTTAGGCCTGACCTAAGAATTTTTTCCAACTAAATTTACAAAAATATTGAAATAAAAAAATGTTTTTATTTAAATGAATTATAGCCTATGTTACTCAGGAATAGTGTAGCTTTTTATTAGTAACACTATTTTTTCAATCTATTCAGTAGTTCCAGAGATTACCCCCTACATACAAACAAACGAACAAACAAATTTTTTTTACATCTTTATAATATTAGTACAGATTAGGCCTATATTGTTAATATTTTATTGTTTAATTTGCGATCTTTGAATCTCAAACCCTTTATGCTTCATAATTTTTTATAATAATAATAAAACTCGTTTTTTTAGTGGTAAAATGTATAGGTATTTTTTGTAATTTTGTTTCCTCACCTTCAAACCCCTCCCCCCCTCGCCAACCATAGAGTGTCCGGGGTTAGCAAATTATGGTAAGCCTAATTAAACACAATTTATCGGATAAATCGTGTTGGCAAACCACCACTTGGTTGGGTTTGGGTACATTAACATTAAATTTATTTCTTATATCTCTACTCCTTGATGTCAAACTATTATTATTACGGCTACTTCTGCTAAAGAAAATTCTTAAAACTTTATTTATAAACATACAAACTACTAAGTGGCAAAATATTAAAAATTTTAAATAAGAGTGATGAGGATTGTTTTTCTGCTTGTTTGAAACAATGAGTATGAAATTCTTTTGCAATGTTATGATGCGGTATAATACGCTCTCCTACCAAAACTGAGAGGCTGTATTCTAATTTTTAAATCACCAGATATAAGTAGAGAGTATTTAAAATATTTCCATTACATGTATATTTTAGCATGTAAAATACTCAAATGTATTTGATCAATTTATTTTTTAAGTAACTTATGTGTTTTTTTCTGTTACAACCCTGAGTAAAAAAACAAAATAAGTATTTGATATAATCAACTTGTTCTATAGAAAGGCCAATTTATTTATTTAACTTCCAATTTAAACTATGATACGTTAAGGGTTCATCAAAGGAAATGCTTTCAGATAATACTAAAAATTATATATTTTGTTTATGGACTCGTAATCATAAACTTTTGTGTGAACCACCAACACAAAGTGGAAATAACTCAGCATATTTTCTTTCTATTGTTCCTCAGGATCAGCCTTATAAAACAGAGTGGAATCATCAGCAAAAACTACGTTGTACATGAAATTTCTATTGCAAAGGCTATTTACATAAACAAAGAACAAGAGATCACAGACGTCTATGGGATACCATATCGAACATTACCTATTTCACTCTAAATATTGTTTACTTTTGTTTGTTTCATTCTACCGCCTCTTCCAATCTCTCAGCACCATGTAATCGAGATAACAAAATGTCATGATCCATGGTGTCAAAAACATACACAATATAGTGTAGCTAGTATAGTGTCTCGATATCTCCATGAAGTGCATGGAAACTCGTTTGATTTAACATACACCAAGAGGCTAATTTTTAATTAGCTATTGTGTTTTTCAGATTAGCATATATTTTGAGGTATAGTTAATAATTTGTTACATCTTTAGAACATTATTTGGAGCAAACATTTTTACCATGATTAAAAATGTGTTTATTTTTTTGCAGGAGATTCACAATTAACACCTTCTCAAGAAGAACCTGATAAGCCAGAGGTACTTCAAAAGGAATTAGCTCCTACTTCAACAATTATACCTCAATACAAAGGTATAAAAAGAAAAACTCAATTCATTGAAAGAAATATATAAATCAATACAATACAGCTCTCTAACGTAGTTTTTATTTACTTGAACTCTTTTTTATTACACAATAAATTTGTAGTGGTTATGGTGGAAAGCATTTTGTATTCTTAAGGGTCTGCTGTAGTGGCGGTCGTCTTGGATTTTTATGCCGCAAGAGTAATGTTAAATTTGAAACAATTTATTTTGTTTATTTTTATCATAAAATTGTTTGCAAGGTCTCATTTTAACCACAGTCACAATACGCATCCGTTTGGTATTTCACATTTTTTTAAATCCCGTTCATTCGTGACATAAATGAATTGTTTATGTACCAAGTTTGAACTTTTTTCCTTAAGAGATACAAAATTAATAACTAAAAGTGAATCGCAAGCCAGATCTGCAATTTTATAAAGAATATTCAGTTTTTTTTTCAGCACAGAATTACAAAAAATGGATTTATAAAATGGTTTTAATTGAGGCAATTTCAAAGTGCTCAGATGCAAGAAATTCCACTACTTAGATACGGCCATAGGGGTGAAGTGCTTGAGTCGCCGGTTGCATTCTCTTTTACTGGAGTAGACCCTTAAGTTGGTTGCACTTGATTTAGGTCTAATCCTGTTGAAAACTGGAACAATTTTTCTATACAAATATAAAGTAGTTGTTTAACGTTAAACTAATGTAATATGTAATAATATCATCAAACTCTACAGTTGGAGAAGCGGTCTTTCATTAATGGATGTTGGCTGTTACTATTTTGACAGAGTTAAGATTTTTAGGGAGATAAAAACGTATTTTGCTTTCCTGATTATACGTAGAACTTAAATTTAGTTAACAAAATAATTTAGTAAACAATAGTAATCTGTTGTATAAAAAAGAAGCAAAAGTAGTAAAATGTTCTATGTGTACACTATTTTGCTTGTAACTATTTAGATGTGCAGAATGTATAATTTTTTTAAATACTGACAATCTATATTATACTGTAGTTGTTAGAAACCCAATGTTTTATTGACTGAAAATGTATTTCATGACATTTTAGTTTAATGATTTCTTTGCTTTGTTCTCAATATAGTAATATTTTTTCTTCCAAAAGTTGGTTGGGTAGAGGCTTTCACCTGAATGGCCTTTCTTAATCCATTACAGATAAGACATAAACTAATATTACTTACACATTATTTTGTTTGATTCACTTAGTTAAATTTAAAATAATTCTTCACTTACTAATTTTTACTTAGTATTAACTGTCATCTATTTATATAAAATCCAATGTATGTCTGTCTGTCTGTCTTCTGTTTGTCCTTTATGCGTTACCAAACTGTTAATCCGATTGCTTTGAAATTTTGCATAGTAACACAGGTTAATCCTGGGAAGGTTTTAGGCCATTTATCGAAGTCCTAGGACATTAGGGCTGTGTCCCACTGGACTTCAAAGTTTCAATGTAAAGCTAGCCATACATGGTCCGATTTGCAGGACGACCGAGTTGGACTGCAAGTTGGATGCGTTTCACCACTCACGGTCCAACTTACCATCCAACTTACTATCCAACTAACGTTTCCATTAATAATAATTCCATTAACAGCTGATTTTAAACTTTGAAGCCATTATTTATTTTTCTAAATTTTAGGTTAGGATTTTATTAAAATGTAGACCTGAGCATTGCTGGTTCTTTTAACCTTTATTAGGCCTATTTATAACTGATGTTATAATATAAAATAATTTCATTTTGGACATTTACGATCTTAGTTTTGAGGTTATTATTAATCCTACATCTTTATTATAAAGAAAATACAACATAATTATGTGTATAGAAAGTTCCAACAGGGTTGGCGTGCGGAGCACGCTGGGGTATCCCTAATAATAAATAAAAGATATACACAATGATTTACATTATTCAAATAGTTCTCAAATTTTCAACTCCACGACAAGAAATCATTCCAATTCAGTCTTCTTTCCTTGTACATAGTGGTAGTTGTATAAAAATGTACAGCAATTACTATATGCAAATAATTAGACTAAACAATTCCCTATATTTTGTCAGTATACTTGCAATCACTTATATTTTTAAATATAGTAGACAACCGCCTATATTTTTTCAGTATAGAAAACAATCCTTATATATTTTCAGAGTAGTAGATAATCGCCTACATTTTTCAATATAGTAGACAACCGCCAATATTTTTTTCAGTTTACTAAATAATCACCTATATTTTTTCATTATACTAAACAATCTACTATATTATGTCAGTATACTTTCAATCGCCTACATTTTTCAGTACACTAAACAACCACCTATATTTTTAAATATAGTAGACAACTTCCTAATTTTTTTTAGTGTATAGGAAACATTCACCTATGTTTTTCAATAGGTTAAGAAATTATTTTTGAACTATTGTGATGCGAAGATGCTTACAAACATGTCAGTTTGCATAAATTGCATCACTTGTGTTCACAAACACCTATTCTCCCGGTTCAATTCAATAAATTCCAAAAACCCTTTATTATCCATTATTATAGAAGTAAAAATGTACAAAGTATAGGGGAAAAGGGAAGATCAAACATCAACAAGGAGAAAGTTTAAAATGACAATCGGACAATCACCCCACTCACAGTCCGACTCCGTCGGAAGTTGGAAGTCGGATCATCTTGTAGTCTGATCTGGGACTCCGATTTGTACGATCATCCAACTCGTCGTCCATCAAGCCCATTCACGCTCCTACATCGGATCCTCCATTGGACATCGGACATTGAATCGGACTACAAATCGGACCGTGTATGGCTAGCTTTAATCTTATGGAAGAAAGATTTCTTTTGATTTTATCAGGGGCACAACAGCTGTTCGTATAAAAAGCATAGCAACATGTCATGTTTGTTTACATTCATTACCATAGCAACATTACTTAACAAATTTGAAGAGTATTAGCTTTTTGAGGTTACATTGACAAACTAAAAACAAACACAAACAAAAATCAACGAAAAATGCTTACTATATTTTAATTAAATACAAAAATTGGTTGTTACATACCTATTATAATTATATAAAACAGCTGATTTGGATCAAAAACTGAACACAATTTTAGGTTAGGCCTACAATGAACCAAAACACCAATTGGGCTAATTATTAGAATCAGATTTTTTACAATTTTCCACAACTAACATTTTTTTTAGATTAGGTAAAAGCAAACAAAAGGTTTATTGTATTATCTATAAAGGTTTACGAACTATAAATCTAAATTTGTATAGTATATTCTTAGGTGGCATAAAAATCATTTTGCAATTTGATTACTTAAGTCAAAAAAATGAAATGGAATAACTACACTTAAAATTAAATCAAGCAATAGCAAAGCATTGCCGGGTCCACTAGTATTATTATAAATCTTGATAAACATAAATTTTTTATATATATACATATTTACAGAAATCATAGTACTTTTTTAATTGTTTGGTCTATGGTAAACATCTTTTTTATTGCACACAATTACATAATATTACTATGCAATATGTACTTAATAAAACATATTTAAAGTTTTCTAATTTCCATAAAATTTATTGAATTGAAAAATACAGTTGAATTGACTTAAAGATAACATGTAAAAATAATTGAAAATTGCTGATATTAACGTAAAATGTGTGTTGGTGGTATATAGGTGTTACATGTATGGTACTACCCCCAAGAGGGGAAACATTTTCATCTTGTTTTAAAATTATAGTTTAGAAGTCTCAAAACTTAGGCTAAAAGTTTCCAGCTTTTTTATTTAACAGTTCAAATTTATTTTAATATTTTGAATTTCAAATAAATTTGTAAAACAGTACTAACAAAATGTTTGTTGGTTTTTTTGTACTTACATATGTAACCTTTAAGAATAATAATCTTATGTTTCTAATAATCTTAATAATCTTCTTATGATTCTAGAAAATCTGTGGGAGCTTGTTTGTAAGTTCTGTCCTGCAGTTCTATCCGTGAATTCTCCTCTAGTCAGCCACATATGCGACAGGTCCCTACAGATAGAAAATAAAGACACAATATTGTGCAACTCATGCTTTATGAGAATTCCAAACGGAATGTCTTTGGAAATGCACAAAGAAACTAGACGACACCTTTTAACATTATTGAATTTAAATGGCTCTAGTTTTTTTGAAGATCTTAATTTATTTTGTTGCTCCAGCTTTAGAGTGCAATGCAAAACTGATGCAGAGCACATGCTCAGCCAAGACCATTCCAACACCGAAGTGTTTAAAACACATGATCTGTATCTCTGTAGTAAATGTGATTTAACCATGGACACTGCTGCGTATGAAGTTCATTTATCCTCAACAACTCATTTGCTAAACAGTATGATTAGTAACTCTAAATTACATTTCAAGCATTTCAAATTGGATATCGTTACTTCAGAACTCAACTGTAAGTATTGTGTGATACAATTTGCCAATGAAAAATCTTTCACAAAACACATGTGTTCATTAGAGCACTGCAGAAAGAAGATAGAAATAAAGCTTAAAGAGGATTATTCCCACAGCCACCAGTATGTTCTTTCAAATTATGACGTATTAGCTTGTGTTTTGTGCAACGTTTCTATTTCGAACCAACAATCTCTATTAATTCATTTTTTAACAGATGAACATTTGATTAATGAACATATTTTTGAAAAAAGACATTGTAAGAAGTTTATTTTTAGAGGCGGTACTGTAACTAAACAAATAATTTCAGGTAAGATTAGTTGTTCCGAGTGTAAAATGATTCAAAGAGATTGTGAACACATGTTTGAGAATGAAAAGCAATACCTTGCTTGGAAGAAAACAGCTGATAAAGGTGACTTTTGCAAGTATTGTAATTGCATCAACCATGAAACACATGAGTCATCCGATCTGCACAAAACAATGTTAGAGGCAGTGAAATATTGCCAACTGTGCGATAAGATAATTAGTGATGAGTTAGCTGAGCATTTAAATGGAGCTATTCATTGGGCATCATCAAAACCCCTGATTGAAAAGGCATACAAAGAAGAGATAGGAAAGGCATTGGAGAAAGAGCTACCATTGAAATCATCGCAAGAACTAGAAATTGAACTTAAGAAAAGAGTAGACAAGGCGGTGATCGCAGAGCGGAAAAAACCATTCGAAGAGAGAATGCAAATTGTAGAAGAAAGAAACAAATATAAACTTGGTCCGTATAAGCTCTTTTGTGGAATTTGTAACGCACTTCATCATCGTGAAGATATTCATATTTTACACCTTGCTTCAGCTAATCATGCCAAAAAGTACGTTAGAACATGTTTTGAGGAAATATTCCATTGTAAACCATGTTCTTTCAATACAAACGATCTTGAAAATTATAGAAACCACCTAGAATCAAATTCTCATTTTCCACAGTGGGACAAGATGAATTTATTTCAAGAGCTTGACAGAAGGACATTTTGTTTCATTTGTAAGAAGATATTTATACAAGATTCAATCGCTGAACACGTTAAAACTGTTAAACATCGTAAAAAAATCAAGTTCTTTTATAGCACTCGCTAACAAGTAACGTTGATAATATTAGTATTAAACTACTTTCTCATATTTAGTTAAAACTATACAGTTGAACTTGGTTATAGCGCCAACGAAGGGACCGAACAAATGTTGATGATATGTCCGAGTAATGTTACTAAGATGTAACAACAGGAAATATTATTTTTGTTACCTTGAGTGAAAGAACAAACAACTATACAATATTACTATTATTGGCAACATTATTCATGACGTTTATTCAAAAGAAAAACACTATACTTTTCTTTTAATGTACAGTAGGGTCCCGATAATTGGAGCTGTGGTCACCTACAATTATAAATTAGGTATAGTTGATTAATTTATAATGTTTTAATGAGTAAATACATGTAGTGTGTATAAACAAACTGCATTAAACACACTAAAATGTAAATACGTATTAAAACATTAACTTACTGTATCAAAAAACATGCAACAATTTTATAAAGTGTCAACATTACTTGGGGGGGACAACGTCTGATCATAACTACGTAAATGTCTCGCCAGACTATACAATAGAGTCTTGATTTTCTTATGTTTGATCCCTTTCCCAGCAAGGTCATGGGTTTAGTTACGCCCAGCAACACAACTAACACCGCATAGCGTGTGAATTGTTCTTTAGGAGGGGTGGGAGAGTTAGCAGTGTTGCTTGTAGTGGAACCACGCCACCTTCTACCAACTTTGATGGGACCCGCCGAAGATTTTACGTGTGAAAAAATACATAGATTGTTTATTTTGTGGTTTGATTCTGAGGAGGGAGAAAATAGGTGACCCGACATCAAAGGAAAGGGGGAATTCTAACATTTTTGAGTTCTGAGAAAACTGAATTTAAAGTTTGACATTGATATTTTGTAGATTTATGACGTTACAACCACCGAGTGGTTAAAATATTTATTGATGCTAAAACAGAGATTTATAATAATGTAAAAGATATCGATTCGACCAGACTTAAAAAAGTTACGCTTTGTCCGAGTTGACGCATTAGCCGACGCCGTTAAAACCAAGTTCAACTGTATTATAATATGCACAGTACTATGTTAATTCAAAAATGTTCAATTATAAAATGTAAGTTTCTCTTTAAAGCAATGTTTATTTTTTTATATTTTTTTTTTTTTTAAATACATTACATTATATTCTTGTAGTTAATGCCCCAACATATTGTTCATTCATCAGTCTATTTATTCTATACATTATATTATGTTGCCTCCAAGAACATAATCTATATATTATGTTGTTATATAGACTAATAAAATTTGTTAACATACATTTTCTCCATCTACAATCCTTTGTTAAGTCCTTATTTTAAGGGACTATCGATTTCGGATATCATGCCTTCATTTCCAAGTCGAGTACACACATTTATACAGTTATTCAGATAGTTACATTTTAAACAACACAACACAAAACACTTAAATAACTTAACACATTACGATAAATGAGTAAATATAGTCTATCGTTGGCCAACTGATATGATCCGACATTTTAAATGTGCCAAAAAAAGGTATGCTATATTAGGGGTAAAATTACTACCCTTATTACCCGGGTTCAAACTCTAATTTAATTAGGAACAGTTCAATAATAATGCATCCTGTGGTTCAGTGGTAATACTTATTTCTATATTTACTCACACAATACAATAATACAAATATATATATACGATTTGATACATTAGCCCCTACTTATGCTACATACATTTCTTTTACTAGGTATTGACCTTCATAAGACTAATTACAGTACTGGATTACAGTACCGGCGACTAAAGCGTGTTACGTTTATGTGAAACCCCAAAACTCTGAATACAATGTGACTTTAACAATAGACCAAAATACTTTGCTTTGCTCACTCAGTGTTGTCTTCGACAGGTACTTATTTCACTTGAGATCTCGATGGTTAAAACTTCGAGCTGATCGGAAATCCCTATCTCGATTTCCTGGCCGCACCTTTCACGACGAACTGGCCTAACTTCCGACCCAACACATTAACAACAGACTGGCCTAACTCGCAGCCCCTCACTGGTCCCCCGCCCACTCTACTCTGGCCCCTCGACCACTGTCCTCTGGCTCATCGACCACCGTACTCTGGCCAAGATTCTAGCTTCGGATTATACTTTATAACCCGTCTAGCTTCCTGTTGACATCTCCAACACAAACCATATTTATAGCAATGCGAGTTCCGTGTTCCGCGTTTAACGAACTTTCACGCGACCTTGCTACAATTTCCGTATTTATACTATACTTCCTGGTCTGTCTCGCTGGTTAATACCTTTACATACAAAACACTAACTCTAATAACTAATATACTAAAATATATCTTTATTACACATTCCAAAACATAACAGTTAACAAAT
>JAGFPH010000689.1:205243-220013 GCA_018207615.1 Philaenus spumarius
TTGATTGATAGTAATTTAAACAATCTTTTATTTTCTATATTCATTGTATGTATACTTTATAATATATTTCATTTACTAATATTATTTTAAAATAATATTTCATTGATATAAGTTTCTAATGATACTAGAATCTGGTTTTCTATGATTAATATTGTTTATTAATAATTTTGTTAATGTAGTAAGCACAATACATTCAAATTTTTTACTTGCAATAGCTGAAGTATTCAATAACAAGTATCATAATAACAAGTAAACTGGGTGCTTAACAAAACTTCAAATAAATTTGTAGAACAGCAGGCCTACTAAATAATATGTAGTTTTCTATAATAAAATTAATCTCAACAATAATTAATGAATAGAATCTCTAAAAAGATTTTAAAACTGTACATGTTTTAATAAATTGTTTATAGAAAAAGTTAAATTTATTTTAATTCAAACTTTTTAGAATTTTTGTTTTCACAACTATTTTACCCGTACTTGAGAAAGTAAGTCAATATATTTCATCAATTGATCTTACAGATATTGTTACTAACTACTGTACAGTATATAAATCTATTCAGACTTACATTTTAATACAAAGTCGTGTAAATGGATAAAAAAAGTACTCTTATCTCAAAAGTCTCGTACTATTACAGCTTGTACAATCATGTGAGGGTTTGTACAAATGTACAAAATAGCTATTACACAAAACAACACAAGCTAGGACACATTTAAAATAAATACATTTAAATTACATGTGTGGTCGGTGACTGTTCACGATAAAGCTTGATCGTCAACTTATTAATTTATCCGATCACTAGATAATAATGGTCTCCGGTATTGAGAAAGAGGGGGATAACTATTTTTTAATTCTTAGTTTGTAAATTGTGGCGTGCCGAATTGGTATCTGTGTGATTAATGAAATCTAAGCTGATGTGAGAATTATATTGAAACTTATTGTTAAGTAGATGGTCGGGATTGGATTTTTGTAGTTTGTATGAATGGAACTCTTCTATTGTGTTCATTAAAGTACCTTTTTTGCATTGATGTAGAATTTTTATATTTTGGTTAATAGTTATATATTTGTGCTTGGTATCAATTAGATGTTCTGCAAATTTGGAATCTATTTTCTTAATGGCGGTTAGTTTAGAAGATGGAATGTGCTCCTTGAAGTGGGATTTGAAAGCGCGTCCCGTTTGTCCTTTGTATGATTTTGGGTTTTGGACATTCATCACATGATATTCGATAGACACCGCTACTGTTGAATTGGTAGGGGTCTCTTTATTTTTTGGCAAAAAATTCTACATCACTGCAAAAAAGGTTTAATGAATGCGATAGAAGAGTTCCATATATACAAAATCCAATCCCGAACATCTAGTTCTTAACAACAAATTATAATTTAACTCTCACAACATCTTTGATTTAAGTAATCACATATATGCCAATCCACCACACCATAATTTACAGACTAAGAATTAAAAAATAGTTAACCACTCCCCCTCTCAATACCGGAAAACTTTATCTAGTGTCCTGATAAATGAATTAGTTGACGATTGAGCTTTATCGAGAACGGTCACAGATCACGCATGTAATTTAAATGTGTTTATATTAAATGTTCCGAAGTTTGTGTAATAGCTATTATGTATTTATTTGATAATGACTGATAAATAGTCGAAATGCATCATGTAAACAGAAGAAACAACAAGAATGTAATTAATAAGGATTGTTCAACAGCATCGCCAAAAAAAAGAAGGTAATTATAACTATCGTAATTAATTATTAACAGTCCAGGAAGGCTACATAAATATACTTTTTTATTTTGAGTGTACAATTACCTAGAAAGAGTTAAATGGACAAATTTTAGACACACATCCAGTATAATGTTTACAGATAAAAAAACTGCTTTTTTATAAAAAATAGAGACTCAGAAGCCCTTAAAGTATAGTTGAGGTATTGTGAAAGATGATGTATTATGAACTGATGATGTGATAGTTAATATACTATGGTATAAATGATTAAAAGGAAGACAAGATTCTTTCACTATCAAATTTTTGTATAGTCCTCTGACTTTTCAGCAGTTTTAGGGACACAAAATAGTAGTTTTCATCCCAAGGAGACAAAGTGATTGTTTTCGGTGCACAAAAGTGTTTCATTAAGCACTGAAAAAACACTTTTGCTCCGCATGATGAACAAAGTTTTTTATAATACTGCACAAATAACAGCTGTTTTTCATAATGAAATTTATCCGTAAAGTCATTTTTCCACTTTACCAACCATTCATTTTCAGCTTAACACTTTCCGGGCTACACCATTTTACGGTCATATTAGCAATGAATAGCAAGTTGGTGCCAACGGATCGAGCTTGCAGCTTTAACGGTTATAACTTTCTTTGCAGTCGATATTCTCCTAGGCTACGCTAACAGTACTCGAAGAAGGGTCTCTACTAACTACTGAGGTACGAAATATGGCCATAGGCAATGACTAAATCCCCTCTTTCCAATGTAAAGTAGATACTGCATGTGCGGTAAAAGCCACGCTCAGTCATCGCGATGGACATTTTTGTGGCTTTAACCGCGCTCAGCATGGAATGTGTTATGTTAATACATACCTTTTGATTTCCACTTGGTATGCTCTCATTATTTTTCTTGCTTCTTTTATAAAACTTTCAAGAATTTAAATTTCACGATCTTGCATTGTACATATTTATTTTCATCAAGTTCACAAACATAATTTATGCAACAATAACAAAGTTTGAGGTTAGAGCACTGAAAAAAATGTCAGCTGATTTTTTGGTACCGTATGTTATTATAAGGTAACGAAAAAAGTCGACTTTACGGATCAATTTCAGGATCACAAACAGCTGTTTTTTTGTGCAGTATGATAAAAATTTATTTCAAAATACGTAATAAAGCTTAGTTCCTGGGTTATCATTGACTATACCAAATGTGTCAAAAGTTGTGCGTAAACTTTAATTAAAATATTTAGCAGCCGTACGCAACAAGTAAATCAAATTGATAATTTGTAGTGTCACAACTAAATTATAAAATGTTGGGGCTAGATATAATATATCTTCCATCTTTTGTCCAATTTTCTAAAACAGTTTTGTGTTATAAACTAGTATTTTGTAAAACAAAATAGTTCTTTTAATTTTTTTCAACTAGCTTATCTTGAAGCTGTAATAAATTTAATCATCAAAAAACATGTTCAAAATAGAAAGTGCTTGTGTGGAATCACCCCAAAAACAAACATTTTGTTAAAATATTTAAAAATAACTTGAACGTTATATTCATTTTACCCAAAAGGTAATCTGTTTTGATTGTGTCAATAGTTTTAATACTGGGTAAGGCCAGTGGCGTACCTACCCCACTTGGGGCCCGGGGCAGATTTTTTTGTGGGGACACCACGTTCAAAAGCTACCAACATAGCAGGCCCCGGACTTAGGTGACAGGCGCCTTGGGCAAATGGTCTACTGGCGCCCCTTTTATTACTATAGTGTAAAAAAACCTGTAATGGAGGTTTTTTAAAAACAAATAATCTATGTTATTTATATTGTATGAAAGGAAATACTGTAACAAGAAAACACGTCGTTCATACATAAAACTGTAGACATTTATTTCTACATAATTCACACTTCCAACAAAGATTAAAACTTTAAGTTATATTTTTAAAGATCCTACTTTGTACACAGCATTTTAAATGACAGATTTTTTTTCTGGCTTTCAATTTAGCAAACTTGTTTATTACATCAGAAAAATCTGTGCTAAGGGTTAAGTCTTTTTCACAACACAGTAACATAAGACAATTTAACTTGCTGTCTGAAAGAGCAGATCTCTTAACATTCTTTAGATGATTCAAAGCAGAAAATACTCTCTCTGCAGAGCAGTTAGTGACAGGTAAAGTCAGAAAAATTCTAACAGCTACTTCAAGATTTGGGAAAGTACTTTTCAATTCATTTTTTATTATGTATTCATACACGTCATGGATTCAACTAAATTCTTCCTGTTCCACATACATTTTGAAATGCAGACATTCATTTTCAAATACACTTCCAATATCATTAGGGTAGGATGCATAAAGTTTGTTTGCAGCTTGTGATATGGCCTCTTTCTGTGATCCTTTTTGAACAAGAGTAGAGAGTATTTCAAATTTATCAGCCAAATGCTCATAAGCTATTTTTCGCCTTGACAGGTTACTTATCAAAGAATCAAAGATTTTGATGTAAACTTGAGTTTTGAAAATGGTCCTTAGATCAAGATGAGCTTCATCACCAAGGCTTTCATCCGCAAAAGTTTTTATGGTTCTTATCCTGTTGTAGCTGAGCTATTCAACTTGTGGAAACGTCATAACTGTTTGTTCATACTTGTCAAACTCATCCCTCCTGTCATTTAAATAGCTCTCCAAGGTCTGAAGCTCTGTTTTACCTACTGCTAGGTTGAGGGTTTCACTTTGAAGACTTTTGCTGACTTTATCGAATCTTTCCAAAATGTCATTCCACAAAATCGTGAGGAAGGCTATTTCGAAGTTCTCAAACTTCTTTTCCAGTCCTAAAGCTTCTACTTGTATTACTCAGCAATTTTACTCTTGAAACTTTGTTTAAATAAATCGTTAATGAATTTGAAAAAAAATCATCTGTCTTGGTGTTGCAGCCCTGGGGGACTCCTGTTTTAATTTCCTGCTTATTGCTGAGGTGATTATTCACACGTACTTGTGCATACGACCTTTTAGGTAACTAGCAAACCAATTCAGTGCAATGCCTCGAACACCGGCAGCCTCTAATTTCAGTAATAAAATTTTATGATCCACGAGATCAAACGCTTTTGAGAAATCTCTGAAGACTCCTGAGGCTTTGTTTTTATTATTAATATATATTACATATATAATCAACTCTTATAAAAGTGAGTGTAAAAGTCCATACGTACATACATACGTACGTGAGTAACAAATAACAGCTGATTTCACCAATCATCTGTAATACTTAACAAAACCCAGCGTAGATTATACTCTGGGATTATGTTTACAACTTCAATCAATATACAGTAATTTCTTCTAAAGTTGCTTTTTATATGAGTTACTGGTATAGAGCTAATGTGTGCTATAATACTTTATAAGATTTGCTTTGAGGTTATAAACTGTATATAAATACAACCTTTTATCATCAATATATTCATTAAACAAATTAAAAGAAGATATACGTTTAGCTTCGGAAACATTCGTACTTCTTTGTTTAACATATAAACATATTTGATTTTTAATTTCTTCACTATAATATTAATAACTTTTAAATCCTTTGATCTATCAGTATGAAATAAAAATCAATTAAAAGATAATATTTTTATCTTTCTTTAAATATATAATATTCTAAAATAAGCCTCCAGTTTTACAATCCTTATAATTATAAACATTTACCGAGTTTAAAAATCATTGTCAGCATAGTTAGGTAGGCCTAGATAAAGTCTGTTGTTTTTAAATAGTATTTTTTTAAATAATGTATTTCTGATGTGTATTTAATTAATCTGCCTGTGATTTTTCACGGGGGGCTTACTAGTATTACAAAGGACAAAATTGTATGTTTAAATATGATAAAATAAGAAAATAACCAAAATTAAATTTTATAGTAACAACAGCTTTAATTTTAGTGGAAGAGTCAGATAGAAATTACCAAATCTCTGGGTTCTATAAATTCAGAATATGTAATAATCACCTTTTAAAATTGTTACCAATAATAAACAGTATCACTTGAGGAGCTGACCATTTTTAGCTTCCCCTGTATCAACATTTGAAGCATGAATATGACGTGTTAGTCTTTTTATCTCGTGCTTAGAAAATTCGCCATAACATTCAGTGAAATTAGAAATAAGTTCTGGCAATTTCCCATCATTTGCTTCAACTAAATTAACTGACTGCAAGCCTTCAAATTTGTTATGAATGTCCTCCATGGATTGTGTTCTTGTTTAGAGTTACGAATACAACCTATCTACTTCACCCGGCATAGTTTTTGTGATCTGCTTCTTTTCTTAATGCCAATCTACATTTCTGGAAAGCCAAGTCCAAATCATCACTAACCAAAGAATCCCTATTTAAAAAGAATCTACAAACCTTTTAATGTATTTACAGCTTTGTCTACAAAAATTCCCCCAATTTGCAGGTAGCGTTGAGTATGATTGATATGCTACAAAATGTTTGACCACAGGTATAGAAAAGCTAAAATATTAAGTCACAAAGATTGGCTCTTGCTTAAAGTGTGCATTTAAAAAATCTTATTTTATTTATGAAAATTTGTAATTATTTTTTTTTTGATAAAAATTTTAATTCTTATACTAGCTTAGGGAACCAATGGGGACGTCCTTAGTAAGTGGGGCCCGGGGCAAACCGCACTCCCTTGGGAATGCCACTGGTTAAGGCATGTAATAGCAAGACACTTCTAACGTTGTATCTAGAAAAATTACAAGCTCAACTTTTAAGGCAATGGTCATTGTTTTACTTAAACGCATAAACCTTTAAGTGAGTTTCAACTCGTCAAAGTTTTAAACCTACTTAATTTATTCAACATTATTTTGCATTGTTGATAATTATAAAATATTAGTAAATTAAACTAGTTATTGTTTAATACATAGTCTACATGTTTTTTTGGCAGAGACTTTTTCTAATTGATTCCTCAGGAATTTCAGTTACTACTGTATAATATCTTAAGTTGTATCTCTAACTTAATAAAAAAACATGATGTTAATAAATTTGTCCTTTTTAAATTATAAGCAAGACAAAATGTTATTTCAAGTAATTTAGAACCTGTAAATATACAGCATTTTATCTACTCAAATCAAATTTGAAGCACTACTTTTAAACAAGAGTCAGGAAAGACTTTATATTTGAGGCACTTATATCCTTTTAATAAATAACATATAAAGTTTTTAATTATATTGTTGAAAAACTTTATTTGGGCACGCTTAACTAATTTAAAACAAAAAAAAAACATAAAATAAACATACACGGTACTAGAATTAGTTTTACATTATCTCCATTGTAGCCCAGGCAATGAATATTTTGTATCTGAAGAAATTAAAAGATGAGCTGATTTTTTCCACTTTTGTTAGAACCAAGTTAGAGAAGTATTTTAGCAAAAGTCTTGGTTCCTCTCTCCACTAGCAGCTAACATAATCAAATCTTTTGTTTTAAAAAATTAATAAACCTGCAAAAAAATATTGACATTTTCTCAGTGTGGCGGAATTTTTTTAATTAAAATGAACAGTTAACAATTTCTGTCATTAGCCACAAAAGTATTTTTTAGCAGCACATTAAAAGATGGATTCGAAAGTCGTAAAACTAAAAACGAGTAAAAATATAGTTCAACAATACTTTCTAGTAGTTAAAGTAACAATTATTTTCAAAATAGTTAATAATTTTGAGCCACCAATCAGCAGCAAACATGATCAAAACTTTTGTTAAAAATAATAAAACAAAACTGTTATTATAGACGTATTTTCAGTGAGGCAACACATTTTTTAGAAAATGTTTCCAGTCTCACTGTTTAACCTTTTCAGACCCTGTGTAACCAAGTTAACACAATATTTTTTTATAATTTTTATTCGCTGTGTTCTGCTGCTATAGAGTTTGAAGTACCTAGTCCATGTGAAAGCCAACAGGTTGTAGCACTGTCAACATATTTACTGCAGTGATGAATCAGAACCACTCTGAATGGAGACATGATCATTTTGTTCAGAACGTGGTTGCAGTGAGGGCCCAAGGCGAAATTCAGGAGAGGGGCCTTCCCTTCACAACACGTTCAGTGCGGAAGCAAATTAACCACTTTATTAGCGAATTTCCATAGGAAAAATGAGCAATTGCAGTGGCCCTTATGGTGAGACCCAAGGTCGGGAGTAGTAAATGAGCACCGATCATGGTCCCCAGAACACGTTTTTGGGGGTCATTAAAATTCATATATATATATATGTATATATGTGTTCGCACTCTAGCGGCCGCATTTTAAGTCCGATTTGGTCCAAATTTGGTACACATGTTGGTTGTATGTCGCTCGGACGAGTTCGTTAGCCAAAAAAATCCAACAACCGGAAGTAACTATTTTTTTAGAATTTTATTACGAGAATGAAATGTTTTCAGAGGTTTTTCTAAAAATATAAATGTAGGATGTTATTCTGCACATTTTGTTTTTTTACGCGACCTTATAGCTCGCTTGGTTCCCCCAAAATCGACCAAAACGTAAAATACCATAAAAGTACCCGGTTGTAAAAAAGACAAATGGTGTAAACTCGCGAGGCCACTAGGCGCAAACAAATTCTACTAATATATTGCGTACAAACAGA
This sequence comes from Philaenus spumarius, assembly GCA_018207615.1. NCBI lineage: Eukaryota > Metazoa > Arthropoda > Insecta > Hemiptera > Aphrophoridae > Philaenus > Philaenus spumarius. The sequence continues at coordinate 213,541 of JAGFPH010000689.1, forward strand.
CAGCTGTTCAACGCCTTCGTGAGTAGACCTATTTCCAAAATTGTTGGTTGAAACCCTAAAACATAGGCATATAAACTTAATTTTGGAAATTCGCTCAACTCACGTCAGCGGTCGCTTTATTTTTATTAAGCGTTGCAAAAAAAATCAATTTGTTTGTACTATTTTCAGACAAGGTCTAACTGAATTCAATTGTGTGCCAGATCGTATAAAAGTGTACTTACAAACAAGGCGGGGGGGGGGGGGGGGGGGGGGTTAAGAGGTCAAAACCCCCCCGAAATCCCGAAATTTAGTAGTAAAAATTTAGGTTTAAAACGTGCAAATTAAATTATAAAATAGACAACACAACAGAGGATACAACAACATTTTACATCATTGTGCATTGCATGCATACTGATATTTAGATTTACTTGATTAAACTACAACGTACAATACACATGGATGCAGTAGATTACAGCCTTACTCTCTTCTTGTGAGCTTGATCTGTCTATTAAATGAAAAAACTATGAAGGTTCAACAAAAATACTTTACTCTAACAAAACACGCAATGCATTGTGTGCATTTAAAATACTCCCAATACGGGGGTTAGCGTGCGAAGCGCGCAATGCATTGTGTATTGAAAATACTCCTAATACGGGGGTTGGCGTGCGAAGCACGCAATGCATTGTGTATTGAAAATTCTCCTAATACGGGGGTTGGCGTGCGAAGTACGAAATACATTGTGTCTCAAAACGGGGATTGGCGTGCAATGCACTGTGCGTCGGCCCCTTGTCATAGTGTTCAGTGGCAAGCTCACACGTGCGTCATTTGCAGTGAACGTGTTAAAAGGGTTTAGATTCAAAAACCCGGTCCTGATCAGACCCCCTCCCCCCGAAAATTTTCCTGGCTACGACCTTGCTTACAAATAAATGCATTTGTAAGTGTAAAGTTAAATTATATTTAAAAGGAAAACAATTACAAGAAAATACAATATGTAAGAAACATTGTAAGATTATCAGTGATTGTTGTGATATAACTGGTAACTGGTAGCTAAATAAGTAGAATCAATCAAAAAAATATTGGCTTAAATCTCTACAAACAGCAATGTAATACATTAGGTAATAATTTATTATTTAATGTTATATAATCCAGTTAGTAGGTCCATATATACATTTTGATATACTGTAATATGTACGAACCACTAATGCACTAATCTTCATTTTATAGTTTTCCCAGGATGATTTCTGTTTCCTTTTAACACTTTCTGGCCCACACTTTCGTCCAATGCCTGTTTCCATTTTACTACTTCCTGGCATTTCAGTTTAATAATATTTAAAACATTTTCACAAACAAATTAAATAGTTTTCACAAGAACACGTAACTCAAACGTCATACAAAACTTATTAATTATGGGTGACTGTGACAGCAGGCCGAATTTGACAGTCAGTCGAGTCTCGATAGCCTACAGTGTTGCCAATACTAGCGCTACAATTATTCCTAAGTTAATACCCACACCCGCAAACCGCCTTCGAATAAAATAAACTGTGAAAACAGTTATCCAGTATCGAAGACATACAGTTTTAAAATTGTACTATCGTCTGTTCACTCTTATGGCCGAGCCGGTGTTTTATTTGTTCAAATACGTGGTAGGGGGCCGCGCGGGAGCTGGACCGAAGTTCGCCTTTATGTAGGGTCGCCTCTGCGTGGATGATGCAGGTAAATATTTCCTTTTGTAATAAAATTGTTAAGAAATGGTTTTGATATAAATTTACAATGTTTTGGAATAGTTGTTTGATAAGACTATATAGTTTTGTATTGTTATTACCTTTCTAAATTTCTAAAGCTGAGATACAACCCTGTTAGTTTGTTTGTAACCTAGTGGTTACATTAGGACCCTATTCTGCTCAACATAATATTGGATAATCTTTGTAATTTACAAATTGATGCCTTGGAAACAGTAGCGTAAAATTTCTTACAATATCAATAGGTATGTTATTTGTTTCTGATAAACTATATTTCTCACGATGAAAATGAAGATTTAACCTTCCTAAGTCATGAAAATGCTGCTGTGGAAAGTGATGATTCTGAGGAAGTGGAGGAGGATGAAACAGGCGAAAAGAGAAACACAGATGTGCCCTTGGCATCTCGTACTGTCAGAGACAAAGAGGAGTGGAATGAACTTCAGGTTTTCGATCCTTTCCCGGCAGCCACAACGTATGAAACAACAGGATGTGGTAAATGACCGTAACACTTGAATCATTCATGGGGTATGTACCTGAACATGTTTTTTTTACCGACATTGCTATGACAACTTCCCATAGAATTTTGACTAAGACTACTACCGGTCATATTGTAACTGTACCAATGGCACAAAAATTTGTTGAACTGTACATTATAATGTCATACCACAAATACCCGAGAATCAGGATGTATTGGGACGCTAAAACGCAGATACAAATAGCAGATTGTTTGAGTCGAGCCACTGTATTTCTGATAAGTAGCAACCTCACTTGTAGGAACTTCGGAACAGTCTTGCAAAAGGAAAATGCCACAGATATTTTTTTTCAAAATTGCTCCAATTTTAACAAGTGTTCATACAGCTTGCTTGAACAATCCTCGATCTTCCAATTTATCCATTTATGAACAAATAATTCCGTTTCGCGGGAAAGTTTCAACGAGGCAATACGTGCGAGGTAAACCCTAGATATACTCAATAGGCCTGCAAAGTTTTGTTTGTGCAGCTCCAGATGGGTTACCCGTGTAGACTTCTTTTTGTATCAGGGTAAGATAGACAGCATTATTGATTTGCAATCACCAATACCATACGATATAGTCGAAAAAGTTATTTTGAAGCTATGCTAAAACATACCAGAAGGGTGTAAAATGCGCATGGACAGAAAGACCTATTTTACCAGGATGCGCACGATTGATGAACTTCATGCTAGAGGCTTGCGCATGGCACTGGAACTCTTCAGAAACACAATATACCAAATAACTGTAACTTCGGAAGAGAAGCTGCACTTTGAAGACGTTGGCTAGGAAATTACATCCAATGTGTTAAAATAGATGTCAGTTTTCCGCAGTAAAGTGGTTAGATAGTATGCCAGTCTGGATTGAAAGACGCAGGTGGAACAAGATCCATGATGTGAGCAAGAAGGATCGTTTCGACCTCTTAAACTACAAGGTTGACCTGGTTACCTACTATTAAATACAGTACAACAAATGAAGTAAAAGATGTGCAAGACGAAAGATAAATACACGAAGAAAGAGAACCAAAAAATAAAATACCTACAGTTCCCTCACCATGTGAGCGCATCACCTCGCAGAGATCCCTTCTGGTGTCACATACGTAAGATGCAGAATCCCCAACAGTAGAAAATGCCAGTTTTGGTGAACTACATACAAGGTTGTCTTGTGGTTGAATAACAATTGAAATTGCTTCAAACAATTATGTATAACTAGCTGACCCGTACGGCGTTGCCCGTGGTGGTTCGTATTTTCAGTCTTTTTAACGTAATTGTATTCTTTTTAAGTATTCAGTCAGTGAGTGGTATTTGGCTTTTATATATATAGATCTTAAATAATAAAAGCACTATTGTCATAATAATAAAAGATCTGAAATTATGATTTTAGTAACTTTGATCCCCCCAAACCCCTCCTAAAATTTCGAAATTTTTCATAAACTTTCTTAGTGAGCACCTATGGCCCTAGAGGAAGCTACATAAGAAATTTCATTCCAATCCGTTCGGTAGTTTTGAAGAAATCGTGATTTAATAACTTTGATCCCCAAACCCCCCTAAAATTTCGAATTTTTTCAAACCCTTTCTTAGTAAGCACCTATGGCCCTAGAGGAAGCTACATAACAAATTTCATTCCAATCCATTCGGTAGTTTTGAAGAAGTCGTTTTTTAATTACTTTGATCCCCCCAAACCCTCCGAAAATTTCGAATTTTTTCAAACCCTTTTTTGGTGATCACCTATGGCCCTAGAGGAAGCTACATACCAAATTTTATTCCAATCCATTTGGTAGTTTTGAAGAAATCGTTTTTTAACAACTTTGATCCCCCCAAACCTCCCTAAATTTTCGAATTTTTTCAAACCCTTTCTTAGTGAGCACCTATGGCCCTAGAGGAAGCTACATACCAAATTTCATTCCAATCCATTTGGTAGTTTTGAAGAAGTCGTTTTTTAATAACTTTGATCCCCTCAAACCCCCCTAAAATTTCGAATTTTTTCAAACCCTTTCTTAGTGAGCACCTATGGCCCTAGAGGAAGCTACATACCAAATTTCATTCCAATCCGTTCAGTAGTTTTTGAGAAATCGTGATGAGTGAGTCAGTGGGTTTTGGCTTTTATATATATAGATATAGATTAAATTTTTGTACAATGTTAAATTGAGCAGAATTAAGTGTTGAAAGACAAAAACACAAAAAACATGTTTTCAAATATTTTTTACTACCTAAAAACCGCAACGTGAATAGCTTTTCTCTTGTGAATTTTGCAGGAGCCCGAAGAGGTCAAACGAATCGTGTGCACTCAGTTCCTCCTGTAAATATTTGTTATTTACTATTTAGGCTAGTGTGGCTAGATGATCGTTGGCGAGCCGGCAACCGGTACTTTTGAAACATTTATACATCCTACTTACCGGTATACGATTTATAAAAATTGAAATTTCTTCCTAATTATTTTAATTTGTCATTAATTTATATTAAATTTAACTTCTTGGAGCTTAGTGGTGCGAGAGACGCCCAGGAGGAGGGGTGTCCCGAAAACTTACTAGCGTCCCTTTAGGCCAGCTCGGCCCTGACAGTAGAAACCTAATTTCGCTTACTGAATGTCACAAAGCTTCATTATGAACGGCGTCTTACTTTGTATGCAATATGCTACTAAAGTGAAACCTTTCCATGCACCTCTCTGCAGTCTTACCAACCTTTCATCGAATTTTGAAGATAACTTGTAATTGACGGGAAGTTGTCCATGAACACCTAAACTAGGCTATATTAAAACAAAAATGGTAGTTATCAGTTTTTTTTTTTTTTTTTCAATATGAAACCCTCCTATTTATCAGTTGAATTTCTGTACGTGAAAACAGAAAATATTAGGAAATATTGTTTGTATCTACAGTTTTTATCTAGTTTAATTTGTATTTATTGTATAACCCCATTTCAATCTCTTAGACTGTAGTAATTTTGTAACGTCTAAACACTGCTGGCAATGATAGGCAATAGGCCTATGGATAAACTCTGAAATGTTTAGTGAAATTGGGCGGATAGTTTTTGAGTCTATAGACGACAAATAAACAAAGAAAGAGAGAAGCATTCATTTTAATATTTTGCTTATATAATTATCACATTGGTAAATATGGGCTCAGTAGAATAATTATGAGTGTTTAGCAAGTGAGAAAATTAACTCACTGTGAATTATTTTGGAGGATGATGTTACAGGAGTAGTGCTTTCCAATGACACCTACATTTTTACAATCGGCATAATAGATCTCCAGAAGTAGTCCAGGATCTGAAGGGGGTTGAGTATGCATGGAAAGCCTGATGCAATTTTATTTCTGATTATTGTTATAGGCACTATAGTGATCATGAAAAGCCATGTTGTCGGCCCCCAGCGTGGTCGATATCGCCGGGGGGAGGGAGGGAATATGGTGGGGAGCCGTTTATTAAAACGCTTATAACTTGAGAACCGTTCAAGATAAAACATTGAAAAAAGCGACAATATACTCCATAAAATATGAGCTTTAAAAAGGTTATTACGTTTATAGTCGTATAGTTGTTGGTTTATTAGTAAAGAGCATTTTTATTGGTAAATGATCAAAAATGGTGATTAAAATAAATAAAACCAATAGTTTTGTACTAAGAAAATCCCTAAATAGGTCAAATATAGACATTTAAGTCATTAAGAGTGCTTCAATAAATTTAAGAAAGCATGTTGAACAGTTAATGCTACTGTAGAGGTGTTTTATACGTAGCACTAATATAAAAAAACACTAGCACTAGTGCTCCGCACGCGCCACCGGCGACGAAAACTCCCGCATTGTATATTTTTCTAGTTTTTCTAATGTTTAGTATGAAGGACTGGTTTTACAAATAAAAAATCATTCAATCGTTTTTTAAAGAACAGTAAATGTACCACAATTTAAAATGAAAATCACCTTCCTGAGGATAATACTTTTCGAGTTGTTTCAAGCAAATTTTTTAAAAATTGTTAGTTTTTAGATAGCATTTGTGTTTTTTCACAATGCTCACAGTGTCATCACAGGGCTCCTCCTGATTGACTCGTACAAACCTTTTATTTTGTCAACAATTCTTTGCCTCTTAAAATTTTTTAACAGAATTTTCCCATTTTCTTGTAAGTTAAATAGTAATTTCGATGTTTCTTCTGTGATAATAACTTCACTCACTAGGTTTCTCGGTTTCTCAACTCTAAAGTGTTGTCTTGTTCATTTATAAATTTAATAATAAGTTGCACGTCATTTTCATCTCTTTCTA
>JAGFPH010000689.1:220023-230140 GCA_018207615.1 Philaenus spumarius
ATTTGGATCAAAGCACCTCATTGAACTACAGTCAACTCTAGGTTTCTTATCCAATTACAATGACACCTTGGTTCGTGTGGATGTCGGAAAGCAGGATTGAAATGTTTAGCCATATGTTCGTTTATCTGTGGTAAATCGTGTGACAATATGCCGGAAATAGAACAATTTCATTTCTCTCGAAATTGACACACTAAGCGAACTGGGTGATGATGATCCAGAGTAGTACAGTAAAATTAGACCAAAAATACCCAAACTGGAGAATCCAAAAAAAAGGTCTGATTGTTGGAAGTTGTTCATTACCCTTTGTTCTAAATGTGGTAAAAAGTCTCCACCGATATAGCGTCGGGTTTGGGGGTGGGATCGGAGAAGGGGTAAAAAATGTGTTTTTTAGGTTTTTTTTTTGTAAATACTTCATAAACCCTTCACTTTAGAGCTTAGTTTGTTCTATAACTTTTTAAATTAAATTAAATTCTCTACAAAAATGGTTCCGTACTTTTTTTGTTGCGATCAATAGTTTTGGAGATATTTGGTTGAAAACGTGTTTAAATTGACAATTTCTTGGCGATTTACCGCATAACTAACATTAGGGGGTAATGTTTTGAAAATACGCCCTAAAAAAACTTTAAAAACACACATTTCTCAACGGTTCTCAAAACAAACGGTTCTCAAGTTATAAGCGTTTTAATAAACGGCCACCATATTCCCCCCTCCCCCCGGCGATGTCGACCACGGTGGGGGCGACAACATGGCTTTTCATGGTCATTATAGTTCCTATAACAATAATCAGAAATAAAATTGCGTCAGGCTTTCCATACATACTCAACCCTCTTCAGATCCCGGTCTAAAATAGGAGTTAAAGAAAAACAACTCTTATCCTTTTGCAATACAATGCCAAGAAAATCAAAAATAACTATGACTTTTTTGTAATGTTATATATTGTCAGTAAAATATATTGATATTATCAGACCTTGGCTTAAACGACATGAATCCAGATCGTTAAATTAAAAAGTAAGATCTAGTAATTATCAATGTTTTATTAGGCTAATAAAAATAAAGTATTTGATCAGTTTACAATAGCAGCTATTGTGTAATTCTTAAAAACACATTAAGAAATTCAAGGTAGGCTAATATAGAAGCCATAGAAACCTAGTTTAGCCAGTTATACAATTTTTGGAAATTTCAACCAAGTTCAGGTAGGCCTACATTCTTGAACTTCAAATCCTAATGAATCCACACTTACATAACCAAACTGTTACATAATCTTATTCTTGGAAACTATGATACCTACCTTGAAGTTATGAAAGATACAATGCAAACTGTTTTTAACACCATTTGAGGAATAAATATAAGCGCTATTCAATAGTGTGAAATAGTTCTGATATGTAGATCTAGAGCTCGCCGCTTCGTCTTAAGGGTCGGTTCTAGCTGTCGGCCATGTTGGCTGACACTCCATAACACCAATGTTAAATTAAAATCCAAATTTTTCCTTTATTTTTTATCGGAAAATTATAAACGATATGTCATTTTAAAGCTATGGTCAATATGTATGCAAATGGCTTTTTCAAAACTAAGAAAAATATTTTGTTTAATATTTATTAACAATTTAAAACATTGATTTTTAATATTTTTTATGTTGTCACTATTAATTATAGCGAAAAACTACAAAGCCATTCGCATGAAGAATTTCGTCCCCAAGAGTTTGGTATTTTTTTTAAAACGCTATTTGAACAATTGCGGGTTTTAAATGGATTTAGGTTGAGCAATGTCCGCGTAACCTACCGCCGCTATAGGGTGATTTTAAATATATTTTTACGTTGTAACTATTAGACCTACTTATAGCGAAAATTCTATATAGGGGACAAAATTCTTCATGCGAATGGCTTGGTAATTTTTCACTCTAACGGACGCATTTTACGTCCGATTTGGACCAAATTTGGTATAAACATTGGGTTTCAAAGTCGCTTGAACTGGTAGGTTAGCTAAAAAAATTTACCGGAAGTAGACCACATTTTTTACCGGAAGTAACTTTATGTATATATGTGTGCGCACTCTAACGGACGCAGTTTACGTCCGATTTGGTCCAAATTTGGTACACACGTTGGTTGTCTAAATCACTTTGACGAGTTCGTTAGCCAAAAAAATTGACAGGAAGTAGATCAAATTTGTGACTGAAAGTAACATGTATATGTGTGCGCACTCGAACGGACATAAAATGCGTCCGATTTGGTCCAAATTTGGTACGCAGGTTGGTTTTCTAAGTTGCTTAGACGAGTTCGTAAGCCAAAAATATTGACTGGAAGTAAACCAAATTTTTGACCGGAAGTAACAATTTTTTTGAGACTTTTCGTACTAGAATTAAATTTTTTGAAGTTTTCTTTAAAAAAAAATAGACATACGAAATAATTCTGCACATTTTGTTTTTTACGCGACCTTATAGCCCATCTGGTTCCCCCAAAAACAATCAAAACGTAAAATACCGTAAAAGTACCAGAATTAAATCCACGGCTTTTACCGTGGTGACCGATGGCAATATATTTGGTACATGCGGGCAGCACCTTCGTGACTAGATAAATTTCCCAAATAGTTGTTTGAAACCCAAAAACATATATAAATTTAATTTTGAAAATTCGCTCAACTCACGTCAGCGGTTCAGCTGCGTGGTCGAATTATTTATTATTTGAACTTATGTGTTGAGAATAGTTGGGAAAATACCAAAACGATTTGAAAATATTTAAATAGTAACCTGTGTAGGCCTAGCTTAGATCTTTCTGAAAAAATAGTTTATGTAGCCTATTATCGCGCAAAGTCAATACCTTTTCATTCCTACCAATGAATACGGAACTGTAAGGTATTCCAACTGGTAACATTAGAACTGACTTGACAATTAGTGAATTCTTGAATAATTAAACTTCTAACATTGTTCAATATCCGATATTAAGTAATCCAATATTCTTTGCAGTAGTTTTTATCCAACTAACTAACTGTAAAGCATGCTGTATCACTTTCTCCCTCAAGGTAATCGACATCTAATGTTTTCAGTTACCGGTAGTTGAACAATAAAACTTTTATCACATAATCCGTAAGTTTCATAAAACAAATGAATACGATTACATTCGTAACAACACAAAGCACGTTAAAATACAATTAGGCCAATGTTGAAGGACGCGTGCAGAATATGGTACAATCAAACAAGTATTGTAGGTTATGTACAAGATAGAAAGCAACGGCTGAGAAGCCGGAGGTTACTACCTTTTAATTTCAGTCTGTGGTGACGCGGTGAGTAGTGAAGGTGTAGTGACGAGTGATGTGTTGGAATGGATAACAATATTTCAATTGAAAACCAAGAGTAAGTAATAATAGGTTAGGTTATTAGGCATGTGTTAGGACTTGTGCAACTGTAAACAAAAGCTGAATATTAAGTAGTTATGGAAATAGAAACTAGGAAGGAAAATATTTCTTTTAGTCGTGCGACAAATTTTGTTGTTTTTCATTGAAGTGAAAATGACTTAGACATTAGAAAGGCTAATTTTCTTTTAAGCCTATAACATGTTTTGATATTTAAAATCTTGTTTTTGAAATAACATTTTCTTAGAAATTAGGTATACGAATATTTTTAGGCCTGTAACATGGTTCTAAAAAATGTGTTATTGAAGTGAAATTTTCATAGAACTTAGGAATGACAGATATTTTTAGGCCTATGACATGGTTCTTCTTCAAACTTTCACGGGGAAAATTTGCATTTCGAAATTTGTCACGCAAATAGTTTGGTATTTCCTCCCAAAAAGGCAAACATTTTCGAAAACGTTGCGCGATACAGGATTTCCGATGAATTTGTGACGGCTGGCAAATTTAAATTAACTAGCAGACGTATTTTTCGTCGCACGATGTGATCGCTGTAGTTTTTTTAATGAATACTGTATTAAGGAAATTTTCGCCACCCGTATTTCAGTTTTGTAAGGCCACTAAATCCCGACGCACTGAGATATGTCAACAGGCTCGGTACTGTATATTTTGTGAACTAAGGTTTGGATCGTAGAACATTGGTGCCTCAATTAGGCTATTATGAGTGAAGTAATAGTAAAGGAAATAATCTTAGTTTTTATAGTTTAGAGTATTTTTAAACCCCGACGCAGACAGGGTGTTTATTTGTCTGTGGCATCGTAGCTCCCAAACGGATGGACCGATTTTGATTTAGTTTTTGTGAAGTGAAAACTTCTATAGGCGCACCGCATCCAAAAAATTTTGCGGGTGGTGAATCAGATTTTACCGTCACGCATTTTTCCGTCACGTTCTACAATAATATATAGTACACATGTGTACTTGGTAATACCTCTGAAATGGACATTGTGCTTCCTCATTTAGTAAGTCGTGTTAAAATAGTTTACTTGGTAATACCTCTGAAATGGACATTGTGCTTCCTCATTTCGTAAGTCGTGTTAAAATAGTTTACTTGGTAATACCTCTGATATGGACATTGTGCTTCCTCATTTTGTAAGTCGTGTTAAAATAGTTTACTTGGTAACCTCTGAAATGGACATTGTGCTTCCTCATTTTGTAAGTTGTGCTATTTTTATCTTGTCACTTAAAATTGAAATCTAAAACATTTAAAAAACATAAACAAGATTGTCTACAATCATGACAGTTTTCACTTCTGTCGGCAGTCCCACGAGTGCTTTATTTTTTTGTTTGGAAGGTAACTTGATCGACAGTGTTAGCTATGATTCAAGAAAATCTGTTCATTCGTTCGGAGGGAGGGGGGGGGGTTACAAATTTTTAATTTATTTAACAAAGCAACAATAAAACTTGAAACGCATAAATGCGTGGACAAGACTTTAAAGGTAGGCCTACATTATAACAATGTGCTGAACAAATGTTGGCAGAGAAAAATCAGAAAAATTATCCGCTACAGCATATTTGTGTATCTACTGTAGGCCTATTAAAGTTCTCTTATAAAATCAGTTTTAATTGAAAAATATTTAATTGTCGCGTTGGAAACCGTTGTTATACGGTACGTGCACTGGCTAAACCGTTACAGATAACTCGTTAGGCTACGTTAAAATAACATACAGTAGAAACTCCAGTTATCCGAATCAATTTTGGGACCGGACCACATTCGGATGATTGGATTTTTTCCGAAAAAAGGTCTATTTTAACCTTTACGGGATTGGCTTTGCGATTACGCGACTGGAGTAAACTATCCGCACATACTACTAGGGTCGGGTATACACGTTTTATAACTTTAACGTTTGAGTAGGCCTACTATCATCGCTTTAACACGTTCACTGCTAAGGACGCACGTGTGAACTTGACACTAAATACTATGAGAAGCGGACGACGCACAGTGCATTGCGTGCTTCACACGCCAACCCGCATATTGGGAGTATTTTCAATATACAATGCATTGCGTTCTTCGCACGCCAACCCCCGGATTTGGAGTGTTTCAATACACAATGCATTGCGTGCTTCGCACGTCAACCCGCATATGGGAGTATTTTCAATACACAATGCATTGCATGCTTCGCACGCCATCCCCATATTGGGAGTATTTTCAATACGAAATACATTGCGTGCATCGCACGCCAACCTCCATATTGGGAGTATTTTCGATACACAGAGCGTTGCGTGCTTCGCACGCCAATTTTATGCCTGTGTGCAGTAGTACGCGTAGACAGAATCATTATTTTGCAAATCGCAGTACGTTCCCGTCTTAATTTTTTTTCTGAAATTCTGAAAGCGATTCGGATAGTTGGAGTTCGGATAATTGGATTTTTACTCTACATGAAATGTTGGCATTCATAATACCTACACAACAAAGCGACAGAATTTTGTACGGTTTAGTAAGCAAAAACAATTGTTTTTATATCACCTGTGGCATTAGCGATTTGCAACGCATGATTACGTTGACTTTTTACCTAAAGTTCTTATCTGTCAAGTAAAACGTTGCATGTATACGGACGTGCAAAACCAAGAAGAAATAATTCCACACAGCTCTCAGGAATATAACCTATTTTTGATCGAATTTTGAATATAATCTTTTGTAGATTGTGGGAAGTCGATCATGAACATCTAAACTATAATTCGTAGGCTACATGAGAAAAATGGTAAGTTAAAAATGTTTACTAATATATCGTTTGAAAACAAGAAAACAAGTTTTTCAGTTGAATTACTTGGACAGTAGAAATTAACGGGATGACATTTTGTGTTACCTACTGATACAGGCAAAATTAAAGCCTATGGTGAAAATCTCTTTTCTTAGGCGCTGGTAGATTTCGAAGTTCACCTTATTTGTGCTAAAAAATTATACAAACTTATTAACCCCTTAAGCTAAGGGTTGCAGTTATACAAATACAGTAAAACTCCACCTATCCGAATCGCTGATTATCCAAATCGCTTTCAGAATTTCAGAAATAAAAAAAAAATAAAACGGGAACGTGCTGCGATTTGCAAAATAATGACTCTGTCTAAGCGCGCTATTGAACATAAGCTTAAAATTTTCGTGCGAAGCACTCCTAGCTCTGTGTATTGAAAACACTCCCAATATGTGGGTTAGTTTAAAAGTGGCATAAATAAGCTTACAATGTGTTTTTATTTTTATTTTGTAGTATAATTATTTATTTAAAAACAATTAAAGGATTTTAAATTAAAAATCTGATTGCGGCAGCGTGTAAAGCGTAAAAATTAGTTCAAAATCATGTGTCACAACACCACATTTACATTAAAAACAAGCATCTCAATCCAATATGGCGTACCCAAGATACCAGTAAAAATTTATAACTTAATAAAAATCTATAAGCTACTACCAAACTGTGATATCTGATGATAAAGGGTCGATATTTAAAAAAAAAAATAATAAAACAAGGGATTTTTGAAAATTTTCAATTTTTTACAAAATTGTTAATATCTCGAGAACGAAAGCAGATAATTAAAAACCGATTGCGGCATCGTGTTCTACGGAAAAAATAGTTTAAAATGATGGGTCACAACCTTACCTTTACATTTAAAAAATAATAGTTCATTCCAATATGGCGGATCCAAGATGGCGGCCAAAAATGTGAACCTCATCAAAAGGAAGTATAAACTAATCAATGATGTTCGGCGATGGTTGGGAGTCGATATCTTAAGAAATGCGGAAACAATTAGGGGGGAGGGGACATTTAAAACTCACCCGGTATAGGCCTACATACTAGCTGGTTGTTTAATGCAATATAAATACAGCCTTATCATTTATAAATAAAAATTTTGTTTTGTAATTTGTTGCATTGAAAAAAAAACAGTTAGTTACAACACTTTAATTCGGCCGATTAACATGGGACAAACACACAATTAATTGTTTGTATTATGATAAATAACGATACAAATCGAGTTTTCTCAAATAATTATTATTTATTACATTATTAAATATGAACTTCTCTAGTACATTTTTATGGCTTTATTGTTGTAAACCACATTATTAATGTTAATTCAACTAAGAAAGTTTATAATGCTAGTACAGCTTAAAGTTGGCCAAATGTAATCAAATTTGGTATCAAAATTATCAGGAAAGTATCATGAAACGAAATATAATATCATTTTTTCATTTTCACTTAAGACATACAGAATTGCAATTTTGTACTACTGGTTCACCAGGCGTCATTAAGGGGGCGCTATCCTCTCCGCCATATTGAATCTGATTCCCATAAGAGCAATGCTACAGAATAAGTAATTTTTTTCCGTTAATTCGTGGAATAAATTAAAAAATTTGGTTTCATTTTGAAGTACTGTCATATGCGGATGTTGATTGCCGAATACATTTTCAAAAACCGTGTTATTGTTTTCATAAACGTATGATATAAATAGTAAAAAATAGTAGACTTTATTATTTTTTTACTCAGTCGCAAAAAAAAAGATATTGCAAAAAACCTTAGCATTAACACCCACAATCTATTTTACTTTAAGAAAAAAAATACAGCTTTCGTTTTTTTGACAAAAAACAACACAAAAATATGCTTAATAGTGAAGGTATGTTTTGGTTATTTAACATTGAAATAGGTACCCGACTTCGCCGTTTTGAATGTAGGGTGCCGAGAGTTTTATAGCGGGCGAGACCGACCCCAATTACTCACCCTCGTTGCCTCAATTTAACTTGAGACGGGCTTTAGTATGTTTTTTAGGATGTCAAAATGTACTATATTACCAAGTTTCATCTCTCCCGCATTTTTTCCAGAGGTAACTTCATTTTTAACTTCCTTCTGCCTGGGCTAGTAGACCATATCTATATAACTCCACACAAACAAAGAGAGCTAAAATTCACAATGATTTAATACTGCCTTGCTGGTATTATTACATAACTTTTAAACTATGCAACATAAACAACTTCAAGCTAGTGAATATTTCACAGGCCTACATAAGTACAGAAATTATTATGCATTTTAAAAGCTATGTTAATAAAATAATGTACGATGTAAATGAGCAGCTTCATACAAGGTTAAAAAGCTTAGGCCTGTTGGCAAATTCTTAGAACACAAAGTTTTATAGGGTATTTAAATCTAATTTTGAGGTTATGAATTCCGTACTTATATATTATTCTATCAATATTGCTGGCACTTTCCTTATTAATTTCTTGTTTTGTGCATTTCATAGGTTTGTTTAAGGGAAGCATAACTAATATTTAAATTACCCTAAATAAGTATGATAATAATATTATGTAAAGTGATTTTTAAACAAGTTTTTTCTGTATAGGCCTACCTTTTAAATTAAAACAAGGTAGGCCTAAATATAGACTACAAGTTTTCAGATTGTTATTAGATGCTTCTGTATACTTTTTTTTAAATAAAACAGTTCTATTTTAAAATTAATAGACTAATAATTATAATAACGGCTTTTTTAAAGTAATAATTTTACTGTAAGTGGTTTTGTTTTTTGTTAACTAAATAAGTTTTTTCTTTATAGGATATGTTTTTAAATTTAAAATATTATTAGATTGTCAATATTTTATTTTTCTCCTATACTTTAAACCGATGTTTGAGCTTGTTTTTTTACTTATTTATGTTTGAAATGAGTATTGTAATGTTTACTTTATCATGAAAATGGAAGGGTAAATAACTAAGCCCTTTAATTTTATTTTTACCAAAAGGGCAAATGTAGACCAAATAATGCAAAATTCTTAAGTACAATAATACAAAAAATGCGAATAGGAAAAATTCAGGGGATTTCTTTAATTAAAAAAAATGTATGTAATTATATTTTTACAATAATATAGTTAAAATTAAAAGACAAAATTACAGAATTGAACAATATAAGCAACTTGTATGAAAGTATTGAAATAGTAAAGTAATATACTTTTTGTTTACTTTAAAACGCCCTTACCTTCCTCAGAAATGGCGAAGCCATCTTTGCTTTTTGTAAATTTTTAAAGCATTTTTTTTTTAAATAGTCTTCTTAGGGTAGTTCTATAGTCTGGAAAAATTTCCTCTTACAACAACTGAACCATTTATAATCTAACCTTTGTTCAAGAAACTGAGCTTTTTAACTCTTCTTTGCATTTATAATTGAGTTGTTTGATTATATTTCAAATTCAACTATAGTGGTGAAAATAGCAAAAACAAAAGTACTATTTGAGAAAAAACATTCTCCAATACCTAATCCATACAACGAGAATGTTTGAGAGCAGTCTGTAATCATTCTCCAATTCCCAATCCATAGAACGAGATTGTTTGAGAGCAGTCTGTAAACATTCTCCAGTACCCAATCCATGGAACGAGATTGTTTGAGAGCAGTCTGTAAACATTCTTCAATACCCAATCCATAGAACGAGATTGTTTAAGAGCAGTCTGTAAACATTCTCCAATACCCAATCCATAGAACGAGATTGTTTGAGAGCAGCCTGTAAACATTCTCCAATACCCAATCCATAGAACGAGATTGTTTATGTCTGTTTTGATTAGAGGTGCAATTCCTTCTGAAATATCCTGCTTTCCAAAAATATCTACACCTCAAGTACTAATAATTGTTTAGTCATTGTTGTGCGTATTTTCGTAAGTTTAATCAAAATCTGTTCGTAGATTCTACGTATCCGCCTGTGAGTGAGTGATTTGGAAATACTAACATTAGCTACAAAAAAAGATAAACTTAAATTTTA
>JAGFPH010000689.1:239148-251058 GCA_018207615.1 Philaenus spumarius
GAGTATTTTCCATATGCAGTGTATTCCGTGCTTCGCACGCCAACCCCCGTATTGGTGAGTATTTTTAATACACAATGCATTTCGCTTGCTTCATACAATACTACAAAACCCGTATTGGGAGTATTTTCAATACACAATGCATTGCGTGTTTTATTAAAGTAAAGTATTTTTGTTGAACCTTTATAGTTTTCTTAATTTAATAGATCAGATCAAGCTCACAAGAGAGTAAGGCTGTAACCTACTGCGTCCATGTGTATTGTACGTTGTAGTTTAATCAAGTAAATCTAAATATCAGTATGCATGCAATGCACAATGATGTAAAATATGTTGCTGGATCCTCTGTTGTGTTGTCTATTTTATAATTTAATTTGCACTTTTTAAACCTATTATTAATTTTTACTACTAAATTTCGGGATTCCGGGGGTGGGGGTGGTTTGCACCCCCTAAACCCCCCTGGCTAATGCCTTGATATGTATTGCATGTCTGTTGAATAATTTTAAACTACCAAAAAATCTTTGAAGCTACAAAGGTTTATTATTTTTTTTTTTAGAACATCCCATCTAGTTTTCTTCTCATCTCGAATCTGCTGAGTTAGGTCTCGGTTGCTGAATCCAAGTGTCGGTCTTTTGTGTAGGTCTACTTACTATCTACTAGACATATTTCAGTACTTCTAATTTTGTTTAAATTAGTTCGCACAGCTACCGAATATAGATAGTATCGGACAAATTATAACCCCAGTTATACGCACAAAATCCTTCATTGAGGCCATGTTACTTCTGCGTCTCGGCTAACCTAACCTGATCGCCTTGATATTGCCAAGGATGTTTTGGAACCTTCCTGTTTATGTAATTCATGGTCCTTTATCAAGAATTGTTAATTAGGCTCAGATATATCGGTCTGTTCTTGATCGATCCTTTTAATATTCAACAAACTCGATTATCAACTTTCCTTTTCGTGAATTTACTGTTGACAATTCTTCGCTCAAAGTCATTAGGTAACTGGCAGTTGTGTCCGGCTCTCCCCTGTTAAAAATAAAGAACCTTTCTCAAATCATTCATTTCTGAAAATTACCTTAATATAATGAATTATGATTGAGTAAAAATATACATTTATATTTCCTTGTACTAGATTCTTCTAATCTCAACTATACGTTTTAGTATTAGCAAATTATGTAGATAATAAGGTGTTCTAGGTTTCTACATTGAATAGGGTAAGAATGTTTATACCTACTGTGACTGGATTCCGTAGGGTAGGAAGACTAAAAAGATAGAGTAAAACCTAAATCTGGTTTTCCATTAAACGGACAAAACACAAACTCGTGTCGAATAAAACAAAACTGTAACTTTTCGCAAACTTTTTGAAGTCATGCGTGTTTTTAAGCCAATTAAATAAGACCATTTTGGAGCCATTTCTAGAAATAAATGTTGGAAAGCTGGAAATCGTTTTGATCGCTTTATTTGACATCAAATTGAAGTATCCTAGGTTTGCACCACCCCCCGCTGCGAGCATCAAAGGAGTGGTCCAAAAAACCTCAACATTTTCGGCCTTTTTTCAGTTTTTTCTTTTATCTCTTAAAGTAAGGATCTTACAGAAAATTTTACTCTTTTATAAATTAAAGAGCACTAAATCCTGCGTTGATTGGTTACCCACAACGTTTAATTTGGACCAGAAATATAGTCAAAATCAATGGTCAAAAAATGATGATTTTTACCAACTTTGCTTAAAAAGTTACTATAAAGACTTTTAAACGCCCGTACCGTGAAATCGGCTGTTCTAAATGAAAAGACGTACTGCATGAAAGTTGTAGGACATTTAATTCTGCGTTCAGCAAGTACCTAACATTTCAAATTCGATCAAGTCTACAAATAGAAAATTAAATTTTTTCGATCTTCAGTTATACGCGTAGCAGTCCGCAAAAAGGTAACCAATCAACGCAGAATTTAGTGCTCTTTAATTTATAAAAGAGTAAAATTTTCTGTAAGATGCTTACTTTAAGAGTTAAAAGCAAAAAACTGAAAAAACTCCGAAAATGTTGGGGCTTTTTGGACCCCTCCTTTGAAGCTCGCAGCGGGGGGTTTTGCAAACCTAGGATACTTCAATTTGATGGCAAATAAAGCGATCAAAACGATTTCCAGCTTTCCAACATTTATTTCCACCACCAGGTCTTATTTAACTGGGCTATTTTTTTTTTAGTTAAATATTTATAAATTACCACCATTTTTCAATATGGCGGTCAACTTTCGAATTTATTATGGAACACCATGTACTATATGATGATTTTGGATTTTACAAATTATTTTCTAAGACTTTTTTGTTCTTGGTGTTTTTTTGTTACGACTAACCGTTTAAAAGTTGGAGGGGTAAACAGTTTTAAAAACACACTAACTGAATGGAAGATACAGGGTGTAACCGAATTCTCTTGACCCCTTTTGTAGAATTGTTCATGGGATCGAGAAAATAATTTTTTTTAAATATGAACATGGGTCTACGATGCTTACTTTTTCGTCTGTCTGTCTGTCTGCATGTATCTTTTACAAAATAATTCATATCTAGAGAACGGTTTGACCGATTGCGTTCAAACTTGACATTAAAATAAAGTTGATGAACCTACAATGAATTATTTTAAGAAAGTTATTTTGATTTTATCCAATAACACGTTTCAAAATTGCGGCAACTTGAAAATTTTAAACCTGGATTATTCAAAAACCGTACATTTTAACAATTTCAAGACATCTTTTTTGTAGCCCTTTTAATTCCTTATCGGCTGGTATAACTGTCCAAAGAATCAAGTGAAGGATAATAGACAGTTTGTTCAACCCGGCATCCTATACCAACACAGAAAACACAACAATATGATGGGTAGGTCTACGTTTGCAGTTATTACAAACAAATTGATAATTACTTAGTTTTTTGTATTTAAGGATTAAAAGTGGTTTTATGAACCATTTAAAATTTGTATTATATTACATTAAAAGTACCCGGTTAAACTCCACGTGGGGAATTTGACAGTAGGGGCTGTTTCTGATCAGAGGCCTACGAACAGCCGGGATGCAAATTCGCGAAGAGAGTTTGTCCGCTGCGTGTGAAGAGAAGCAGTCCATAATCCGAGGCAGCAAATTCAGGCCTCATCTATTCAGCGTCGTCGTGAGTAGACCAATTTCCTAAAGAGTTGGTGAACTAAATTTTGGAAATTCGCTCAACTCAAGTCAGCGGTTCAGCTTCGTGATCAAATTATTTTATTTGCGATGGTTAAACATTTAGAAAATATCAAAAAGCGGTTGATTCGAAACTATTTCTTTAATTAATCACGCGATTAGAAAGGCACAAACAATATTCCCGAGATGTATTAATTTTGCTTCGTGGCTGACACACATTGTAACCTAACATTTTACTTTCTAAAGATTATATGCTAATAATGATGGATTTGAAAGTTTTCTAAACCGCATTCGATGGAGAAATAACACTAATAAAAAAACAAACAAAAAAACCCCAATTTACAGCGAATTCAATGTATAGTTGCCTCAAAACGTAGAGAGACACCCCTCAGGTAGAACGGACCGTCCTAATCACCTATTAACAAACAATGCCTTTGTTAGAAGCGGTCAACCGGGGGACTGCCGGCATCGACTAATATTCCAAGAAATTCTGTGTTACACTATAATTTGCAAACAATTGATACATTAGGCTTACATTATCGAATGACGGCTCATTTTTTCGTCTTACTGAGACGAATAAAAAACAATTTGAATCACAGTTCTACGACGTACCGTTACCGAAATAATAGTTGTCGCTTAACTAATTTAAATATTACCGAGTGATACTGAAAAACTCAGTATCTATGAGTCATGTTGTTGGTATTTTGTTGGTAAATACCTGCCCTGTCTTCAACCATAGTTCAGTTTGTTTGTTGCTTTTCGCCCGTGGTGTGATGGTGAAAATCTGCATCTGGAGGAAGTTTTTAACAACCAACAATCCTGAATATTGGTATCAATATCAATCCCGTATCAAACAACTGTACTTCGGGAGTCGTGGCGCGGCACCTCCTAGCGCTCATTTAAAAAACGATTTCATAATGATGTAATCATTTTATCACAAATCGGTGAATTGGATAGTTTAGATCAATTCAATGGCTACAACTTTCCCGCTGGAAGTTTGTTTGTAACCCAAAAATAAAAAATTTCCTCGCTTAGTGACTTTTTCATGTCAGTCTGTGATAATTCTCAAATATTTTCAATTATTAAAATTCGAAATACCTGTTAAAATAAAAGTTGTTTATACTGTTAGAATCCGTACTTTATGTAGATTAAGAATATCCAAATTTTATTTTACTGAAGCCTTTCCATCGAGTTAAAACAGAGAGCGACTGCGCACGCACTACTCAAATATTACCAGCTAGCATTGTGACGTCAGAGTGAAACCGGCGGCACAGTGCCGAGATCAAAGAAACGGTTTAGCCCTTGTTATAGAGCCCTGGTTTTCTCCATAGCGGCCATTTTGTTTTTTCACTAAATAATTTGTATCTAGAGAACGGTTTGACCGATTGACTTAAAACTTGACATAAAGTTTACCTAACAATGGTATATTTTAAGTAAAATAAGCGATTATATCCATTAATGCGTTTTAAAATGGTGACTGTTAAAAAATTGCAAACCTGAATTACCCAAAAACCATACATTTTTATAAAAAGTTTCAAGTCATCTTTTTTGTAGTCCTTTTTATTCTGTATCGGCTCTTTAACATAACTATTATCCGTCATCCGATTGTTTTTACAGTAACACTATCCAATGATAAATCAAAAATGCTATAAAAAAGATGCCTTGACATTTTTTGTTAAAATGTACCGTTTTTGGGTAATTTGGGTTTGAAATTTTGAAACAGTCGCCATTTTAAAACGCATTATTTATTTTAAATAGATCATTGCTAGGTCAACTTCATGTCAAGTTTGAACTCAATCGGTCAATCCGTTCGGTAGATATGAATTATTTTGTAAAAAACACATACAGACAGTCAGACGACAAAGTACAGTAGACCAAGTTTTGTATTGTGAAATTTATTTGTCTCGATCCCAGGATTAATTCATTTTAATTAATTAATTTTAAACAGTTGTAGACACATTAAATTAAATACACAGATTAAAAACGTTTAACACACCTTATAATTAAATTAAACATAAGTTAGATGAAATTGGCTACATAAATATGTTTACATCAACAGAGGAGATACACTCTTTAACTATTGGTGAGCATTTGAATTACATTTCTTTATTTGTTCGTTTTCATCATTTCGCACAAAAACGTAAACGGATCATAAACGTCTTGGGCTGTGTGTTGTTTGAGAGCTGGGAGCTGCGAGCCGCGATAATGGTTTTATGTGCCTGTGAGGAGAGAAAGAGAGAGAGAGAGAAGGCGCTACGTCGCGTCGCGTCGGTGCGTGCGCGTGTCAGTTAGCTGTTCAACAAGTGACACAACGTTTGAACTAAAAACGCGTTTCTGACAAAACCGTTCAACCGATTTGTTTGAAATAAACTTTAAAATTATTCAAAAAAATTTGCCCTAAAAATGACTACCTGTTTTAGTCAAATTTTGACTTATTTTAAAAGTTATTAATTGTAAAAATGTATTAAGAAATTTTTTCGAAAATTAGAAAGCATAGCGCCTTTAACAACTTTATACTGATTACAAAACAGTTTTATTTTTTCAAATCGGATAAAAAATAAATGAGTAATCAGTAAAATTAATTTGGCCACGACAGTGCTGCTATCTATTGGGCTAAAAACACAACTTTTTTTGTACTGTTTAGCCTTAAAAGCATTGGCGCAACTTCTTTTACATTTGTAAACCGCTTTAACTTTGATTTAAAAGCATTTCTGGCAAATAAAATCTATGCTTTGAATAATGGCGTTAGGCATATATTATCATAAGAATATCTGTTTGCAAATTTGTCGGCTTCACAACGCAGTTCTTCATCTGTAGCCTATTGAAAAAATTAATTTTGTTAAATAACTGTATTCATTATATTATATAATAAATACAGTTATTTAACAAAATTAATTTTTTTTATTATATATTAAATTATATTACTAGCTGACCCGTGCGAAGCATTTGCATTCTAACTTACTTAAATCCCATTTAATTAAAGTACACACCGTATATTTAGTATCGTATAGTGCGTAATTTGTGCGTCATGGGCATAGGTGAGGGTTGAAGTAAAGAATAGATGTGTTTAAATTAATTGTATCATCAGTGTTGCCAACGCCAGGAAAATATCCCTACAACTTACTTGATCTTACATCACTGTTACTTTCGGATTCTTTATTTCTTTTTTTGTATTTTGTATATTTTTCGGTGTAGCGGTTAAGGAAAGCTTTAAAATGATGCCTCATTAATGTAATTTGATGATGTATTAAGGAAGTTATATCGTACCGACAAAAAAATGGCCTTGAGAAATAATAAATGTGATAATGCCTCCAGAATTGTGTTATACTGTAGACTATACTGTGTGTAAAAAAAGTCCGTCCCTCCCTTTATTTATTTATTATTATTTTTTTTTTTTTTGCTTGTTAAAACAAACAAATATCTTTTGGGGAACGATACTAACTTAATCCAAAGTTTTCTTTTGACGTTATCGGAAATTTTGAGTGTCCCACGAAATTGGGGGATATCGGGGGCAACTCAAAATTTTTAAATGGGAAGTATGGTCTCATGTGATACCTCATTTAAAAGGTCTATTAAGACTAGGAAAATGACATAAAGAAAATAAAAATCGAATCACCCAAAACAAAATGGCGGCCCTAAACGTGTTGAAATAAATCGAGATAAAGTTGCTAAAATATCTCGAAAAGGAAGAGTTTTTAGAAAAAATTTAAAGAGACAAGAAATGTTTATTTCAAAGTGCTTGGCCTACAAAAATTGCTTCTAAATCGATTTCGTAAATTTTATTTTTTTTTAAATTTTCTAAGATGGAATATAGAGAAAGTACGGTATAGTGATCACAAAAAAATCGATATTGAGATTCTTGTGGAAATATCAGTTTTGGGACCCCCTCTGAGTCCAAAAAAGTGTTTTTACAAAATGTCTGTATGCCTGTATAATATATACGAAGCTAGACAGAAAATGATTTTATCGATTTCGAACAAATTTTCACCAAACATGTCAATTAGGCCTGCATAGATGCACGAAAAAAGGTTTCGAAAAACAACCCACTTTTTGGCCAAAAAACCCCCAAAAAATCAGTTATTATTTTTTTATAAAAAAAACGGCTCTAACGACTTTGATAAAATTTGGCTTATTTGTAGCCCTTAATGTACCCACCATATGAAAAAAGCCGCATCTTTCTAAAAACTTTCGCTTAGCTAATAATAATAATAACTGATTTTTGGGGCTTTTTTGGCCGAAAAGGGGGTTGTTTTTCAAAACATTTTTTCGTGCATCTACTTTAATATCACCTCTCCTATCCATCCTACAATTATGAAGTCCCAGTGAATCTGTTTAATAATTTAAATATGTTTGAGAGAAAGTATGTGCCAGTTCATAGTATCGTTTATTTTATTTTGTCTAAATTACTAATATTTTCAAATCAGTTTGTAAGGAACTAGTTTCCCAAGTTAATGAGTTGACATACAAATTTTGTCATATAAAAAGTAAATAAACTTTAAAAAGTAAATTTCCGGAAAAAGGAATAACTGACAAAACTCAGTCATTTTAGTATCTATTCTAAGCTGACGATATATAACTAGTTATCTGATCTCGAGGGCAACCCTTAGCCGAGTGGACAGGATATCTTCCTGATCAAAAGATCCCGTGTTCCTAAGTTAGAGAAGATAGCTTTTCATATCCGTGGTAAGAGGGCGGAATTAAAAGGAACTGTGGCTGGCCCGCAAAATAACGGAATATGACTACTTACTTTGGATGTTTTACAAACATTTACTGCAGTATTCATGTGAAAAAGCAACGGCACATATTTAAGTATAAAACACCACTGACAGTCTATGAACATGTTTTTTGCATAATTTATAAGTTATTACTTCAAGGCATAACTTTTTTAAATATGGTGGTATTATTAAAACATAATTTAACGTGTCAAATATTGGTCTAACAAAAAGTATCCGATATTTGATCGGTTTACTTTAATCTATTTGCACATGCTTTGCACTAGTCACCGCGGTGGTTGTTGAACGAAGCCAGCAGGGGGCGGAGCCCTCTACTTGAATATATAACGTGGTTATTAACATAAATGGGGTAACACTTTTAGACGGTACGAAAACCTCGGTGACCGAGTCAAGTCGTGCTTCTCCTGTGCATTTTTTACTAACTTGAATTCTAAATTTTTTTGTGCATTGGTTTTTCTTATCAAGATCATTTTGTAATTTGCGACTTTAATATTTTCCTCAATACCTTTACTGCCGTATTATCAACAAATATGGTTATGGGGATCAACAAAGTGCAAGACCCAACACACTTCCTTGCGGGATCCCACCGAAAGGGATACTTTGATGAGTAATCAACAGACCAATGTTTTATTGAGTAGGCCTACGTGAAGCATCTAACGAAAGCCTGCAGTTAACTAACTAATTGTTATTGGCACGAACACATGTAATAAATAACAATATGTCAGTAATAACATATTAATTATATTTTTTGCATTATTTTAAATATGAAATGCTTTTTACTTTCAGAAATACAAATAAAAAATATAATTTATTCTGTCGTATAATTATATGTATTGAAATGATTGCCTACGACTTTACAAGACAGCCTTTAATTTTTATAAGCTCATGCTAGATTATATAATCAAAATACCAAGGTAATTACTAAGGTAAAATACAAGACTAAATACGTTCATCTTAAGTAGGTTTTAGGTGAAATCCTGAACTGGTAGAGGCTAATACTTAAAGGTTTACTTAGATAATTTACTTTTAATTTTGTGTACTTTTTAACTAAGAACAAACTTGATTTATGACAATTTTAATAATAGGCCTATGTTAAGCATTGTCTTCTGAGTGACATTTGATGATGGGCATAATCTCAGAAGTAATAATATTATAGTGCCTATATGCTAACTACGAAGAATGTAGGGATTTTAACCTTAAATAAAATAAATAACTGTGATACAGGCCAAGGTAAACCAGTTTCAATGTTTACAATATAGGGCAAGGCGAGGAAAAGGGCGTGCTTACGTGGTGTTCTGTTCGCAACGTCCATCGCCAAACAATGCAAATAAGTTTGTGAATAGCGTATTCAGTCTTAAAGTAACATTTTGATTGTCTTGCGAAGTGATGTGCTTAGATTTGCCAGTATATTGTTTTTAGTTAAGGCCTAATATTTTATTCTGTCAATTTTTAAAGTGTAAATTTCTTTGGGCTGCCTCGTACTGACAGAATAGTGAAAGAACGGAAATTTCTGGGGAATGGTAATCGTGATGACGCTTTCTGCTTCGGACAGTTACGCAACAACGCTCGGCTAACTTAGCAGTAACACATGAACAGTAGAACCCCACTAATTCGAAATCCAAGGCAAGACAATTTTTGTTCGAATTAAAGGAAGTTTCAAGTATCGAGACAAAATTCGAATTACAAAAATCACATATATTATTTCTCAAGGCCATTCTTTTGTCGGTACTTCCTTAATACATCATCAAATTACATGAATGAGGCATCATTTTAAAGCTTTCCTTAACCGCTACACCGGAAAAATATACAAAATACAATTATACGAAAAAATACAAAAAAAAAAAGAAATAAAGAATATTGGTTTAGCCTGAAATTTGATTATTTTAACACTACCAAGTAAACTATTTTAACACAACTTACGAAATTATGAAGCACAATGTCCATTTCAGAGGCATTACCAAGTATCCTATTTTAACACAACTACACAATGAGGAAGCACAATGTTCAATTCAGAGGTAGTACCAAGTAAACTGTTTTTAAAACAACTTACGAAATGAGGAAGCACAATATCCATTTCAGAGGTAATAACAATAAACTATATAGCCTACTCTGCTATATACACATGTGTACTACATAATATAAAACTTCTATGGCGATATTCTGATTTACACTTCAAAAGTTTAAAAAATATTGAATAAAATCACAATTTATGAAATGAGGAAGCACAATGTAAGTTTCAGAAGAATTACCAAGTAAACTGTTTTAAAACAATTTATGAAATGAGGAAGCACAATGTCCAATTCAGAGGTTTTACCAAGTAAACTATTTTAACACAACTTACAAAATGAGGAAGCACAATGTCTATTTCAGAGGTATTACCAAGTAAATTAATTGAACACCAAGTAAACAACTACACAGTGAGGAAGCACAATGTCCATTTCAGAGGTATTACAAAGTAAACTGTTTTAAAACAACGTACGAATTGAGGAAGCATAATGTCCATTTCAGAGATATAACCAAGTAAACTGTTTTAAAACAACTTACGAAATGATGAAGCACAATGTCAATTTCAGAGGTATTACCAAGTAAACTATATACTCTGCTATATACACATAAGTACTATATATAGTACAGCGTTATGATAAAATCAGATTCACCGCCCGCAAAATTTTTTGGACGCGGTGCGCCTATAGAAGTTTTCACTTCAAAAATGTAAGAATGACTGAGGCCGAATTCAATTGTTTGTTGATAATTGTAACACCCCATAGATAAATCAAAGCAAGATATATCACACTAGAAAGTCAATAACGGCCGAACATCGCCTCTTTGCTCCTCTTCGCTACTGGGAGAAACAGAGAAGATCTGAAATTTTCGTGAGCCATTTCGCCTCAAGGACAGGAGAAAATAATGCCAGAAACTGGCGGGGCATGTCCGCATCGGGAATAGTCCCACGAGTCATAAGCAAAAGCTTTTCGTCAAGTAAGTTGTAGGGATATTTTCCTGGTGTTGGCAACACTGATGATAACAATACCCAGCTGGAGAGCTGCCGCTACGCCACTACATTGCTATATTTAATTAATTGTAAGCGTTGTTATAAACAGCATTGTGGATACACCTATTTGTTGTTTTTTACCTTCTGCAAGTTGGTAAGTTGTTTAAAAATATATAATAACAATAACAAAATTATTTCTCTTTAACATGGATTTAAATAAATAAAACACTGTTAGTAAGTTACATGCGAATGCTTCGCACGGGTCAGCTAGTAAATCTTTATTTTAAGAATCCATTAAAAACGAACTGCAATGTAATTAAACACGCTGTAACAAATCAACAAAAATACTGGCAACTGGCAATAGTCTTGAGGAAACCGTGACCACACCATACTTTTACCTTAGCGGTTAGAGCATGCGCGAATTGGCAATCGTTCTCCGTATCTCCACACTACTGTCGCGAGAACGGAATAAGTTCCCACGGAGAGTGAACACTCTGGAGTGCCACGCTGGAGTGGAGTGGAGAACTAGAGTGAACTAGCGGAGGACGATTGACAGTTCACACAGGATAGTGATCACACTTCAATTTATCTCAGGGAGCCAGGACGAGCTTCTCGTAGAAAATTGTGCCGCGTTGAGTTCAGTTTTTAGTGGTATTTTAGGAGAAAAATAGAGACAGTCACATGGACCGATAAAGCGGAAGAAAAGGCGTTATTGGGTCAGGAAGTGGATACTTAGTAGACATTCGGAGGCACGCAATTTGGTTGACGATGAACTATAGGAAAGGTTTCCCATTTAAAGTTTGCTGTCATATTCATAGTTTACAAGATACAAATGGTGACCCATTTAAAAAAGACAACTGTATACTAATCTATATATATAAAAGCGAAAACCCACTGACTCACTCATCACGATTTCTCAAAAACTACTGAACGGATTGAAATGAAATTTGGTATGTAGCTTCCTCTAGGGCCATAGGTGCTCACTAAGAAAGGGTTTGAAAAAATTCGAAATTTTAGGGGGTTTTGGGGG
>JAGFPH010000689.1:251068-270716 GCA_018207615.1 Philaenus spumarius
CTAAGAAAGGGTTTGAAAAAATTCGAAATTTTAGGGGGTTTTGGGGGATCAAAGTTATTAAATCACGATTTCTTCAAAACTACAGAACGGATTGAAATGAAATTTGGTATGTAGCTTCTTCTAGGACCATAAGTGTTCACTAAAAAAGGGTTTCAAAAAATCGAAATTTTAGGGGGGGTTTGGGGGGATCAAAATTATTAAATAACGATTTCTTCAAAATTACAGAACGGATTGGAATTAAATTTTGTATGTAGCTTCCTCTAGGGCCATAGGTGCTCACTAAGAAAGGGTTTGAAAAAATTCTAAATTTTAGGAGGGGTTTGGGGGGATCAAAGTTACTAAAATCATAATTTCAGATCTTTTATTATTATGACAATAGTGCTTTTATTATTTGAGATCTATATATATAAAAGCCAAATACCTCTCACTGACTGAACACTTAAAAAGAATACAATTATGTTAAAAACACTGAAAATACCAACCACCACGGGCAACGCCGTACGGGTCAGCTAGTACATTATAAAGAGGTAAAATTTTTTTTGTATAGTATTATAAAGATGTAAAAATTGTTGTACGTGTGGGGGGTTGGTAGTCTCTAGAACTAATGAACAGATTGAATAAAATTTTTACTAATACAAATTTGTATTTTAAAATTTTAATATTTGTAAATTAAGTCTGCAAAAATCAGGACGTTAAACCTATAGCGTCTAACAGGTGTAGTAACGCTATTTACCTAATCAAAATATAATAAACTAATTGGTTAATTTTAGTTTAATTTAGATTTATACAAATCCTTTAAAATGAGAGGTTAAACAATTTTTCTATATTTGTTAGAAGACGAGAAATCCAACTTTTCGATACTTTGTTTGACGCTCTGCATATTAATTCGCTAAGGAATTTCTTTATCGGCCCAATACTTCGTTATTTTTCAACAAATTTGTACAAATGAAGTGTCGTTTTATAGGTTTGACACTGCAAATTTACGGAGAAATATAAAAACCGAAAAAATGCACTGTATTTTTTAAAAATAACTCACATTTTAAAATTACGCAATATTATTATTTAAATAGGAGAACTATCGCTTAGTTCGGGAGAACCAATTACGTGGTCTCATGACAAATGGAAAAGTTTGAAGCCCAAATATTCTTATACTCCTTAAAAATATAAAATGTATCACTGCCTCATTTGAAATTTGTTAAAAAATACAAATTCCCCATGTTATTAGCTGGACTGTACTCTATACTTTATAGATTTAAACTGCTTTGGGATTGAGAACCATGCGACCGTAAAGGGGAGAGTTGCTCGCCGCGCGCTAGGCCAATCAGAAAGGGTCAATTGCCATAGCAACCGATGCACCCCGGGTTGCCAGATTTCTGTTAAATTGTTTGACATTGCAAACAGGTGAACTGCGACTGTTTTTGTAATTCTTGAATCAATTGCTTGATGAGTAATTATCAACATGGCAACAATGCGTCGATGCCTCACCGCACCAACGCACTCGGCCGATCCTAAAGCAGTTTATATCAAACTATAGGTCTACTTCACTGCGAAAAATTGATACAGTTATTGTGTGTGAACTAGTATTACCCTTCTGCTGTCGCTGACAATTTGGGCCCAGTATGCGTTACATAACCTATGTCGATGACATCAGTTAAAGCATAACACGATAGATCATGAATAATAAAATAGATCATGCATGCATACGGCGGCTGTGTGACGAGGAAAAGGTTGTCGGGAAAATATTGCATAATCGCGCCGCTAGGTAGCGCTAGGGAGAAATCGTTCAAGTCATTGGTGGATACACACCGCTTCCGTCGTTTCCCCCATAGATCGCGCCACTATTATCGAATTTCCAGTGGATTGAAATAGTGCATTGGATCGGAGTTTTATTAGGTTATCCAAATACAATGATAACACGTTGGTAAAAATGTAATCCAAATCAGTTTAGGAGATTTCGATATAAAAATAATAAAAGACGCATTGCTAGTATTGATTTGTACAAACATGTTTGTCCTAAGCAGGTTATAGTTAACAATTTGTTGTAAAATATTGAATTTACTAAAAATAATGCAATGTTTTGTTGCAGACAGTCCGTAGGATGGAGGTTCTGGAAGAGAAGAAGAAGCCTGGTAGCATTCTTAGCTTTCCTAGGATTTTTCAATGTCTACACGTTACGAGTAAACCTCAGTGTTGCTATAGTAGCAATGAATTCAGTGTACACCGTCACTCTAGACAACGGTACGACAATAGAAGTAAGTTTAATTTGCATTAGTTCGTATTTACTATGGCCGGCCAGACACGTAACGGTATACTGGAGAGGTAGGCCTGTTCCTGTACAATTGTCCTGCGCAGGTAAACCGTAGCATTGTTACCATCATAGATCATGAATAATAAAATAGATCATGCATGCATACAGCAGCTGTGTTGCGAAAATAAGATTGTCGGGAAAATATTGCATGATCGCGCCGCGAGGTAGCGCCAGGGAGAAACCGTTCATGGTTTCTACGCACCAGCTTCCGTCGTTTCTCCAATAGATCGCTCTAATATCGTCGAATTTCCAGTGGTTTGAAATATTGCATTGGATCGGAGTTCTATTAGGTTATCCAAATACAATGGTACCATCTACTATCGATGAAAATGTACAGGCGGTCAGACCTGACTAGGCGAGCAAGGAAGGATCGAAAAATAATTATTTCTACATGCGCAGTAAGTTAAGTATGTGAAATTGGCTGACGTGTGTGTCTGCAAAGAGCCGCTGACTAAAGTGCCTCCAGTTTCTTCGGGCTGGATTTGCTGGCAAGCGCCCACTCAGCAGTGGACGCGTACATCAGCACAGATCGTACTATTAACAGAAAAAATTGTGACTTTAGCTCTTACAGGCAAGGGGCGACGCCATGCCAACAAGGGTGAGAGTCAGCCTTGGATTCGCTTTCCTTCGGAGACCTTGTTCTGTACGTGTAGCCTGTAGTTGAGTCTGCTGTGTAGAGTAATGCCAAGGTAGTCTTCCAAGGGATAGCCGCCCCGTGAAGTTCCACAGCTCGAGGGACTATGCGTGTCCATTCTGCGTCTTTTCCTAGAAAAGATGGAATCACCGTACCGTGTGTGAGCTGTATATTCAAACTTCACAGGTAAATCTGAACAGCCAAACCGCTACGTGAATAGCCGGCCTAATAATACGAGCGTAATTCAGAAAGTGAAGCACGTTGATATTAGCGTTCATCACTGTTCGCGCTGTCCATAGTTTCAGCAACAATGAACCCGCCTAATTACAAGTTCAGTATGTGCCTAAGTCTAATATATGACAAGATTTGGGTATCTAGTTTCATAATCCGTTTCGGTTTCTAGAACGTTCCGGAACGTTCTATGGCCCAGAACCTTCTAGAATTCTAGTACATTGTTGGACCTTCTGGAATAGACTATAGGCCCTAATATTCCGGAACATTCTGGTCAATCTCGGCGACTTCGGCACTATATATATTCCCAGCTGCTTCCATGGGTTAACGTCGTAACACTGATTCGTTTAAAATAAAACTACGATATCACTGTTGACACACTTTATTTAACTCAAATCCC
This sequence comes from Philaenus spumarius, assembly GCA_018207615.1. NCBI lineage: Eukaryota > Metazoa > Arthropoda > Insecta > Hemiptera > Aphrophoridae > Philaenus > Philaenus spumarius. Next base: position 254,642 of record JAGFPH010000689.1, read on the forward strand.
ATACAATGCTACCAATCCAAACAGTCACAACACTATATTTTATAACTTTTTTATTATTACAACCAAGAACATTATTTTTGTTTGTTTTTCATATCACCATAGTAACGAAATGAAATAATGGTAGACTGATATCGTATGTTTAACCTATGGATCTATCTGGAATTTTCTAGGCTAGGCTAACATGAAATATACAATGGAATATTCCGGAAGCCAACAACACAATTTCAACTAGGTTTTTTTTTCAATTATTAATTTATACTTATATAAGATAATAGAAAAAAGAAAACAAACAAAAAGATAAACATAGGCCTAAATTTTAATTAGAGTTTCAATTGCGAACAGGTTATGTTTTCTTTTAATTACATTTCAATAACCCTTGCATGTACTGCATCAGGGTGCCCACATGATATTTTTTAGGAGGGGGGGGGGCTAGGTGGGGTATGGGGCTTACACGTTCACTGCTAAGGACGCACATGTGAGCTTGACACTGAACACTATGAGAAGCGGCCGACTCACAGGGCATTGCACGCCAACCCCCGTTTTAGGAGTATTTTCAATACACAATGCATAGCGTCCTTCGCACGCCAAGTTTAAGCCTATAAATATGCTATGGACGCACATGTGTGTCCACTTTAAAATATTAGTGATTATTACGTAGAAAAGTTCAAAAATAAAAAATAAATTAATTTTTACTCTTTTAGACTATAAATATAAGAAATAAAAGGTCAGCTCTTAGCATAGAAAATACGAAATTTGCGTAGCAGTGAACGTGTTAAGGGCTACCCTCCCCTCCTTCGGCAAAAGAAGGCCAGGGATATTTTTGACCTCCCCAAGAAAAATTTTAAAATTTGGGAAGCCAGTTTGGCTGTTCAGGTGAAATATTAAACCACACAGCATTGAGTCCAGACCTTTACACCGTCAGTAAATACACAAAGACCTATAACACTCCTAGAGACCGCACCAGGTAGTGACCCAGCAGCTCATGCTTGAAATCTTGTAAAATATAAAATAAGTATATGTAAAATCAAATGGCACATAACATTTAAAACATGTATTAGTGTTAATCTCTTTAAAGAAAAATCCCTGACTATAATTATTCTAATAATATGCATATTTTCCATTCCCTGGAAGCTAGGGGGCGTGTCTCCCCTCTGCCCATAGGCAAGGGCACCATTGGCTGCTTCACCTGCTTTAATTCCAACTACTAGTTACCACCTGCTTTAATCGATTCTACTAGTACTTTGGCTACTGTAATTAACCTAGCATATTTCAAATCGTACTAATAGTTCTCGACATTTAAATTCCCACTACTAGTTCCACACCTACTTTAATTCCTACTATCAGTCCCTCGCCTACTTTAATCATTCTTACTGCTACTTCAATTCGTACTATTACACTTATTTGAAACATTAAGGAACTTGTATTGAAAATACAAATAATTACTAAAATTTTGCTTAATAAATAACGGCATATGGACTTTAAGGAATGATTTATAAAACAACTTAACGATAAGAACTTTTCGAACTAGAAACATGAAATTTTGCCATTATTACCACAAAATTCGCATGTAGGCCTAGTCAGTTCCATTAAATTGCAAAAACTCAATAGTCATGGAACCGTTATTTAGGAGATACAATATAGCAACTTTTTTGTCTCCTGTAAATTTTTTTGTAAAATTTACGAATTTTGAGATATTGAGATTTAGTAATTTAAAAAGGCCGCCGATTTGAAATAGTACAAAGTATAAATTTGAAATTACTGTACACACTAAAATGGGTCTTATTTGATGTAATACAAGCACCAAGTTTGAAGTTGATATCTTCAGAGGGTCCTAAGATATATAACGTATAAGTAAAAAAAACACATACAGACAGATAGATGGAAACTAAACGATTTAGGACATACCTTCGTATGAACTTTTTCTTCCTTTTTGTATGAAGAATCATATCCCTAAGTCTTGAAAAGTTTTTAACATCCTTTATGTAGATATAGAAAAAAAATCCCCGTCGACATAGTTAGACCTAGATAAAGTCTGTTGTTTTAAAATCTGCTTGTGATTTTTCACGGGGCTTACTAGTATGTTATATATAAAAGCAAGGTCGTAGCCAGGAAAACTTTTCGGGGTGGGTGGGAAGGGGGTCCGGTGGGGGATCAGGTCGGGGGGGGGGGGATTTGAATTTAAACCCTTTTAAGACGTTAACTGCTAAGGACGCACATGTGAGCTTGACACTAAACTATGAAAAGCGGCCGACGCACAGTGCATTGCACGCCAACCCCCATATTGGGAGTATTTTCAATACACAATGCATTGCCAGCCCCAGTATTGGGAGTATTTTAAATACACAAAGCATTGCGTGCTTCGCACGCCAACCCTGTATTGGGATTACTTTCAATACACAGTGTATTGCGTGCTTCGCCAACTTCCGTATTGGGAGTATTTTCAGTACACAGAGCATTTCGTTTATTTTTGTTGAACCTTCATAGTTTTCTTATTTTAGATAAGATCAAGCTCACAAGAGATTAAGGCTGTAACCTACTGCATCCGTGAGTATTGTACGTTGTAGTTTAATCAAGTAAATCTAAATATCAGTATGCATACAATGATATAAAATATGTTGCTGGATCCTCTGTTGTGTCGTCTATTTTATAATTTAATTTGCAATTTTTAAACCTAGTATTAATTTTTACTACTAAATTTCGGAATTGCGGTGGTGGGGGTTGACCTTCTAACCCCTCCTGGCTACGACCTTGTACAAATTGGTTAACACTGTAATTAGTAAAGCTCCTTTTAATCGCTCTGCAGAAAACTGAGCCAAGATGCTTCAAATGACAGTTGAAAGGCGGCGTATTTTTCTTGATTAGTACAAGAGATGTGAAACCGTTTAAACACTTTTCTTTCAATATTAATTCAGGTCAAGTTCACCTGCTGTTCTTTAATTGCCTCTTCAAAGTAAAACAATAAGTCTTCTATTAACATTTGAGACTCATCCAGGTCATTAGCACCTCTAGGCAGTGGCGTAAGTATACAGTTCGAGGCCCGTGGCAAATGAATCAGATGAGGCCATCTCCCACAACATAAAAAAAAGCTCAACCAATGTTTAGGTTTTTTAAATTTTATAATAAATCACTACGTAAAGTAGGTAGGCCCCTACATAAAACCGATAACACGCTATTATAATTAGTTGATTTTTTATTAACTTTTAATTTAATACAGGACTGAAATCACAATTATTGTTTTAGTACAAAATTGTTATTATTAAAATTGTTTTTCGGACATATTGTTAACCGATTTTCACAATTAACTAATTAAATGTGTCTCAATTAGCAGAAACAACCAATTCTTACAGCAATCAAAATTATGTATGCATAAGTCAAATGATATGTGAAAATATGAACTAACAAGAAAACTTTATTTCTTCTAGCTACAGCGCTGAGTTTAAAAGTGGCGAAGATTTTATTACCTACCGGATACGTTCTAATAGCCACTGGATGATATCTTTTCCAATAAATGCATAACAATTTTTATGCATTTTTTTTTTTTTTTTTTTTACCTTGTGTATGCATATATTTAATCTAAATTAATTAAAGATAAGACAATTAAATTTTACTAAATGTTGTAATAATAAATGTGGGGACCCGTGGCATTTTTACCGTCCTGTCACCCTATTGTTTTGTTATGCCAATGTCTCTAGGCCTACTTCATTATTTATTTAAATTGTGAAAGTAAAATATTTTGGACGTACAACCTTATGCCTATTCCTATTATGATAGTAAAAAGAAACATCACTCACATTACCTCATTAAAAACGAAAACTTGACTAATCGGTAGTATTCTGTATCTGAAAAATATCTTGTTCGTAATAATTATTGTATAACTAAAACAGTTTAAGAAAAGGAATACTTTTATAACACTTGTTAAGCCATTCCGAATTTATTGATACTGTGTATTGATTAATAAGTATATGACTTACCGTCTGCAATATTACCAATATGCAATATACCATCGCTTCATCGTGCTACGACTGCCGTCCATTGTGTCAGACCACCTCCAGAATCCTTCAAAATACACCACCTATTGTTACAGGCACTGCCCATGCTATTGTAACGGAGATCATACGCTAGTAGCCCGCATGAAAACATCAACCTCATAAAACTCATTTAAACTAATTAATTGTTATGAATATGTTTTCCCTGATATTGTATTTTGGAGGAAGGGTAGGGGATTGACCAGCCCCCTCCATAACAGTCTGTTGTTTAAGCGCAGTTGACAGCGCCCACTTAGTGCAAACGTTAATTTATTTTGTGTTGTGTCGTTGATCTGTTTTTTTCGTGTCTTTTTAAGGTGAGATGAGTGACAGACGTAAAAAGGTTTGTGTATCAGTGGAGGAAAAACTCCGTGCCATAAAACGTATCGGTGGGGAATCGGAGAAAAAATTTGCGCTTGAGTACGGTTTCAGATTGGAGGGAAAATCGTGAAAAAATTGAAAAATGGTGTTCCTCTCAATCTAGTGGAAGTGCGATAAAAGTGAAGAAAAGTGTGCACAAAGGCAAACATGTAGAAGTTGGAGAGGCATTGTTTTTGTGACACAAACCTTTAATGGTAAAGGTGTTCTTGCTAGCGGTCCTATGCTCCAAGAAAATGCTTTGCACTTCAAGCGGGAAATTGAGGGAGAAGATAGCGAATTTACTGCTAGTGATAGTTGGCTCGACCGGTGGAAGAAGAGATATGGTATTCGTCAACTCTCAATAAGTGGGGAGGATTTATATGCCAACAAACACGCTGTTCCTGAATTTAAGATGCTCCTTTTTAGTATCCTCGACAAAGGAGGAATTTCCGGTAACCAGCTAAACAATTGTGATGAGACTTATCTGAACTAAAAAACGTTACCCACGAAACCTCTTTCATAAAAAAAGAGCTCTTTCAGCCCCGGGCTATAATTTTTTTTTTAACGTCCTACTGTTTTGCACTTAAGGCTAATGAAGACGGGACCTACAGTTTCACGTGGAATCCGAACCACAGCCAACGATGTCTGTTAAGAAACCATTTATAAAATTATTCGGGGTCAATGGGAATTGAACCCGGAACCTTTCCATTAATGGTTGCCATCACGGTAACTAGAACAAGACGGTATGTGTGACGCGCAGGTCGTTGGTGGCTATGACGTCACTGACACCGAAGCTCCCGGCATCTCTACAGCGATTCGATTTCGCCAGTGACAAGCTTCTTAAAAACATCACCCTACACGACTATTGGGTGAACAGAAAATATACAATCTTTCATGGGATTACATATACACTCTAGGGAATCTTGAGGTGCAATTTTTTTATAGTAAAACCTTTTTTATCGACAGTAAATTCATAGTTATTCATTATACAAAGATGTACTTGCATATACAAAAATTTAAGGAAACATTTTGTTGATTTGTTTGAAATTAATAGTATGATTGACCTAAACCCAATTAATAAACCTAAAATGGAATATTCAAGGTCAAATATTAAGTGATAACAATAGCATAACAAATAGTAAATACAACAAAACAGGTACTGTACCTGTAATCGGCTGTTTCCATTTCCGTGTTAGGCTACGAATAATCATGACCTGTACATTCACATGTGGGCCTCTAAACTTGCCTTCAATACGATCATAACAGATGTCTGAATTAACTTTCATTTCGTCAAAACTGATGACAACATCCTTATGAAAATCTTCATATATATTATAGCTTGCCCTTTAAGTATACATTCATACTAATGTCTAAAAATCTAGGAGGGGTTGAAAATTGAGAAAGCCGCATTGCTATGGTTGTCTCGCTTGGGAGGGGATATTTTAATGTTTCCCTTAACCGTGGGCCGCACTGCAAGTGGGTAGTTGCTAGGTTGGATGGTGGTGGGTAGCGGTAGGAGGGTAGAGGTTGGATATATATCGGCCGCACTGTGGGATATATTTCATTCCATTCACGGAACACGGATGGCCAGTCTGTTTCTCTGTTACTAGTTTCAGAGTAAAAATGTCACTCTCCAGAAAATTTCCTTTAAGTGAATGTAGTCCTTATGTACGGAATGAAATCGTGTCTAATGTGAGGTCTATGTTGGTGCATGAGTATTATACTGATAGAGAGTGTGATGGTTAATTTTTGCGTGTTTATAAAAAATAAGAAGTTATCCTGATCAGTTTTATATGTATGCAAGGATAAGTATCGAGTATCGAGTGCCCACAAGCTATTAAGTATTTTAGATTTTTTCCTCTTTTGTCTGTTGGATCCCAGATGGCTTTACGTTTAAAAATTGCTGCTATAAGTAGTTCTTCCATTATTAAAGTTGACAAAAAAAAACTCACACTCAGTTAATAACTCAAAACAAAACGAAACACCAGCTTGTTACGTCCTTGGAGGGTGGATGGAATTAACTAACTGGACTGTTTACCTAGCTACACGCCAGGCGACACGCTACCATCCATCCATCCGATGGAGGGGACAATGCGGCAGACTATATTTCAAAGCACGCTGCAAATATTTGCCTGGCGGGTGGCTTGGATGGTCGCTACCAAGGCGTATTAAAGAAGGTGTGTGCATGCGCAGGTTCTCCCTCCACTCCAGCCTACCCGTGACGTAGCGTGTTACACAGTCGGAGATCCAGTCTAGACTCCTTTGCCATATTTACCGCCGAAACTTGTACGACCTTCAAGCATTTTTAACGTCATAATTATAGGCAACATAGTTTATTATTGTAATAATATTTCTTATAATTAATAACCATTAATTATAATGCTTTCTTGTGCCGTGTTTGGCTGCGATAACTCAACCCGAAAAGACAGTTTGTTAAGAGTAAGGTTTCATCGATTCCTAAGAAATGTTGATCTTCATATTTTAATTTTATACTCTGAAGATTCAACACAAATTCAATTTAAAATAATATTATTGATTAATTTATCTAGCAGCACGATTTGCTTGTCTTCTCAGGTTAAGCTAAATCAATAATTAATTGTTACCAATTCTAATTTAATATCATTGATTTCACTCCAGAATTTTTTGAATATAATAATTGTATCATTAGGCCCACGGTATTGCTTCATTTGAACACAATAAAGAGGTCTTAATTACAATTTTATTTAAATGGACAAAAAAATAGTGATATAGGCCTAAACAGACAAACTAAAGTCAAATCATGTCTCCTGCACTGTGTATAAATAATAAAATATTGAAGCTTCATTAGGCTAAATTTTTAGAGATACAAAAATTTTAATGTTAGATGCAGTTTTATTTGTTAATCTATTTAAGTATTATTACTTTGTCTATGTATTGAAAGAGTTACTTATGTGTAGTGTAGGCCTAGGTTTTGCTTAACACAAATCTGTACTGTAATATGGCTTAGGGCCTACTTCATTATTGTAAACATTAGATTTATAGTTTTTAATAATAAAACTTTTGCAAGTTATGTCTAGGCCTACACATTTTTAAGACTGTGGCAATAATGATTAGATTTTGTAGCCACTAGTCGAACAATAATTTACAAATAGTTAGTTATAGCATTCATAAAATCTACACAAAACAAAGTTTTCCGGCTCGACAACAACAAAATAAAAAGGCGTTTTGGAGCTTTTTACAACTACTTATCCAATATTAAAACGATGATCGCGTTAAAGGGCTAGTCGTTATTTTCAACGATTAATTAGACTATCATATGCATAATTAATAGGCCTGCAATCTGTTTATAAACAAAGGCTATATTACACTTTAGGGGTTACGTTATTAAATTTCTGCTAGGCCTATAGCCTACAATAAAAACAACAATATCCCATTAAAATTTTAAGGTGATAAAATATTATTAATTAGGCCTAAATAATAATGAAAGCTACTTACCTTAGCATCTGCTATTTTTTTTCTTGCTCGTGATTTTAAATTTTTATACAGCAATTTAATTTGCCCCACAGTCCTTGGAGCAGTGAGAGGACTGTATTTTTTTTAAATACAAAAATATATAACCCTAAAATATGCTAGGATACAATTACAATTCAAACAAATAATTACAAAATTATTTTAGTACAGTAAAAAAAAAATATTTGTTAGTCAAATTTAAGATACATAAGTAACCGTGACAAAATTTTTACATAAGTAATCTAGGGTTAATACTGAAATAAAACTCAATGTTGTATTCACCACGACTTTTTATTTATCACCTAGACTACTATTTTTAAATTATTTCATTGATAATTAGTTTATATGTATTTTTATTTATTATTTATCCTTGGGTAGGCTAACTAAAAATCACAATTTTAGATAATTTCAATTTTTGAAAGTAAATTTAGTAGGCCTAGTAAACATAACAAAACCAATAAACTGGAAAAATCACCAACTTATTGATGGTAAAAGGTTTTACCCTATAGAGCTACTTAAATTGGCCAACTCTTTAAAAATTCATATTTATAGGTTAAACAAAATTTACCTGTTCACAACAATGTGAATAATAAATAACGAAGAGAAATTGGAACTAATAACAAATTAGATTAGCGTACATTCAATCACCGCAAGAAGCGAGTAACTATGTATGGTTCTGATTACAATCTTATTTATATAGGACAGCTACAACTTTCATAAAAAAAAATTATGTCAGTATTTACTACAATTTATTCTCTACATTTCTATGTCTTTGAATGCCTCCCGAAAGTAATAGTAAAAAACTTCCTCACTTAGGGTAATTTTTATGTCATTCAAACCCGTATATTAGATTTAGACTTGTTTCATAATTATACGCATAGGAATATTTGACCATGGGCATAGATCATTTTAATGCTCACTTTATTACCTTTCCATCGATACCAAAAACATAATTTTTAGACAACCATAAAGTATTTAATACGCAGTTTGAGCAAAAGCTTACAATTGCGCTCGGAACTACTGGTTCAGTGTGTAACATGTGACGTAGCTGCGCGAGCCGGACGAGTTTACGCTCCTCGATGCACACACCTTCTTTAATACGCCTTGGGTCGCTACCATCTACCCGCTAGGTAACCGTCCAGCAGTGCGGCCTTAGCCCTAGATATGATAATCCTTTTTTAGAGATGCATCTGATAGTTACTGCTTTTGCTACATCATCAGCCGACTAGTATGTACATTTCCCCTTTAATACATATTGCTGCTGACATACGGTAAAATTTTTTTCATATTTTTCTAATGATTGTTTGAGTTTTGATGTAAGTACACTAGCATTGTTCAGTTTATTTACAAGTAATTTCTTTTCTTTTTTTAAATTATTGTCGTTTTCATATAAAAGAGCCTCTACCGTAGATAAATCACCAGATATAGGTCGAGTTAAATTTAAATTGGAAGAATTAGCTTCCTGATCATCAGGTGTGTTTTGAAAATTTACACTGTCTGCTGAATCATGTAGCAAAGATTTTATAATATTTTTAGATTCACGATTTTCGGCTCGTTGAGATAATGTGGGGGGGGGGGGGGGCATTTGGTTTTTTTTGTGTTGGAACTGTCTTGGGTTTTAAAATGTGTTTTTTGGTAGGTTTGTTTAACAGTTCACTTTTTAAGTCTCTTTCAAAATCTGTCATTAAAAAATGCTCAGAGCAAATCCGCGCTGAAAGTGAATTAAAAAGATCTTTCCTTTTACAAAAATATACCCACTGTTTGTGTAGTTTATCTTTAGGAAATTTATGAAAGGAAATTCCTAACTTCTTTGCGTGATCCGTATGATTGGTGCAACCGGCAACTGCACAACAAGGCATTTTGTTATAAAACACTTAAATATACACACACTTAAACTTAATATATTATACACACTGTTTAGAAGAAAACTATACTACACATCACGCACACATTTGTGTAAAAACTACACATAACGAACCCAGCAAATCGTTATTTGCGTAAATAGTTAGTGCAAGTCAATCTGCTTCTGCTAGGCGGGAAGCATGAGACGGTGTCAGTGACGTCATCTGAGCTCAGAGTTACTGCGCAGCTGTCTCGTGACACATACCGTGTAGTTCTAGTTACCGTGGTTGCCATGACGATTGATAAATACATTCTTGATATAATACATAAATATTGCTTAGGATTATAGTCTTTTATAGAGGATTAAATGTCTGATAAAGGCTATTAACTAAAAAAGAGACATTTTGACAAGTTTTGCTTAAAATTATATGTGTCTTTAAAATTTGCTATGTGCTATGTACAAGACAAAAATAGTTACAGTACATATATACGTGTGTAGGCCTACTTTTCTTATAAAAAGTAAGCATATTATCTGCACCCTTTAACTCGCCAAAGATATACGTAAAATGGGGGTTTTAGAAGTGAACATTTCAAAAATTTTCCGGGGGAGTATTTTCGTTTAGTTCGGCAGCGTTCCGGTACTGGAAAAATTACGAGTAAAGTCCTGCCTAAAGTTGAACCTTTTCCTTTCGTTACTGAACACTTTTTGTTTCTTGAGCTAATAAGTTTTACAATTTTGTGTCAATACATTTTTAATTGCATATGTGAATTCTTTACACCTTTCTCTACAAAAAAGGTACAGAACACTTTAGGATTGGGGTTAATTTAATATTTTTGGCGAATTTGAGCACAAAGTTAGTATTGTAATTTGCTAAACAGCGTATATAATTTAAGGTACTAAAATGATATTCTCTTTTACCTGCAATCCCCAAATTCATAATTTTGAGATTGTAATACAAGCACGTCATCATTTGAGGGTCCAGCTCCAGCATCAGCTGATCCAGAGGCACAACGAAAAATTTGCTTCATGCTTTAGCCTGCTGTTGGTCTTGTTTTTCAATATCAGCCTTTCTTTTTTTGTAAAAATTACCCGAAGGCTTTTTTTTCGAAATGTTAAAATTATTGGAACTTACAGTAATGGGTCTATTTCTCATATCAGTCAATAGATTATGCCGATAAAGTGGTTACTAAAAAATTTGATGACTGATTTGAGAAGGTTAAATGGAATTGTATTGTGACAGGTGGGGCCCGGTGGGGGTGAAATACTACTCCATACCCACCCCACCACTCAGGGCAGTGGAGTAGGGCGTCCCACTCCGTTGCCCTGTACTACGCTTCGCAGAAACTATTTAGCTATTTTTAAATACAGAGTCGCTGTCGCTCCGCTACCGGCGGGATTGGCGAACCGGCCGGATCGGATTTTCGGAAGTATACGCCGCACCCCCTACCTCCAACACTTTTGGTTTCCTGCTGCCTCGTGCCCTTTTGTTGTTATAATATATGGAATATTAGACAAAAAAATAATTTTCTATTATTCTCCTTATTTTCCAATTACAAGTACCACAATTTTTTTCCATCGCCATTGCGCCCCGGCACCGATGGCGCCCTGTGCGGTGGCACAGGTCGCACATGCCAAGATCCGCCCCTGCTTCAGTAGAAAAACATCTAGCTGCAAATAATTTGCCAAGGAAAGCCATTATATCTTGTTAGACAATGCCACAACTGAGAATTGAATTTGAGAATTGAAAGACAAAGAAATCAAAGCTATTCTTGCCTTCAAACGTTACAGCCAAAGAGTTTAAATTTATAAAGTATTGAAATTATCTGTTTTAGTATGCTGTGTGCATAGTTATTAAATTAGTTGTGTATTCCTAATTTGTATTACCGTATTTATTTGTTTCTTGTTCCAGACTAGAGATTTTGACTGGGATTCAAAGACTCAAGGACTTGTTCTCAGCTCTTTTTTCTATGGCTACATATGTACTCAACTGTTAGGAGGATGGCTAGGGTCTCGTGTTGGAGGTAGTACTATTTACGGTGTAGGGGTTGGTACTACTGCTCTACTCACATTAATCACACCATTTGTGGTCAACATAAGCGTCTATCTGCTGGTTTTCCTGAGAATACTTGAAGGATTATTTGAGGTAATTTCAAAACAACTATGAAGAGGTATAATAATTTGTATTACAGGTTAGGTAATAGGTAGTTAAATTATTATTGGTTAGGTTGCAGATAATAGCAGGAAAATCTTAAATTGTGCTGTGATTAAGCAAAGACATGTTGCCACGATAAAAATTTATAAAGCCACTAACAAAATAAAAAACACAATTTTTATTTTAACAATTAAAATTGTGTTTGCAATAAATACCGCATTTTATTCTTTGGCATTAATAATTGTAGGCCTATTCGATTTATACTATGACCAGGAGCGGCCCGAGGTATAAGCAATGAAATAGTTTCTGTATTCATTGGTATCAATGAATACTTAAATGTAAGTAAAAAATTTAAATATTAACAAAAATTTAAGTATTCATTGTTGGTATAAGCGAACTACGCGGCTGCGGGTGGAGCCGAGACACTGGGGGAGGGGGGGGCGAAGGTAAACTTTGTGAATATATTTTCAATTTCAACATGTTAGCCCACGGATTGGAAAATTTTATCAATAAATTAAATAGGTACAATACCTGCTTTTTTGTCTTAACCAATCCTTAAATCACTATGTGATTACCGCGGTTTCGGGTAACCTATGTACCCATCTTCAGATCACAGAAATAAATAATATGGCAGCCTGCTGAACAACACCTTAAGCAACGAGATGTCAAAAAATGATGTTGTCACCACGTTCAGAACGTCCAACAAACTTGAGTCTATATTGAACAGACCTACTAACAAAAAGCTCGACTCAACACTACAAACGGGAATCTACAAACTATCCTGTAATGATTGCCCAAGTTATTACATAGGTCAAACAGGGCGTCCTTTTATAAAACGGTTTAAGGAACACTTACCAAAAAGAAGCCAGGGGACTGTAATTTCTAATTTCGCGGAGCATTTAATAAATAACGACCATGGTTATACAGATTTTTCCCGAAACATGTACATACTACACATATGTAAGAAAGGTCGCTATATGGACTCATGGGAAGAGTTTGCTATTTATAAAGCGGCAAAAACAGAAAATAAACACCTATTAAACGACAAGGTTTCCTTCCCGGCGAATATTGTGTTCGACACGATGATAAAATTGCAGGGTTGTAACGCTTCTCAACCAAATCAGTGATAAGGACTAAGGCAAAGGGAAGGGATGGATTCCAAACCTCGCCACGGCAGTCGTATTAAAAGTTTTACCGTGACCGGTTAGCGTGATTAGGCCTAATCGATGTTTTTAATGTGTTTTTTGAGAAAGTGTTTTAATGTGTTTCGTGACGTGTTTTGTGATTTTTGTTTTGTGTATTAACTTTAATGTTTTGACGACCTCATGAAGGGAATTATTTATTTCTGTGATCTGAAGATGGGTACATAGGTTACCCGAAACCGCGGTAATAACATAGTGATTTAAGGATTGGATAAGACAAAAAAGCAGGTATTGTACCTATTTAATTTATTGATTTGTGAATATAGTTTACGTCAAGATCAAACAAACCCAACAACACAAACTATTTGGCATAAAAGAGTTAGTTTTCGTTTCATCGGTTGCAATTTTGCCCCCAAGAAGTCACCCTGCTAAAGTATTGTCCTTTATAACCAAGCGTGGTTACATAGACACTTTCCAACATTTTCGATGCACTGCGAATATTATTGACTCTCCCAGTCTCAGTTCCCAGCAGGGAAAGAAGCTTCTCCAAGTTAAAGCCCATAAAAACATATTTAAGTTCAACTTTGAGTCAGGAACACTTGAGTGGGCTGACAACATTGGCAATTGAATTGTTAAATCAAATGGACACCCATAGTGTGTTAATGTTCAGTGTTTGTGTTGTGTATGTTTGTGTGTTTTTTAGTATTTTAATGTAGTGACGACCTCTCACGGTCGAGCGTCTTAATGATAGAACATAGTTCTGAAACGCGTAACGTGAAAAGTTACAATAAGTTACAAGACGGAGTAAGTACCATAAACTTAGAAAAAAAAGATTATTTGTAAAAATATGATATAAACACATTGGCAGTTTTTCATTTTTGTATAACCATTTTGTAACAAATTATATCTGCTAAGAATTTCTATAAGAACACTCGACATTGAAATCGTTATATTTTGAATGGATAAAAGAAAAGTTATGAGTGTATACTATCCTAAAAATAAACGGTACCAGAAACTGGCACATACTTTCTCACAAACATATTTAAATTACTAAACAGATTCACAGTGACTTCATTATTGTAGGAGAGGTGATTTTAAACTAGGAGATTAACTGATAAATATTATTAGCTAGAGATAAAACTATTCGATCAATTTCGAACAAATGTGCACCAGACATGTCAATTAGGTCTGTATAGATGCACGATAAAAAGTTTTGAAAAATTTTGAAAAACAACCCCCTTTATGACCAAAAAACCCCCAAAAATCAGATATTATTATTATTATTAGCTAAACGAGAATTTTTAGAAAGATTAGGTTTTTTGCATATGGTAGGGTAAATTAAAGGCTACAAATAAGACAAATTTTATCAAAATCGTTAGAGCCGTTTTTTTTATAAAAAATAATAACTAATTTTTGGGTTTGTTTGCCAAAATGGGGGTTGTTTTTCAAATTTTTTAAACCGTTTTTCGTGCATCTATACAGGCCTACTTTACGTGTCTGGTGCAAATTTGTTTGAAATCGATCGAATAGTTTTCGCTCTAGCATTGTATACATACAGACATAGGCCTACATACATACATACATACTGACATACAGACAGACATTTTGTAAAAACCACTTTTTCGGACTCAGGTGGTCCCAAAACGGATATTTCCACAAAAATCTCAACATCGATTTTTTTTGCGATCACTATACTTTCTCCATACTATAGTATAGTGAGAAAGTAAAAAGTAAAAGTATAGGGTCAGACATTTATCACTTTTTCATTTTGAATGACAATATCTAAAAAAAATATATTTATTTTGGAAGTTATACTTCTTTTCGCCCGTTGTAATCGGGATGGGGTGTCGGTCGAGAAACCGCGTCACGCGTTAGGAGTAAAATCCGGAAAGTGCCTTTTTATACCTTTTCTCTACAAGAGATACTTCAAGAGTCTCGGTGGGTGAGTGGTTAACGCACTCGACTTCCACGCTAGAATCCATGGTTCGATCCCCGGCTGGGAAATTCCTTTTTTTCAAAAATTATAGGAAAGTATACGAATGGCCAAAGAAGTATAACTTCCACCGTCTGGTCCGACGGAGACCCAATTTTGTACTCTGCAATCTTTAAATAAACTTAGTAACCCATTCTCTAATTTTGTTTTATTATACAGTTCAGCTTTTGAGGCCTAATAAAAAAGCTATAGAATTAAATTACTTTTTATTTGGATCCTGGCGACTGAATTATTAAACAATGACTACATATATAAATAAGACGAACAGTTTAAATGGGTAGGATTCTGACCAGGAAAATATTTATAAAAGGAAGTTTACGCCATCAGTCGCTAGGAGCTTTCAGGAAGCGTTTTGCCGGCTGAGTGTGGGACAAGGATGGAAAGAGGAGAAGAGATAGAGAGGTCCGACTGTCGTGTGACCTTGACCGTCGAATCCTAGCGGCCGATGGCGCAAATACACTTTTATACCTGCTTTCCTGGTCTGAATTTTTAACATTGGCACTTTTCGTCTTATTGATATGTAGTCATTGTTATTAAATTCTAAAGAAGGCTGCATAGAAACCTTTCATGTTTTTAATGCAAGACTATAATAATGTGATGTGATAGTAATTGTTTATTTATTGAAAGAGATAAGCTGCTGAGCGTGCCAGGGATAATTTCGAAGTGAGATTATATTTCAGAGAAACTTAGTTAATTAAAATAACTCGATACTATATGAACTACACATTTCCTGTAGCTCTCGTGTCCCGCTGTTAACCTATTGTGCTGTTGTTATGTTAGCAAAACCTTGAACCTACATGCACGTTACCTAGAAACCTTCATAAAAACTTGTATTTCCTTTTACTTCATACATTCCACAAATAGTCTGGACATTTGCAATGTACCTGTTATTTATTCCATTTCCAAATTTTAAATCATCGATTGTTTATATTTTTATTCATAATATAGTTCATGATGATCTATACATTTGCCAAATATTATTTTTTGTACAAACACAAAATTGTTTTAGTGTATAAACCTAATTTATTAAATTAAAAGTCAAACGTAGTTGTTTTGGCATTTGTTGTAAAC
>JAGFPH010000689.1:295716-315585 GCA_018207615.1 Philaenus spumarius
CTCACTTCAATGCCTGTTTGGGCGATTGTTGCAGCTCACTTCTGTGAAAACTGGGGCTTCTACACTCTACTTACTCAACTACCAACCTTCATGAAAGGTAGGTTAAAATAAGTTTTGGTTTAGGTAGCTTAAAAAAACCATTCTTTCCAAAAATCAAATTTAGCGTAGATTTATTCTATTTTCATCCATTTTATTTGCATAGAATATAAAAAGAATTTTCTTTTCGTGCACTTTTAATATACCTAAAAAATAATTTTAGTTCTAGTAAACTAAACCATACTTTAATATTATCTTTTTATTTATTCTACAATTTTAATGTTTTACTATATTTAATAATTACAAGACTAGTACAATGGGGTGCTATGTTTAATATAGTGTAAATAACACTTGTTGAAGAACTGCCGTTTAATCAAAGTCTTCATTGATGATGGATAAGAAATGGTCCAACTTTCAGATGGAACTGTATGGAAAAACGGGTGGTCTAAAAAATTCATATTTGGTCTCATCAAATGCAGAATTTAACCCTCTATAACTTTTGTATGGACCACTTTATTGATAGATGGGTTAGTTTAGATGATATTACCAAAAAGCAGAAGTTAAATTAATAGTTTTCATAAATGTGTAAACTCTGTCCTACTTTGATAATCACTAGTACGGGAACGGGCGGTCCAAATATATGTGTCTGGTGTCATTCAATGCAGAATTTAATGACCTACAACTTTTAATAGGACCATTGTGAATCCTTTACAAGATCTAATTGTAAAACTGCATAAATACCCCCTTTGGGGGTAGAATTTTAACCCCCCAACACAATTCCTAGGGAAAACCTAGGATAGTCATGTTGGGCCACAAATGAACACAATTCCTAGGGAAAACCTAAGATAGTCATGATGGGCCACAAATAAAGCCATTAAAACAATAAAACCTTCTGTAGCAATTATTTCCGATTCGTCTAATTTTTTGGTTTTACATGACTGGCCTATAATATCTGGAACTTATCATCAATAGCTTGAAGAATAACCCAGGTCTCGAGTAAATTCAGGATGTTTGAGTGTTTTGTAGAAGTTGTTTTAAAATAGTACCTGTTATTCTACGTCCTATTTCTCAGCAGACGTTAATTTCATTGTTTATTGGATTCAAGATAAACTAAGTTTAACCTCTAAATATAGTTCCTGACTACCTTTTCCTCCAACATATATTATGTGTTCAATTATTCGTAACCCAAATTTCCTTATTGGCCAGGAATCTGCAAAGATGTTGAAATCATCATCCTTGGAAAAGTCTATTGAATGATGACCCAGTTGCCTGAATCTCAATCTTCTCCAAATAAATATTGAAGGAGACATGCTAGATCATCCTCTTGTCTCATTTCACCAGCCTATTGAACTTTTCAGCGATGTTTGATCCATTGTAATTTGATCTATCCACACTATTAAAAACAGACTAGAATGTTAGACTAGACGGGATGAGTAACTATTATGTTTCAAAGATCTCTCCATTAACATCCTGACTGATTGAGTGTAGAAACTAAAACTAGATAGATAATCCAGTCAGAAGATATTCTTCACTGCAAGGAAATAGTGGGTTTAAACTATTTGTATAAAGTGTTGCTTCTGGGGACAGAAATGATTATTGCTGCAAAACTCTTTCATTCAACTCAGCAATAATTGAGATAGACATTTTTTAAAAGGACATTATTCAAGAGCATGGCAGTGAAATGTGCATTTATGGGCCTAATCAATTTAGCCTTCCAAACTTTAAAAAAAAAACTTATTGCATTTCAAATCTACTAGACGTTAAATAAATGCTAAAAGATTCGTTTCAAAAAGTAAAATAATGTGGCTTGTATAAATTTGAAAGATTAAACTTTTGTAAAAATTATAATTCCATAAATTTGATTTGCTACAAAAGCAACTGTGTTTTTAATTTCAGACGTGTTCGACTTTCGTCTTGAAAAGGCAGGTTTCATGTCATCACTTCCTTATTTGGTGATGGCTGTGATTATGCAGTTCTCAGGTCACATCGCAGATCACTTGCGTAATTCAAATACTATGACTACAACTCAGGTGAGCAAGAAATCCTTATAATGAAACTAAGGATAAATGCAATCACGCACAAATTTTAATGTATGCAATAAGTTTGAAAATGTTTGTTTATTATGATTTAACTTATTAATTGCCTGTTTGATTTGGATCAAAGATTTACTGACTTAATATTTCTTTGGCTTATTTTATAGGATTAGAATTATATTATAATTGTATGTAAAAGCGTAAAATAAGGGACTGAAGTTAACTTGATTAAATTTTTTTTAAAGATCATAAATAGCTCAATTTATTAATTTTGTATTTTAATATTTTAGTCATGTCATGTAAAATATATGTATATAATATTTTAATATCATTTGGTGTTGCATAATGTTTTAAAAATGTGCACCATCCTGTCAAGAATTTATAAGAAAGCCAAACATCTAATTTAAATTATTATTAAGTCTAGAAAGAAAAGTAGGTTAGGTAAATATTATCTTCCAAAATCAAAATTAAATTACCAAAAACTATGTCTCAGTAATAAAAGAAAGGAACAGCCTTCTAGCAAATTATTATGGTAATTTTCAAAGCATTTCTTCATCCCAGTAAAAATTACTATGTTCTTGTATACCCTAGATACAGCAGTCCATATTATGATTAAAAAGATTGTTGTCATTTAAGCACTAAAAAATTAAGGAACAAAAATGAGTTTAGCGCTTTCTACAGGATAGTTTAACTTACATCTGAAGATTATTTAAATTGTTTATATTTCATTCTTACTCATCAACTAACTATATAAACTTACTTGTGCTCTTGCCAATTAGAAACTTCTAACTTACAATTTCTCTATTTCAAAAGTGTTCACATTAGTCACAACATATATTGTTTAACACTATATCTTCACAGAAGGGAATAAAGTACACAGACGAAGAGATAGGTACCCAGAATAAACTGGCTTGTTCTGTTAGGTCTTACTTAGTATTGTTGGACATTATTTACTCCTTCATTAGTCAAATATGTTGAGGAAGAGATTTTATTGTCTATGGCTTGGGAAATGTCATTCAGTTTATTGAAGTAGTCCAGCGAATCTCCTTCAGTGAAAGTAGTTCACCATTGCAGTTCAATTGGTTCAGTAGTTCTACTAAAACAGCAATAGTAATACAAAACATCCTATTGTACCTATTAAGCTACTTAATATCGTTAAATACAAATTTGTCTTTGTTTTTACGAATTTCTTGAAATGATATGCTTTATAAATCGTGCTAAATGGTACTTTTTTTTATTTTCCTACTTACTTTTCATGCTAAGAATTGACAATTCATGTTAATGGAATAATTTTTAATTATATAGCAATCAAAATAACATTTATTTTAATCGAAATATACAATTTTTATATGGTGGAATGAAATGTAAAAACTAAAATTATTAGTATTTTAAAATTTGTTTGAATTTTCATGGATTGTATATTTTTTTAAATATTTACAAAGAGAAACATATTTATAAAACATATTTATGTTTTTATTTACATATTTATAATATATTACTGCATTGTAAAAAATTACCTTTAAGAATAAACAAGACTAGCTGACCCGTGCGAATCATTCGCATTCTAACTCACTAACAGTGATTTATTAATTTAAATCCATGTTAAAGAGAAATAATTTTGTTATTGTTATTATATATTTTTAAACAACTTACCAACTTGCAGAAGGTAAACAACAACGAGTAGGTGTATCCACAATGCTGTTTATAACCACGCTTACAATTAATTAAAAATAGCAATGTAGTGGCGTAACGGCAGCCCTTCAGCTGGGTATTGTTATCATCAGTGTTGCCAACGCCAGGAAAATATCCCTGCAACTTACTAGATCTTACATCACTGTTACTTTCGGATTCTTTATTTCTTTTTTTTTTTTGTATAATTGCATTTTGTATATTTTTCCGGTACAGCGGTTAAGGAAAGCTTTAAAATGATGCCTCATTCATGTAATTTGATGATGTATTAAGAAAGTTATGGCATACCGACAAAAAAATTGCCTTGAGAAATAATATATGTGATAGTATACAATATGCAACAGTCAAACTAGCCTAAATCAAATATACATATGAGTAGCTTATTAAAGTTAGAATAAAACTGTAATTATTTATCAAAATTGCCTTTCGGTAAAAAGACTATGATCACTTCATAAGTAGGAACATTATTGGAAAGTATATTCACATACACAACAGAAGTATATATACATTTAACCCTCCAGATGTTGAACCACTCGAAGTGAGTGGTCTCAACGTGCTGTCGTAGTGAATCGTGTAGTCTGTGACAACTCAACTTGTATTGAATATTTCACTCACTATAAATCATCCAATCAAAATAAAACAAAAACCGTTGGAATTGAAATGATTTAAACTTTAACTTTTGTATTTACACATTTTTTCTAAAAAGTATATTTATGTATGTAATCATCGTTTTAAAATATTAGTTTTCTGAAAAGCCAATACCACGCTAATAACTCACATAGAAAGACTCAACTTTGGAAAGCTCTCTACCGCTCGACCGGGATAATTTGACAATAATATAGAGATACCTTTGGATTCGTCAAGATTTTAACTTTCTAAAACTGCCATCCAATCAAAAGTCACTTGTATAGTTCCAAAGGTATGGAATTGTCTGTAAACCTTTGCAATTTGATAGATGTCAACCAATAAACAGCATATCTCGAGATTTCTCTTATAATTCAAACAATTTTAATAGACTTTTTTTATATCTATTTATAGACCAAAGTTCAATCTTGTGTTTGGTGTAAACTAGATTTAACTGATTAGATGTTATTCAAACAGCAGTTGAAAGTACAGACTTGCGTAGAATTTATACTACCGCTTGAGATCGCACAGCAAGGCTGTTTCCAAGCTCTTCAACGGTCATTTTTTGAATTCCCTTTGTCCGCACGAGGTTCCATCTCATTTTGCGATTCAAGAAAACTAACTCAAATACTTTTATGAAATAATAATTTAAAAGTATACAGTTCAATTCTTTGATTTATTCTCTACACTTTCTTATAATATTTAATTTTTTGGGCAAATGATACATTCCTAAATTACTATTCAAACTAATACGGTTTGGTTAGCAGTCTTGTAGTAGGGACATAAAAACTGGTGTTTTCAAAGTAAGAAATTTGAAATTGATAAATATTTGAACTATTTAGAACTAAATTACAAAATATTTTTACATTTATGAAAATAATTACAAAAAATGTTTACTACTTTTTATGTAGGCCTAAAATTGAACTTTTTCCTTTCGTTAGTGAACATTTTTTGTTTCTTGAGCTAATAACTTTGTAAATTTTACATCAATAATTTTTTTACTGGCATATATAAATTAATTCTTCGAATTCTTCACTAATCAGTTAGTGAACTACAACCTTTATTCTTCACATATCACAGGATGTAAAAAAGGAAAACAAGTGAGCCGATCTTCTGAACGGCTCCTCCATGCGTTACACAAGTCTAATGATCAACTCTTTCCAGCTCCAAGTCATTGTCCTGCTTGTTTGACTCTATACTGTTGATAAGAAGCAACAAAATAAATCACCATAAACTATTTATTCCACAGGTGCGTAAACTATTTAACTGTGGTGCTTTTGTCAGTCAGACAATTTTCATGTTGACGGCAGGATTTCTACTCACTCCAGGAGGTGTGATCCTGTGCCTTGTGATGGCTGTGGGACTAGGAGCATTTGCATGGTCTGGATTTAGGTATGCTATCACTGTGAATACTATGTTATTTAAATTACTGCATTTACTTGGATTTAAATATGAAAATGAGATTTTAATTAATTAACTGTCCTCATGATTAAACCGGGATCAAAGAACAAAATCTGGACTATTTTTCAAAATATATATTACCATACAAATGAACCTTGTTGTCAGAATAAAGCCTAGGGTCTATCAAATTAATGGAAAGGTTTATGGTGAGTTTGGTAAATTTGGAAATACACGTTATTCCACTATAACCACTACTAACAGGAAACTATAACATGAGAAATAACTATATCAAAGACCACTAAAGAATACTGTTGCGTGGCGGCCAATAGAATGGTGCGCAGCGTTGCCATATCTACTAGCCTCGAACACTCCTGGTATTTACCGCTCGAGGCTTGAGCGCACAGTTTAAAGAATTATATATGCGTTGAGTCAGCCGCATTCAGTTAGAAGCGTGGGAAGATCGTGACAACATCACACTAAGGCGATTGGAGCGTTCAAGGTCTCGGTGAACACAAGCCCGTCCCTCAAGGGTATTCTGTCGTGGTCTTTGATATAGTGAGCTATCACAACCAGAATGTGAAATGTTTGACATAGGTTCTACATTGCCACCCGTCCTGAAAGGTTTATCAAAATGATATTACTAACAACACATTGACACATACTTAATTAATCAAACTAACCAATAACAATAAACACAACAGAAATAAATTATATTGGTGGTGCGCTAGTGAAAGGAGGTCAACAAATCTTCCTTGCAAACACAGCACAAATGGAAAATATATTTTTCACCACCTTTTCATAAAATATTAGGCAAGCTATAGTTTTTCTGTAAATTATGAGTATTTCTAACATCACTGGTTTTTTCTAAATTTTAACAGCAGGGGTTTTAGAAATAAATTGGGGAAATAGGATTAAAAAACTTTTTGAGGAATATCTTGACAACTTTAAATCACAAAATTATAAAATAATAAGTATTAAATTAGGCATTTAAATGATAAAATGCCACACAGTATCATAAAATATTAATAATTTGGAGTACCAATTATTTGGCCCCCAAATTTCATACTTTTTTTTTAGTTCTTATTATTGCAACATATCTGGTTAACATGCTTTATAACTTTGTTAAATGTCATTGCAATACTTTTATGAAATATAGTGCCGGACAAAAGAGACTGTCGCACAAAGACTAACAAGTGATCCTATAAGGGTTATATTTTTAATGGTACAGACCCATAAAAACTCCAAAAATTACCTCCAATACTGGAGTTTTCCTGTTTCCTTTATTTTACTGATTATAAACGCTCTAGCATTAAGATCTTATAGAGTCTCAAACGTTGAATCTTATTTGTATGTTTAGCGTTTTAGTTTCATGTGATATAAAATAAACGGTACCAGAAACTGGCACATACTTTCTCACTAACATATTTAAATTATTAAACAGATTCACAGTGTCTTCATGATTGTAGGGGGGTAGGAGAGGTGATTTTAAACTAGAAGATTAACTAATAAATATTACTATTATTAGCTAGAGATAAAACTATTAGATCGATTTCGAAGAAATTTGCACAAAACACGTCCATAAATTTTTTTTAAGCAACCCCCTTTATGGCCAAAAACCCTCAAAAATCAGTTGTTATTATTATTATTAACTAAACGAACATTTTTAGAAAGATGCGGTTTTTTTGCATATGGTAGGGTACATTAAAGGCTTCAAATAAGCCAAATTTTATCAAAATCGTTGGAGCCGTTTTTTTATAAAAAAATAACTGATTTTTTACCAAAAAGGGGGTTGTTTTTCAAAAATTTTCAAAACCGTTTTTCGTGTATCTATACAGGCCTAGTTGACATGTCTGGTGCAAATTTGTTTGAAATCGATTGAATATTTTTCGTTCTAGCTTTGTATACAAACAGACATACATACAGACAGACATTTTGTAAAAAGCACTTTTTTGGACTCGGGGGCTCCAAAACGGATATTTCCACAAAAATCTCAACATCGATTTTTTTGCGATCACTATACTTCTCTATACTACAGTATATTATGGTGAGAAAGTAAAATCCAGTACTACTTGTTTTACAATTTAAGCAACTGTTTGTTAACGCGCATTGTATTCATTGATACACAATGTATACTTACTGATATTTTTGTAAACACTGGAAGTCTAAATTAGTCTGATTTAAATTGTTAATAAGTTGCTAGTGCCTTGCAAGTTGAGTTCCGCCTTATTTCGTCCGAGGTGGAGTTCGAAATCCAAGAAGTGCCACCACTTTACTAATAAAAATAGGAATAACAATTTTTTTAAAGAAGAAATTATACTAATTATCTAGTCTGCAAAGTATTACTTTTTACTAGCATTAAATTAATTGTTTATTGCATTAGATTCTCTTTCAAATCCTGTATGAAGTAATGGTTAAAAGTAATTTGTTTTAAGGTTCCAACAATGGGAAACTTAAAACAATACATTAGAAGTTTGGACTTTAAGCAATTCTTGAAAATTTAGATATCTAAAATTTTACAGACACATAGTATATTATACAGTCAACTCCCGATTATCCGGGATAATTACCGGCAAGACCATCACGGATAATGTGAAATCCCGGTTAAAGCAATTCGTTATAGTATAGGGCCCAAATACAAGGTATTATGCAAGAATTATAAACATAATGGTTATACTGTACCTTTTATCACTCCTAAAACGTATAAAAAACTACAAACACAGCATTATTTAGATTGAAATAGCAGTTCAGTTCAGCAATATATTATTTACAATGTTCAAACACGATTTAAATAGTCCAGAATGTTCAACAATGAGTAAAATAGTCCGTCAGAGTTTTTTGTTTTTTTGCGTTTGCTTTCTTTTTTCAAAATTGTGGATCTTATTTTTTGTAAAACGAGCTTGTCACATAATAATGCATCACCTTGACCGTCTAAATAGTCAAGAAGTCCTTCGATGTAACTCAGAGCTGTGCCGTGTGTCACTTACGGCTAGAGATGTTACGTCAATA
This sequence comes from Philaenus spumarius, assembly GCA_018207615.1. NCBI lineage: Eukaryota > Metazoa > Arthropoda > Insecta > Hemiptera > Aphrophoridae > Philaenus > Philaenus spumarius. The sequence goes on from JAGFPH010000689.1 coordinate 304,506, forward strand.
ACATAACTGCTACTTAGTAACTGCTAATCTATAGTAGCAGATTATAACTACAGTAGCATCAGTTTCGTGTTAGTCGTTTGCTACAAGGCCGCCCGCCCTCCTGTCACCCACACTTTTTCACTTCTTGCCTCACCACCTCTCTCGTCTCTCAACCCGGTTGACGATCCCGGTTGAGCCGCAACCCGTATAAACCGATCTTGTTTAGTCGGGAGTTGACTGTATATGCAATAAATCATAAAAATGTGTACTGTTATTTATTTAAATGAATGAATGATATGAAAAATGCTTTATTTCACAACAAAAATTGGGTAACACAATATTTGGTAAATTATTAATAAAATAGTAGTACACAATAAACTTAAATATATTTATGTTAATTTTCATTTTAAAAGCACAGCTGATTAGGCTTTCTGCTTGGTTGGGTAGTCATTTTCAAACACAATAACACAAAGAAACTTAACACATTACACATATTTGTTGGTCTTAAAAAGAAAAAACTTAATAACAAACAAATAACTTAAAAAAATTATGTATTTAAAAACAAATTTGGACAATCAACAGTTGCGTCAAAATTAAACCTTAAAAAATTACACATCTATTAAATTACAAAGCGGAAAACTATCTTAAAATTTGGAAAATATCTAGAAAACAAAATTTATACACCAACCAATTAACCACACAATTAATAACACTTTTTTCGTTACGCACTACATTTTCTATTTGTTAACTCATACTGCAACCCTCAGGAACTTCGTTCCAAAAACACGACACCAGTACCTAATAATTACACAAAAATATCTTATATAATAAAGAATCACTCTGATTTAAATAAAAACCCCAACCACAAAACAAGGAGCAAAAACTATAACTAAACAACTAAATTGTAAGTTAAGTTTAATACCTTACCCTTATGTTTCTTTTGTTTTTTATTTATTTCATTAGGCTTATTAGTTTTTTATTTTATTTTATTATTATTATTTTAATTTCTGTTTGACTGTTTATAGTTTTAGTAGACCAGTTTGTTATTTTTTGTATTTAATAGTTTTATAAATTATTGTTAAATTGTTTTTTTTTTGTAATAATAGATACATGTTAGTAGATTTAATGTGGCTCCTCCCATTCCCCCACCCCCACCAGGTCGGTCTTGGATTAACCAGTATGGGGAGGAGTGGGGGGAGGGCGTGTACAGTATATATAGGTTGTAATATTTTATGTATACTTTAGTAGTGTTAAAACCCTCTGAGGATGATGACCATGTCATCAAAATGTACATAAGGGTAAGGTATTAAACTTAACTTACAATTTAGTTGTTTAGTTATAGTTTTTGCTCCTTGTTTTGTGGTTGGGGTTTTTATTTAAATCAGTGTGATTTTGTCGCCATAGTGCTCTTTTATTTGTTTAATAATAAAGAATGTTCTGTTGCATTAAAGACGAATCCAATCTAATCTGGTAGATTATTGTCTTCTGATCATTTTTTATATAAAACTTAATAGTTGGGCCGAGTGTAAAGTTATTGATGTAATCGCATCAGTTAATCTCATAAAAATCACAAAACTCCACTCTCCACTGGCAAAACTCTGTGGTCACATCTCAGAACAAACTAGCAAGTAGCAACTCAGCACACGAAATACACAGAACACTGTATTATGTACTGTTCCTACTCACATTCAGTTTACACGCTATCATAGGTTTGGGTGTGATAGTAGGCAGATGTCAGCTACCCGTCTGGCGCTATTTTGCAAATCAGTATTTTATTTTGTTTAACATTTTCCAACAATTTTGGTTTACTTGTTTTTCATCGCCATGTAGGCTGTAGCATATTTCTCAAAATTTACATTTAATGTAGATTACAAATTTTCTCAATTCATTCTGTTTTTCTCAGCCACGTTATTTCCACAATTTTTCCCAAAGGAGGGATGAACATTTGCCCTTCACAGGATCCGCCCTTGATTATATGTGGTCTGTTGTATATATGCTCATATAATAGATTGTAGGTTGGTCACACTCCTGATAACAGGTGACCAGCATTCCTTGAACAATAAAGGTAGCCTATACAGTTTAGTCTCAATATGGCTACACTATTCAACCTACAACCCACGCAATGTTTAATATAGAATCACAAAACAATACATGGTTGAAGACTTGCATAAAAATTATCTTTGTGCCTGTATTGCAGTTTATTAGCTTAGCTTGATTGAGTTTAGGTGTATTTAAGTCTGTACATTCAATTGAATATAATTACTTATAAGTCATGTAATTTATATTTTGTGATTAGTATAATATTTGTTTCAATGTGAACTTTTTGATATTATTTTATTTTATTTCAGTGTAAATCACTTGGACATTGCACCTCAACATGCCAGTGTATTGATGGGTTTATCCAACACATTTGCCACACTACCAGGAATACTCAGTCCCTTAATATCTGGATACATTGTCACAGAGAAGGTAGTCTACAATATTTAGTTGTTTCTAACTATATTTAAATATCAACTAAGTTTCTTTTAAACTAACCTCACAATACATTTTTAGATATATTGAAAAACATGGAAGCAAGTCCATTTACCTAAGTTAATTATGTATCCACCAATTTTTAATCTTTCTTCTCTAGTACGAGGTATGCCTGAAAGTAAGTTCCGTTTTTATTTTTATCCGTGGCAGTGCTGCGATCGCAGTTCCGCACATCCGTTTCCGTCATTCCGAGTCTAGGAGAAGGAAATGACGCCATTTTAAGATTGCTGTTGGTTATTGTAGTATTTCTTTAATAATGTCGGCGTTGATTGAAAATTCCACAGCTCATTATTGTGGAATCAGGTCTGTGATTTGTTTTCTGAATGCAAAGAACGTTAAGCCAATTGACATTTATCGACAAATCTGTGAGGTTTATGGAGAAAAAGCAAAGAGTGATTCAATGACGAGGAGATGGGTCCGACAGTTCAATGAAGGAATTTACTTTTTGGACATAACTCGTAGTATGCTCTCCTGGTCAGGGCATATAGATTATGTTAAGAAGAAGTTGTCAAAGGTGATTTTTATTTATTAGCCAATCTTAAAGAGCCAAGTAACTTTTAAATATTTAACCCTATAAGCGCCAGGCAACGAGAATTCTCGTTGATTGCGTTCGGCTACATACCGGCATCCGAGTGTCAGGCAACGAGAATTCTCGTTGATGCGTTTAAATCAAAATTGATGCATCAAAAATAATACTAATTATGTCATATTATATATCATTATACTCAGGATATTCTGACGATTAATTTGGTATATTGTTTATTACACTATGACTTATAACTATCTCACAAAAAAATACACAAAAGTTCAAAACATGACAAAAGCGTTAGTCTGTCTCGTGACAGCAAAAAATAAACGGAATTTTCCTCTTGTCTTATCATAGACTAAATATTGTCTGACAAACAAGTTAGTTATGTCATTGCATAGATCGATACCTGTATATTTTGTATTTATAATTAAATAATTTTTATTATTTTTCCAAAACCTTTTCTTTTGAAAATTTGGTTTAAAAATTTATTTATTTTACTGTTGGAGAGGCAAAAGAGTTTCAGAATATTTAAAAATATATTTAATTTGTATAGCAATGTTTTCCATACTTTTCTAAACAAGAAAATATATAATAGTATACACTTTACTTGAATAGGCTACATTATTATATAGTTTTCAATATGTATTGTATAGCAAATTTTTTGCAAATTGCTCATTTTTGGTATTTTACCCCAAAACATATTTTTTTTAAAGTTTTTTTTAATTGTTTTATGTACAGAAAGTTTTGTTCTATATTTTGTACGATTTGGATTTAAAATTTAATTTTCCAACAGCCCTACTTTTGAAACTTTTGTTTACCAATTTTATTTGTTTTCCATTCAAAACGCAAAATAAGTTAGAGAAAATTTGTATAAAATATTTTACCTACACAGCAATGTTCTTCATACTTTCCTGAACAATAAAATGTATAATAGTGTACACTTTACATGAAAAAGTGGCTGACGCTTAGAGGTATATCTAGCAGTAATTGGCCTGACGCTTATAGGGTTAAAAATGGCATACTTTGCTTTTTTTGAAAGTATTATAATATATGAACTTCTTATTCTTTTATGGAATAGGAATACACCAAATTTTAATTCTTCAGAAAAAGCTATGAAAATAACAACTAAGATAAATTAGAACATTGCAAGTCACTGTTAGTTGAAACTGGTATTTTAAATGTTTTTTATTTTATTTTTTTGATGTTGTAATAGATGTTAATAATTTACATTTGTATCCAGTTAGAGGCCTAATTTATAATTATAATACTAGATTTGGTTACGTGCTTGAACAACCAAGACATAGATTGAATACATCGATGAGTTATTTAGTTTTAGGAATCATACCTTTCAATAAACTCCATCACTTTTCAAATCTTGTCAAATAATGATTTGTATCATAATTTTTACAGTTGGCTAAACGAGCAACCATTTAATAACTTGGAGGAATATTTAAATTGTGAAATCAATGTTGAACAATCCTAGGTCAGCTGTCGTGTTAGTTTTAAGATTTAATGACTAAATTAAGCCTGTATGTGACGAAGTCCAGTGCAATAAGAATTAATGTTCGGATAGATATTTTGATTACTAATACATATAATTTTGGTGGTGTTTCTTTCACTATATTAAGAGCCTTATTTGAGTAGCTGTGTTTTTTCTAATGAAAATATAAGTTCTTGATTGATTTTAAAAGAATAGATTATGTCTGATTGCTGTTATTGCTTATCCCCACACACATAAACATCATTTTTACATCATCGATGTAAAAACATAGATTATAAAAGCAAGCTAAGTCCTAAGCAAAGTTAACTGATATATATCCCAGTCTGCCCTACTGTATAAGTATTTTTAAATAAAATAAAACGAATAAAAAACATAATGTTTCTAATATTTTCTATACAAGTTTTTTAACCTAAACAAAAATAAACTTTGAGGCTTTATGTTTACCATAAATAAACATTAGGTGTAACTTCCATCAATTTTACTTCGTTTGTTTAAATTCATTTACTAGGGACTAAGTATTTTTATTTCTCAAAAGAAAAGAAATAGTTTCTTCTATCTATTTTGTATTCATTATTTAATACTATTTACAGAAAGCATCTCAATGGAGGATTGTATTTTTCATCGCTGGCGTGATTTACCTCCTTGGAGCTGTATTTTATGGAATGTTTGCCTCGGGAATTAAACAGGAATGGGCAGACGATGAAAAAGAGACAAAACCAGAACCTTCTCCAAAACAAAAGCATACATACGACAACAAAGCAATGGTTGTTGATTCTGTATAGCGTTAAGTTTAGGAATGAAATTACTATTTGTAATCTTTATGTTTTTATATTTGTGTACATAGATAAAAATCTTTACTATAAATGTCTGTATGTACTTTTTTTCATGGATATATTATCTAAACTCCTTCATATTTCCTACGTGTTGTAGACCTTGTACGATATTTCTAATCCGTTTCACTATATTTTCTGACTTCAAAACTCTAAATAATCCCTATCACAAATAAACCACCAACCGGTTTTCAATCTGTTCATTTTTTGCATTAGCTAAAATGGTAACTATTAAAAATGTTCCACAATAAATACAAATTAGACCTACTGTATACTAAATTTTGAAAATGTATATAGCGTAAAATTTATTTATTGTTTTGACAACAATATTAAATAATTCGACCACACAGCTGAACCGCTGACGTGAGTTGAGCGAATTTCCAAAATTAAGTTTATAGGCCTAAGTTTTAGGGTTTCAACCAAAAATTTGGGAAATAGGTATATCCACGACGGTGCTGAATAGCTGCAAAATGGTTTGCACGCCATTCCGCATATTGGTAGTATCTTCAATACACAAAGCATTGCGTGCTCCACACGCCAACCCCCGTATTGGGAGTATCTTCAATGCACAATACATTGCGTGCTTCGCATGCCAACCCCACGGTAAAATCCACCACATGGCTTTGAACCGGGTACTTTTATGGTATTTTACGTTTTGATCAATTTTGGGGGAACCAAGCGATGTGTTCCCCGCTAAAATGTGTTCGCACTCTAGCGGCCGCATTTTAAGTCCGATTTGGTTCAAATTTGGTACACATGTTGGTTGTCTACGTCGCTCGGACGAGTTCGTTTGCCAAAAAAATCCAACAACCGGAAGTACGTTTTTTGACCGGAAGTAACTATTTTTTGAGATTTTTACTAAGAGAATGAAATTTTTTTACAGATTTTTCTGAAAATATAAATGTAGGATGTTATTCTGCACATTTTGTTTTTTTACGCGACCTTATAGCTCGCTTGGTTCCCTCAAAATCGACCAAAACGTAAAATACCATAAAAGTACGCGGTTCGAAGCCAAGTGGTGCAAACTCGCGAGGCCACTAGGCGCAAACAAATTCTACTAATATATTGCGTACACACAGACAGCTGTTCAACGCCTTCGTGAGTAGTCCTATTTCTCAAATTGTTGGTTGAAACCCTAAAACATAGGCATATAAACTTAATTTTGGAAATTTGCTCAACTCACGTCAGCGGTCCAGCTGCGTGGTCGAATTATTTATTCAGACAACTGTATTTAAAATTAATTAAATTACAAGTTCAACTTCCTTCCGTTCATTTAATTACTGTATATTGATAAATATTTTGAATATAGGCTATAATGTAAAGAATCAGAAGACAATTTTTTCCTTAACTTTCTTGAATACACCCTCGTATGAGTTATTTAAATATACTTTAGCTTCGAGGTTATTATTAATCCTACACTTTTATTATAAATAAGCCTAAATCATAACATGTTTTTAGAAATTTCCATCAGGGGTTGCCGTGCGGAGCACGCAGGGGTCTCCCATAGTTTGAGTTATTTTGTGACACATATGTACACAATGATAATCCTAAAAATGGGTTTTTAGAAAAACTTTGATGTTTATGCAAATTTCAGGTTAGATTTTTTTATATGCATTTTTTCAGTACCTAGTCACGATTTAATATACAATGAATTACCTTCTAAGGTCCGTCTTGTGACTTCAAATTGTTTTTGTTTTAATTACGTCTATGACATGTCTTCGCAACTTCATCATGTTCATCTTGTTCTGTTCGTTCACTCGAGGAATTCGTCACACATTAAAACTGTTGATCAGTAGTGATAATTTTTATATATCTTTTATAACACTTACACAAACACAAAAACACGGTCCTGTCCAGCAGCGGTGTGCACTCTATTAAGTCCGGCGAAGCACTTTCGGTACGCCCTACTGATGATAATCAATATTAAACTTGGCTAAATGTTTGAGAGCTGTGTCACAAAAATGATTTGACTGGAAAGACATCTGATCATTTAAAATGTCATCGGGTTTTCTTTTAAACATTCTATAAATCTCAAACTCCTCTTATTATTCCGCCCATTGTGCATAAGTGTAATGTCTCCACACTAGAATAGAAATCACCTGGTCCGTGATTGTCTTCAAACAAATGGCTAGCATAATTAATTAGAGTTGGCAATATTGCTTTTGTTATTGGGAAGGTGTTCTTTGTAACAGTATAAGAATGTTCTCCCTGTTTGAGCTAAATAGAATTTGTTGCAAAAAGGACAGTATATTTTATAAACTCCAGATTTATTTTATAAAGAAATCTTATTTCTAAAGAAATGATGTAATACTATTACTTGTGCAGAAGACGAGAGTGATTTGAGTTTTTTTTTTAATATTGCATAAAATATTGGGCAGTAGATTGGTATACTCTGATGAGATAAATTTGTTAGTTTTAATTTTGTCTGTTTCTAAGTTTTTTCTGTTGCGTTTCTTATTATTATGGGTCCTGATCATTTTATCTATTAAAGAACTCTTTACACCCATTGCTTACAGCTGTGTGTTTGATGATGTTTACTTCATTATGGTAATCGTTCCTATTCAAAGGGACGGTGTTAAGTCTTTGTATAAAGCAATTAAAGGCCACCAATTTTTTTACATAAACAGCATCAACACAAAAATTCAGTTTACGCTAGAAGTGGAAAATAATTAACCACTTAATTTCTTAGATTTAACTATCATAAAAGGCAATGACAAGCTTGACAACCGCAAGCCTACTACAACTGACGTCTCCATGCCCATTCGCACCATCCGTATTCCCAAAATAACAACTAAATTGTTTTGGTTTTTTCCAAACTTTTGGAACTTTCATTTACTAAAAAATAATTTTACCATTTGGAACTCAAAAACAAAATGGAGAAAATTTTTCATAAATATTTTGTCTACATTGCAAAGTTCTCTGTACTTTTCGAAACAAGAAAATATATGATAATTTTTATACTTTACTTTAATGGAATACATTCTTTAGATATTTAAATGATAATATAGGGTTAACATACCCATTAGTATGAATACTCATTTCGTAATATGTAAATGAAGTTATGTGAACAGATCTGTTTTTCCATTTTAGGTGCGGAACAATAAAATTAGACAACATGGATACAAATTTAATGAATGAACAAATATTTGCTTCATTTTATAGAATTAGTTCACGCCACTGTGTAAAGGCGTATAATTACACATCATTTAAAAGCACGAATAAAGGAAAACACCAAACTACCCGAATACAAAACTAAGTAATGAATACAAGTTATTCTACCCTTATATGCATTTCAGTGAGATAGTCATCAACTTCAGAGGGATGTGAATGATTTATATTTGAAAATGTGCATAATGGTTATATAATACACATCCATTTTTATAAACATGTCTATATCAAATTTTGTTTATGCAGTTTTGAGTATTTGTTGTTTTCAGACTGTATTATGTCACCATGCTCTACAAACTTTTGTATTTAACCACTTATGAGTTTTAAATGTTTCTGTCACTAGTTTGAAAAGGGATTAGTTAGTTAAAATAAAAGAGTATTCTTTTTCAAGAGAAAACTGTTTAAATTCTAGTTACAAAATAAATACAATACACAAATGTTGTATAAGTATAAATAATTAAATACTATAAACAACAAAACTTCAATGTACAGTTTTCACTTTGTGCATAATTCACAACCTAGATACTACGCATTACGACGTAATCACCTCGACCCTCCTAGTTTCTGAGCAGCTGCTATTGCATTTTCATTTGAAATTACTTGGAATTCTTGAAACCTTTGTGATATTCTTTGGTTTACTTTTAGATATTTCTCTGTACAGTTCACAGCACATTTGTCCTAAAACATAAGAAGAAAACACATTATAAATGGTAGGAATCTAAATGAAAAGTCATAACAACTCTGTGAATACACAGTTCGCATTTATTATTTTCAGAATAAACTCAGCTGACAATGAACTTCAGGTTATTAACGGTTTATTTATTTATTATTATGAATAATATTTTTTTTATTTACAAATTTTACAGTCTCAAACGCGTTTCAACGACAAAGTCGCCATCTTCAGTGATGCACAAGCTACAATAGTCAAACTATAACTATAAACTATTTGCAAGATTTCAGGAAAAAGAGCATAATACACAATCTGCCCCATTTACTAGATTGGGCTGTAATGTGGTTTTGTGAGGAAACTAAGCAGTTGTGAAATACTCTCTACTGGAAACTCGCTTGACAATGGTATTAAAACATCTGCTTAAAAGGTTTGCAATTTTTGAGTCCATATGTAAACAAATTGTATAAGGCTAGTATGATTGTCATAATGGACTTCGTCTTTGAGCCATTATCACTACTAAGGGCTCTGCCCCTGAATGCTTCGCGTCCAGCCATCTGCGAAAACTCTCTAAAAGCTCTCGCTAATCTTAGGCTCATTTGTACCTGGGTGAACGAGCATCGTTCAGTATTTTTAACATCTGGATTGTATCTATAACGTATCTATTCGAATATTTAGTGACTTTGAAGGAGATATAAAAAAAAAGCTGTACCTATTTGCTTTCTAAGTGACTTAAAGAAGTTCAGATTTTAAATTTTATGCGCATTTTTCAGACTTTATGCGTGTTTTTTAAGATAAAACCTAGCGCATTCAATTCCTGACGTCAAATAACCCCTGCATGCAAATTTTCATCAAAATCGTTAGAGCCATTTTCGAGATCTGCGACAGATACAAAGATAGATACAAGAATTGCTCATTTAAAGTAATAGGATACTTGGGCAGCTGCCAGAAGCATTAGACTCATTGATAGTAATTTCGAATGATGCAACTAACAGTAAAATTGCAGCTGAGACATACGTATTGAAATAAAAAACTAAATTTTCATTTATTTCTTATAAAGCATTTATAATTGTTCTATGAAACTATGGTTATACACATACCTCTTGATCTTTCACACTTCTTGTTGTGAAATCCCAAGCACAATCGTTAAAACAAAGTTCAGATAATTTGTTGTATGACATTAGGAAGTCTCGAAACTAAAACAAAATCAAAATAAAAAAGGTAAATACAATGTGCACACATTTCTTAAAATAGCGCTAACTTATGAGCAAACAAGCCTTCCGTAAAGAACACTCGAAAGCTAGAATATCAAATTATTTTCAGACAGTGATGAGCGTAAAGGGTTTTCTCCTTTAAAAGACACACAAGCAAAGATATTTATCATAATTTCTAGTTATAAATATCATAAATAAAAAAGCCAACACTTTACAGTTTGCGTTCATCATCTTGGTGCACCCTAAATTTACATCATAAAGGATACATATAGTTTTATGTTCAAATGGCAGGTTTGAATTAGCTGAGTAACTTTACTTAAAACTAACCCATTAGTATAGCTTTGTTACTTTTCAACCAAAATACTAACTGTGTGGCAGCCTCTGTACATACGATCTATACTTAGGTTCGGGCATCCTTCTTTTAAGATTCACAGTCCTAAGTCTTCTGATCTTTGTGTGAATATTATCTAATTCATTTTCTTCCGTTTTCTTTAAACAAATAGTATTTGCAAACCACTGCCTCGTAGTTCACCTTTTTGAATAGCATCTTGCTGACAATAGTTAGGGAAGCGTTTTCCCATGATGCTTGTTTTTTTTAACCCTTGACACAAAAAAAAGGATGTTATATTTGATTAAGTTTTTTTTTTTTTTTTTTTTTTT
>JAGFPH010000689.1:325585-353344 GCA_018207615.1 Philaenus spumarius
TGGCATGTCATATGACGTGTTTACTCAAAATGACACACTCCTAAAAGGGTTAAACTAAAAAATATACTTTCTTGTAAATCCTGCTAGTACAAAAAAAGATGCATGATTTCTATTTCACAGCACTGTGTTTTAGCTTGTAATTAAGTTAAATGCAGAATTTTTGCTGTATTACAAAATATCTCATTGAATTGGCATTTTGAAAGGGCTGTAAAGTAATAATGTCAAAAAATAATAATTCATCAGTTTTACTATGTAATAACAACATTTGTTTGTAACAGTTTAGAAATAAAGAACTAACACACGAACAATTAATTCGTCAAGCATGCGGTATGTCAGTGAATGCTGCGTCACAACTTCTTACACAGACAATAATTGCTATTGTGGAATCTGGCGTGCAATACAGGTAATGAAAGAGTCTTCTCTGTAAGAACAAATTTGTTAAATTTTATACAAAAGTTTAAAGTACCTACAGTAGAGTCTTGCTATTCCGAACTAATTGGGACCAAACAGTGTTCGGTTTAGCGGGAATTCGGAATAGGCGGATTTCATGAATAATATCATTATTATTATATAGGGGGTTTATGTGATCCACCACCAGGACCCACTGCACCTAAACCATGAGGTCCTCTGTGCCCCATGTCCAGGCAGTAGTTCACATCAAACCCGCCCTTTTTGCGAACCGAAGAAGTCCGTGGGGGCCTTCCTCTCGTATATAACTGGTGTCAGGGTATCCTTGTCCGAGATATTTCTGCCTCATTGATGCGAGGGCATCACATTCGCATAGAACGTGGAAAGAAGTTTCCTCCTTCTCTCCACACCTTCGACATAATGGGTTGTTCTCCAGCCCCATTAGGTGGAGGTGCCTCCTCAGAGAGTTGTGTCCCGTCAGTAGACCGACCAACAACCTCACTTCCGGCCTGCCAAGACCCAGCAGTGTTCTGCTTAGGCGTCCATCCAGGCCTTCAATGAAGTCGTGTGCCTGTCTCTGACCTCTTACCGTCTCTCTCCATCTACGCAAGTGTCCTGATTGAACATTTTTTCTTACACTTTCTTTCCCATAGCCTCTTGATATTCCTATCATTGGTTCTGGGCCCATCGGAGGAGTTCCTGCTCCTCTCTTAGCCAGTTTATCTGCTATTTCATTCCCTTCCACTCCTTCATGTCCAGGGACCCAAACAAGTCTTACTTGCCTACTGCTTGACAACTTATCCAGCAGTAATTGGTATTCCCAGACCAGTTTTGATGTTGTTTTTGTAGCTATAATGGCCTTTATAGCCGCCTGACTATCAGAACATATCGCAACATCTGTGCTCATGCTTCCTGATTCCAGTATTCGCTTTACGCATGCAAGTATTGCGTATACCTCCGTTTGGAAGACCGTAGAGTATAGTCCCAGCGACATAGAGTATCTTCCCTGGGTGTACGGTCCTTTATACATGTACATTCCGGCTCCCGTACCTTTGTCTGTTTTAGACCCGTCCGTGAACCAGATTTGTCCATTTCCAAGATCTACTTGTTTCCGTAGCCACTCTTCCCGAGCCGGAAAAATAGCCTCCAATTTGCTATTGAAATTATACTTAGGAGTCATGTAGTCCGTACCGGCTTGCAGCATCGGATCCCACTCCAGTATCTTGTTCAGACACTCACCGTGTCCATTTCTTGCAAGAGATGTTGACCAACTCCCTCCTGTGTTCAATCTCATTGCGGCCTTACTAGCCTCCCCCTGTACCATGAGGTCCAGAGGTGGGAGGTCCAACAGGATTTCCATGGCCGCTGTGGGGGTCGTTCTCATGGCCCCCGTGATTCCAAGGCAGGCCATCCGCTGTACTTTATTAAGTTCTCTTTTTGCCCATTCCTTCCTGGTAGCAGGCCACCAGACTAAAGAGGCAAAAGTTAGAGACGGTCTTATTATAGTAACATAGAGCCAGTTCATCATCTGGGGCCGAAGCCCCCATGAGCTTCCAATCACTCTTCTGCATGCCCAGAAAGCGTTACACGCTTTTGCTGCCTTTCTTCTTATGTGTTCACTTTAGATCAGCTTTTTGTCTAGGGTGACACCTAAGTATTTACTTGTTTCGGAGCATGTAAGTCTTTGTCCCAGTAGACTGGGCATGTACAGACCATCCGTCCGACGTTTCCTAGTAAAGAGAATGAGATCTGTTTTCCCTGGGTTTACAGCTAGACCCATTCTCTCACACCAGCGTTCCAACCATTTGAGTGAGCTTTGGACGATGTCAGATACAGTCCCTGGGAATTTGCCTATTCCCAGAATGCATATGTCGTCCGCATAACCTTGATTATAAACTCCTCTCTCATTTAGTCCCACAAGCAGATCATCCACTACCATAGACCATAAGAGAGGTGAAAGAACTCCCCCTTGTGGGCATCCACGCGCAACCTCAATTCTAATTTCACTACTGTTTAATTGTGAGATGCCATTCTATTTTAGAGATAAACTTTTATCCAGCGGGTGATAGTGTGTTCTACCCCCTGCTTGATTAATGCGTCTGTCATGGATTTGAAGGAGGTATTGTTAAACGCCCCTTCGATGTCCACAAAAACTCCCATCACAAGTTCTTTCTGCTCCAGCACTTTTTCCACCCTGGCTACCAGTTGGTGGAGTGCTGTTTCGACAGATTTGCCTGCAATGTATGCATGTTGATTTTTATGAAAAGGATTTGCAGCCACTGCTCCATCCCTTATGTATCTATCTATCAGTCTTTCCAACGTTTTAAGTAGGAATGATGTTAAACTAATAGGTCGAAAGTCTATTGGATTACTATAAGTTCCTTTCCCTGGTTTAGGGATGTAAACTACTTTCGCTAATCTCCATGACCTAGGTATGTGTCCTAGAGCAAGAGATGCCCTAAATACTTTTATTAGCCATGGCACCAGCTTATCTCCACCCCTCTGAAGAAGAGCTGGGAATATTCCATCTGGTCCTGCACTTTTAAAAGGGTCAAAGGACTTTATTGCCCATTTGACCCTGTTGCCAGTTATTATCTTCTTTGCCATTTCCCAGTCAGCCTTCCCTGTCACATCCGGGATGTTTTCTTCCCGCAATGTCACAGTTTCAGCGGATCCTGGGAAGTGTGTTGTTGATAGATACCTCAGGGTATCTTCTTCCGTTTCCGTCATTTCCCCTGATGGAAGCTTGAGGGGACCGAGTCTTCCTACCGGGTCTCTGACAAGTACTTTTTGAAGTCTTGAGAGTTCGGAGATGGTCTCAATGCCATTGCAAAAGGTCCTCCAAGAGGATCTAGATGCCCTCCGAACTTCTCGTCTATAATTACGTTGCCTTTGCCTAAACTCCTCCCAGTCTCCAGGGTTATCAGACCGCTTGGCCTTGTTAAAGCTTTGGCGAGTCTGCTTACGGTGGGATTCCAGGGTCTGGTTCCACCGCAGTCCCCGAACCTGGGGTTGAGCTTTGAGCATGTAGCAATTCCTCTCATAAGAATTTGTTAAAGCTTCCTGTAGATGGCCTACAGTTAGCTCAAGGTCTACATGATTGCGAATGGTCTGGATAGGACCATCATTTAACTTTGTTTCCAGGCTTTCTTTAAAGGAATCCCAATCCATCTGTCTTGGGTTCCTTATAAGCCTGCTCTCTGTCTCAGCCCCGCACAGTTTAAACTGAATGCGCCTGTGATCAGAGAGTGTTGGTTCCGTAGAAACTTGCCACCCATTCACTCTTCCAAAAAGTGTGGAGGAGCAAAGCGTTATGTCTATGACCTCCTTCCTTAGCCTATTTTGGAAGGTGTGGTCATTCCCAGTATTTAGAACCATAAGATTGGTTCTGCTTAAGTAATTGAGGAGGGCCTCCCCTCTAGCGTTGGTGTTGGTACTTCCCCATATCACATGATGTGAATTGGAGTCGCACCCCACCACCACCGGAATGCCCTTCTTGTTACATTCTAATATTAGTTTTTCCATCTCCTCTGATGGAGGATGATGATTTATATCATATGGAAAATAAGCCGAACAAACAACTACTTCCCTCATGACTTCATCTATTTTAATCTTAACTTTAACTGCCACTAGATCATCGGAAAGGAAACCCGCCACCGGCCATGACTCCAAACCTTTTACCATGACCGCCGCCCTTGGTCTTCCTTCCCCGCCACCACCATACAACCTATAACCAATTACGTTTAACCCTTTTATGTTGCCTCCGTACAGCCAAGGTTCCTGTATGAGAGCAACATGTACATTAGTCTCAACTAAACAATGAGAAATCAGCCGTGAGGCCGCTATACTATGTTGATTAATAATATCAACTTATTGACTTGTTAAGGCGTAAATTAAGTGCGGGGACACCTCCTAGTGCCAGTTCTATACAGCGTTGATCGGATCGGAGGTGAACGCTCAAACTGAATTCATATCATACTTAGATGCTGCAAATGCTTTTGACCTCGCCTTAGTGTAGGTTTTCACCATCTGTTTTTTTCCTACCATTGGGAAGGGATAGGTTGTTTGAACTGTCCATTTTGCCATCCCGCAGTCTGTCCGTTATTACCGCATCGTCTTGAAAAAGATTGAAAAAAATAAAATTCCTTTGAGATAACGAAAACGGTGAAGGAAAATGGATGAACGCAACTGGCAGGTGGCAACAACACTACTAGTGCCTAGCTGTTGTATCTAATCCTTCCTTCTTTCTGAAGGACCTGGTATCCGTTTCACTGGAAGCTTGTTGCCGTAGCTTCCTTTCCGCAAAACGGATGAAAAACGTGAAGGAAACAAAACCCGCTTTCATTTTAATTTGGTTTACAGGCGATGATAACCACCCAGGTTTTTCGCCTATAAAAAAAAACCAATTTGGTTTCACGCGTTTTCATCAAGCTTATAATAGGCTCTATTTAACTTATTTGTATAACAATAAATGTACGTTTTTTCATGAACGTCTTTTTAATTTCTCCTAGTTTTATGTTAAAAAAATTGGTATTTTTTCTGACCTCTGCTCGGAATAAGCGAGGATTTTTGGAATAGTGGGACTCTACTGTATATCTACTTATAATTATTGTGCAGGTGATTAATGTAAAAGCAGACTGCCTCTAAGAATTAAGTGCATCAGGAAGCATGCATGTATTTTCTTAATGTTTTCTGTACACAGTGGCATTGCCAGGACTAATGTCATCTGGTGCAGTTAGTCTGTTGTCACCCCTCCCATGGGGAAAATTTATGGGGAACTTTTACATTATTTTCTCAATCTAACAAAAATTAAAGATACATTTTTTGAATGTATTTTCTCAGCTACATTGAAAGATTTTAAAATTTTACTCAAAATTAATAACATTGATAGACTCTTATGTTATGTAATGACTACCGTACCAACATAAGCTCATATGTATTAGGCCTAAAATAAAACTGCACATTTTGAAAACCTTTTTTATTTACATACAATATTTTTAGCCACAGAATTTTAAATGGAAAGGATAGCTAAACTATAAAGCTTTGCCTGGCTCATAGTGGATCTTTGGTAATTCTTTTTTTTTTAACTTTTTCTCACAAGAAGCTACAGACTCACAAATAGTTAAATACAACCTAAAAGCTGAAGTCATGTTTGAGAGCGAATCATAAAAATCATACTCTACCATGAATTCTAAAAACTTTAAAACAAGTCCAATCTCTTGTGTTTTTGCGATCCCTACTATAAACTACCGTATCTACAAAATTTATTTTATTATTAAAATATCAGTAAGCAAATTTTACATTCCTCTGGACGTAGAACCTGATGCTTGCTGCACACACTATACTCCTCTGGTTCCACTGCCTGTACACAGTATTAACAATATCAATTCTTTGTTGGGGATAATATGGTATTTTAGAAAAAAAACAACATTTTTTATAAACTCAAAGAGTCCACATTCTGGAAAGTCAGTGAATTATATAACCAATCTGGAATCAAGGGAAATATTCTCCTATTAAAGACTTGAGAGTAATTTTTTATTCTGTAGTTTGCCATAAATCGTGAAAAGTTAGGGAAATATTCCCTGATGATGAATTTGAAGGAAATTTCCAACCCTCTAATCTAACCCAGACTATTATAGCATTTGTTGTTTATTAAAGTTTTGCTTGACAATTACTTGTTGAAGTGTCAATGGCAAGGATCTTTTTTTTTGTGAATTACTCTCATTCTTATGTTACCTAGGTATTTCTTTTAAAAAATGCCATCAATGCATTTTTCAATAAATAAATAATTTAAAAAGGTAAACAAATAAAAAAAGATAAAATATAAAGTGGAGGGAGAATCTAGGACAATTAAGGAAAAGGTGGAGGCTGGGAATTATTTTTCTTCCTTCTAAAATATAATGCTCAATGAATTAAGGTATTACGCGTTTTACTTAATCATGTAAATTTGTGTAAACAGGTAGGGAAAATTAAACACTAATAACAAAGCATAAGACATACATAGAACTGAATATTACCCAAGATTAACCTTGTATACTAGCAGTACATGAGATATTTATTGCAGCATCCATTAAACTTATTTCTTGTTATAGCTCAATTATTTCACTCGTTGTTGGCACAAAAGCTACTTGGAATTTGAATTTCTTGATGTTTTATATTAAAAACTCTTATATATGTCGGACACAACTTTGCCCGTGTACTAAATAGGAATTCCATTTAATTTCTTCGGCAGAAATTATTAAATGGAAAAGAAAAGCAGTCAGTCGTAACAAAAATAAACACTTGAACTTCTGCCTGAAATTTTACACTCTGGTACGTAGTGTACCCCTCTCTAAAACTACATTTTTGGTATCCTTACCTCTACAATATAAATGAAACATTACTGCCAAATTATGCATTAAGCTTAAAAATTTTGGAAATTGAAGCTCAAGTGATAGCAATGGCTTTTAGAAAAGGTTTTTAATTGATAACCTTTTTTGACACAATACTATGTAATTTTACATTTCCGGAGACATAATAATGTATTTCTTGGACCTAACCTATAAAATGATAGAGGAACATTACTACCAAATATCGCATTTCTGGTACAACGAGTTGAGGAGATAAACCAATGGCTTTTCTTTGGCCTTATCTAAAATATAAAACGCACAATATTAACAAATTGGTCTAATATTGGTGGTTATAATTACTGCATGACTATTTAGCTTGAAGAATTTAATCACGGAGATAAAATCCCTACGTTTTATTATATTTTTAGGACAGTATTAGAAGAACTCCTTAGCCTTCTGGAGGAGAGTGGTGCTTTACCTCATAATGAGTTTCTTCAAGCCGAACTCACTGACAATATTGTAGAGTGTAGAAATAAACTCACTCAAGAAAGACACGATTTCAATGTAAGTATTATTATTTAGTTTTTTAAATGCAGGGTGGCCCACCTGCATTTAAGGGTCTTCTATACCTTGCGTAAAACAGCAAAAATATGCACTTCGTACTACCATGTTTCGGACGCCGTTTTTCAACCTAAAAATTTGTGAATCCTCTTAATTTGTTCTTAAAGGTTTTGTGCTTTTGTCTTATATCTCATAATTGAAAGAAATCGTCGGCAACTTCTTTTAATCAACAGTTTAAATGAGTAAAAATCGATTATTTTCAACGCATTTTTTGGGAGTTTTAAGCAATAATTTCCATATTTTAAGCTAACACGTAAAAAATATAAAGCCTTCTTTACAACTTAAACTAGTTTCCCAGATTATTAATTTATAAATAGAATCTGAAACACGGTATTACGAATGCATGTTTCAACCATTTTGCGGCTTGAGTCAGGCCTTTTGCATTGAAATCATTCTGTACACTCGGGAGTTTTCTTCAAGGTAAAGAAGAGCCTTAAGTTTCTCCAATAATTATGTAAATCATACAAAATAGTATTTCAGTGTACATTTTAGATATGTCTTCCTTCATTTTCAATGCATTTGAAACTACTTTTTTAAACTGATTTACAAATCTTTTATAGAAAATATTTAGTTTTATTTCCGTTCATCGAACGAATTTTCAATTTTGATTTTGGAATAAAGAATTCTTAATGATCACCCTAGCACAAAAATACAAGGTATAAGATCACAAGAGTGAGCTGGCCAGTAATCGTATGACAACGTCCTATCCATTCGGAGATAATTTCAAACAAATACTGTTCATTATATAGAATTTATTGTGTTGCCTTGGACTGTTAATTATATCATTATAATTACCTTGTATTAGCTGTCTTCAGTCCGTAATTGTAGAATATAGCTACAGCGCTGTTTCACTGAACACTGTCGGCTTTGTCAGGCTTGTACTAACACATACACGAACACATAACACTAACACACACAAAATCAAAGTAAAACTCGTCGTAAAAATTTAATAAAAGTGTTAGCCAAATAATACCAAAGACAAATTTACAAATAGTGGAATATATAAGCTATCTTGTGATGACTGTGATAAAATATATATAGGCCAAACAGGACGTGCGTTCAAAACCAGATTCAAGGAACATATCCCTAGCCATAAAAAAACAATAACAGACAGACAAAGCTCAAATTACGCAGAACACTTAATTAATGAGAACCATAATTACACCAACATAAACACTAATTTACAAATTTTGCACAAAGTTAATAAAGGGACTACAATTGATATATTGGAAGAATTTCAGACAAAAATAATCCAGATAACATGTTGGACGACAAGTTGAAATTCTCTTCCAACCCTATATACGACATAATCGCCAAAGTCAAGCAAACATAACAAAACAAATAGCTCCACCATTCGTTCAAACTTTCAACTTAATTATCAGAACATACTGATAACCTCTGTCCACATCTAGTGTCCTACCTGCAGCTGGACATGAATGACGTAATAATGTGGCCACAAACATTTTTATTAAATTTTTACAATGAGTTTTACTCCGATTTTGTGTGTGTTAGTGTTCGTGTATGTGTTAGTACAAGCCTGACGAAGCCGACTGTGTTCGGCGAAACAGCGCTGTAGCTATATTCTACAATTACGGACTGTAGACAGCTAATACAAGGTAATTATAACGAAATACTGTTCATTGCTGTGAGATACAATCTTGCTGCCAAAGAAAGTACAAAGCATTTATGATAATTAGCTATACAGTAGAGCCGTGGTAATGTGGACCGAGTGTACCTTGGATAATCGAAATCTCGGATAACATGGATTCTGTCAAAAATCGAGGTGGAAACGTACGGTAAACTAGTGAAATCAATGAAAACATAGCATCTACTGTGTTATCAAATGAAAAACTAACGTCCAAATAAAAAAACTTACATAGGCTACATGTTCCAGTAAAAAAATTTGTTTGAAGAATTCCATAAGTGTTTTCTGTTGAACGGAACTTGCTAACTTGAAAACTGAACAAACGATATGCAGTATGACATATGCGACGTTTTAAGAGCGAGAGTTTACTTGATACTGAATCAAACTACTGTACAGTATTCACAAAAACTAAATACTGTGTGAGCGGGGGTTAAGCCGGGTAGGGTAGAAGTTAGAAGCTGGTGCAAGCCAAGCCAAGATAAGGAATGATGACATCACCATCGCGTAAACAATAATCACAGTTGTTTGTCAACTCTTATAATATTATTGTTTATTCAAGTCATTTGTTTAATTGTTTATTTAGTTCACTACTTATAAATAAATTAACTATGTTATTTATTTAGAAAATCTATTATTCTTTTGAATAGACAGTACTTATACCGGCCAAAATACCTTAAAACTTAAAAAAATCCTAATACTCTTGATGATTAGCAAAGCATTGGAATTACTGTATTGTACAATATTTAATAATGATTAATAACTGTGCGTTTTATTTACCTGAACCATTATTGACGAAATATTATGTGACTAATATAAGTACAGTACGGTAGATTTACCACTATATGCGGATTTCACTTTGCTGTTCTTTACCTTGAAGAAAACTCCCGAGTGTGTCGTATGATTTCAATACGAAAGGTCTGACTTAAGCCGCAAAATTGTTGAAACATGCATTCGTAATAACGTGTTTCAGATTCTATTTATAAATTAATAATCTGGGAAACTACTAGTTATAAAGAAGGCTTTATATTTTTTACGTGTTAGCTTAAAATATGGAAATTATTGCTTAAAACTCCCAAAAAAGGTAATTGATTTTTTTACTCAGTTAAACTGTTGATTAAAATGAGTTGCCGTCGATTTCTTTCAATTATGAGATATGAGACAAAAGCACAAAGCCTTTAACAACAATTTAAGATGTTTCACAACTTTTTAGGTTGAAAAACGGCGTCCGAAACACGATAGTACGAAGTGCATATTTTTGCTGTTTTACGCAAGGTATAGAAGACCCTTAACGCATGCGTCTACCGCAAACCGAACTTTTGTTGTTTTTTTTTTTACTACCTCGGTTAACCTGGAACTCGGTTGGTCTGAGCTCGGATAAATGCGGCTTTACTGTATTGACAATAATAAATGACTTCAGCTGAATTTATGAACCTTTCACTACCAACCTAACAACTTCATATTAGTAGTTTTAACAAACTGAAATTTCCTTCCAGTAGAAATTCTGTAAATATTTAATTTTAAAGAAATGTTTTATATCTTATGAAATAAATGTAAAGCATTGAATTGGGTGAATGTGTTTTTATATGTATTTTTTATTTGAGTTTTTATAGTCTGCTGGTCAGTATATTTTTCAGTCAAAACCATACAAGTTTTAATTGATCTCAACAACCAGTGTCAAAACATGTACATATTGTACTAAACAAATTTGATCCAAGTTAAAATTTTAAGAAAGGATGCATGTTGATTATTATTGGTGTTTCAGGAGTTAATTGGTTTGATGGAATACGTTGAGAAAGTAGTAATAGCAACAACTGAAGCATCGTTTGTAGCAGGAGCTGAATCAGCTTGTGAAATTCTTTCTGAGAGATTACATTCGGCTCAAACTTTAGTAAGTCAATCTTGTTATTTGTTTGAAATAGAATGATAATATTGTTTTATCTTTGAGTTTAATGTTCTGGATGTGTTCTAGAACAATGATTGTGTACATTTCTAATGAAGAATGTAAGGTGTAGAAATGAGTTAATGGTCGGCTCTAGTAAAACAGAAAGCAACCTGCGACTGCAGCGCTTCACCCTATAGCGGCGGTAGGTTACGCTATAGGACATTGCTCATCCTAAATCCATTTAAATCCCGCAATTGTTCAAATAGCGTTTTTTTTTAAATACCAAACTCTTGGGGACAAAATTCTTCATCCGAATGGCTTGGTAATTTTTCGCTATAATTAATAGTGACAACGTAAAAAAATATTAAAAATCAATGTTTTTAATTTTTAATAAATATTAAACGAAATATTTTTCTTAGTTTTGAAAAAGCCATTTGCATGCATATTGACCATAGCTTTAAAATGACATATCGTTCATAATTATCCGATAAAAAATAAAGGAAAAATTTGGATTTTAATTTAACATTGGTGTTATAGAGTATCAGCCAACATGGCCGACAGCTAGAGCCGACCCTTAACTTCTTATATTACAATCCTTAACAAGTCGCAAATGATTCTTAAAAACATGAATATTAGGACGATTCTTCAGCCTAGGGTTTGAGCTAACATATGTTCAAATCTTGATATGCATGTTGGATTTTTCTGTATGTTATTCCGCTCGTCTGTCCTTACAGGTCCTACAGGTATAAAGTGAGAGTTTTAAGAAAAAATGATTTCATGAACTAATTCAATTTTACGAAAAGCAAAATGACTTTCTGTCCATATTTTTGTAAACTTTTTAGTCAGCGCATTGGTTCATTTACAATTCAAACAAAGAGAGACTTCTGAATGTTTTCTCAGTACGGCATTTCTTTTTTTTTTTGTATTTTTTTTTGTCACTTTTGGTGAATCTGTTCTGTTATACGTTGTGGAGGTGTTAGCTTACATTGGTCATTAAACAGTGCATCAAACTTTTGTTCACTAAAAAAACAGGTTAGCTAAAAATGATTGTTATAAATGTGGATCCAGCTTTTCCTGTCCTACTTAAAACTTAATCGTAAGAGTAAGGCTGTAGCATGATTATACAATAATAAGGTGACTTGTACGACCTTATGATTAATAAATCAGACAAATGTTGGTGGAAGGAGCCCTGTTTGTAAAGCTATAAATTTGTACAATTTAAAGTACAGTAGAGTCCTCGTTAATCCGAACCCCGCTATTCCGAAGATCTGCCTATTCCGAACAGAGTTCAGAAAAAATACTGATATTTTAATGTAGAAACTGGAGAAATTAAAAAGACGTTCATGAAAAAACATACATTTATTGTTATAGGCCATTTGCAGTGCACTTTTAGTGGACAAAACGTGCAAACTCCGAAATTTTTGCATAAATCGCTTTCAAAAGTGCTCAATAGTAAGCCCCTAAGTTTCCCCCGAATATAACATTGAGCTTTTTTTGTTATCAACAATTATATATATGCAATTACGGTATTTTGGAAATAACTCAAAAAGTATAATAGGTAGCAAAAAAATAGTTATATACTTTTTTGTGAGGAATTTTCATCCAATTTGTTTGAAATAAACGAAATTTAAATAGCTTGTCGTAATAAAAAGTTATTAACAAAAAACCCTTTTTTAATTTACAATTAAATTACAATGCCCCTGTTTGGCCTAGGAACATGCGGTTTTCGACTAAAGATGGGTATTTTGATGTAGTTTAAGCCCAGACATTTGTTTTTATGTATTCCCAAAATTGTTGCCGAAAACTCAAAAAAACTAACTTTGAATGACCTCGCTGCTGACGAAAAATTGACCGATTTTGATGTTTCAGGTCTTAAACTCTTCATAAGACTTTATATTTTTATAATCATATGGTTTTGTATTTTTGACAATTTTTAAAGTAGGGCCTACTTTATTTTTACCGTTTTGTTGAAAAAACGCGTTTTTTAAACGGTTTTTTATTAATAACTTTTGCAGTTTTGATTATATCAAATCGCAATTTGCTGCAAATGAAAGAAGAATTAAATACGAGCATTTCAAAAAAAGAAATATCCCGATAGTTCTAACAGGGCATATTTTATGGGCCTTTTTGCATTTGGTGCTGCTGCTCCGCATGACACGATATTTCGCAAAAGTACAAAAACAATAAGAATCAGTAAGATTTGAACTTTCATAAACAATTGGGATATAATTTTTAAAATTCATAGCGATCGAGTATCCGCGAGTTTATTACAGCGCGGATAAATTAATGCATTACCGAGCGACAACAATAGCTCGCGTGGCGGAGGGAAGGTGCATGCTGATTGGCCGGGCCGCTCGGAGGAGCACTTGTTTAAATAATTTATCACCCGGTAAAGTATATTAGTCGTCCTTAAATAGTAATTATTTATACTTTTTTATAATAAATAATCAGGATTTTTGTATAGGAATGTATGGTATTGCTATAATAAATGAATTATACAAATTTATACGTACATTTTCATATTACACATTTCATTTTGTCTTACAACTTATTTTTTGCAATGCAAAAAATTGCACGAATGTTGGAATATCAATGCAATCTTTTTCGCTTTTGCAGTGTGTGATCGGCCACTTCAATGGGAGGAGTCACTAGACCAATATTTTCGTCTTCATCCTCCAAAGACGAACAATACTCCGAAATATCTGATTTAATGTCATCGTCATTTATTTCTGAAGGATTGTCGGTAAAAATATAATCGACCCTTTTGATTATCACAATATTATCCAGTAAATCACATTCCAGGGGCTCTATTTCGACGTTCGTGATATTTTTTACATGTGCAGGAAATGAGTTTTAATATTTCGTTGGGTACTAGTTGCTTATTCCCATACACTGGGATTAATCCGCCCGGATATACTTCCCAACCCCATTCTAATGGGTTGAGAAAATTTTCCTCTCAAAATATATATATAGCACATGTAAAAATAGCTATATATTATCAGATTTTACGTACACATAAAAAACAGATCCGAGTCTCGAGCAGGAACAGGCATATCCGAGCACCCCGGCCAATCAGCGTGCATCTTATCGCCACCACGCGAGCGGTCGTTGTCGCACAGTAATACATTATTTTATTCGCGTTTTAATTAACTCGCGGATACTCGATCGCTATGAATTTAAAAAATTATATCCAAATTGTTTATGAAAGTTCAAATCTTACTGATTCTTATTGTTTTTGTACTTTTCCGAAATATTGTGTCTTTGTGGAGCAGCGGCACCAAACGCAAAAAGGCCCATAAAATGTGCCTTGTTTGAGCTATCGGGACATTTCTTTTTTGAAATGCTCGTATTTAATTCTTCTTTCATTTGCAGCAAATTGCTATTTGATATAATCAAAACTGCAAAAGTTATTAATAAAAAACCGTTTAAAAATATGCGTTTTTTCAACAAAACGGTAAAAATAAAGTATTTTAAAAATTGTTAAAAATACAAAACCATATGATTATAAAAATATAAAGTCTTATGAAGAGTTTAAGACCTGAAACATCAAAATCGGTCAATTTTTCATCAGCAGCGAGGTCATTCAAAAAACGTTAGTTTTTTTGAGTTTTCGGCAACAATTTTGGGAATACATAAAAACAAATTTGTGGGCTTAAACTACATCAAAATACTCATCTTTAATCGAAAAGCGCATGTTCCTAGGCCAAACAGGGGCCACGTAATTTAATTGTAAATTAAAAAGGGTTTTTTGTTAATAACTTTTTATTACGACAAGCTATTTAAATTTTGTTTATTTCAAACAACGTGGATAAAAATTCCTCACAAAAAAGTATATAGCTATTTTTTTGCTACCTATTATACTTTTTGTGTTATTTCCAAAAAACCGTAATTGCATATATATAATTGTTAATAACAAAAAAAGCTCAAGGTTATATTCGGGGGAAACTTAGGGGCTTACTATTGAGCCCAATTGAAAACGATTTATGCAAAAATTTCGGAGTTCGCACGTTTTGTCCACATTTGCCTTTTTTAGAAGCATTGCAAATGGCCTATTATACAAACAAGTTACGAGGGCTATCCAGAAAGTAGATTACGTTTTGGAATTAAAAATAAACAAAGTATTGGAAATTGTTTTTATTATATACAGATGAAAGCCACACTTAAATACTACTTTTCTACATAGTCACCATTCAAATTAAGGCACTTATCGTAGCGATGGATGAGCTTGGAAATTCCTTCGTCGTAGAATTCGGTCGCCTGCGCCTTCAACCACTTGGTTACCTCTTTTTGCAGCTGTGCGTCGTCATCAAAACGCTGGATAGCCAGCCACTTCTTCATTGCTGGGAATAAGTGGAAGTCGCTCGGTGCCAGGTCGGGACTGTACGGCGGATGAGGAAACAACTCCCACTTAAAGGATCCAAGAACTTGGCGAGTGGCATTTGCCGTGTGGGGCCGGGCGTTGTCGTGAATCAGCAAGATCTTTGAGCTCAACTTTCCCCTGCGCTTGTTTTGTATTGCTCTTCTGAGGTTTTGCAGAGTTTGGCAATACCTTTGAGAGTTTATTGTAGTACCTCTTTCCAGGAAGTCCACAAAAATTACACCTTTCCTGTCACAAAAAACAGTCGCCATCACCTTCCTTGCTGACGTCGTTTGGATGCATTTCTTGGGTTTTTCTTGGGACCATTGCATTGACTGCAATTTCGTCTCGCAGTTCACATGTTTAACCCATGTTTCGTCACCAGTAACGATGCGATCGAGTAATGAGTCCCCATCTTTATCGTAAGCGTCCAAAAACGTTAGCGCTGCAGTCATTCGTTGATTTTTGTAGATCTCAGTCAAGATTTTTGGTATCCATCTTGCACAAAACTTGTGGTAACCAAGCTTTTCGGTGATGATTTCGTGCAACAAACTTCGCGAAATTTGTGGAAAACTCATAGAGAGTTCCGTTATTGTGAATCTTCGGTTTTCACGGATTTTGGCATCGACTTTTTCGACAAGTTCGGCAGTCACTATGCTGGGTCTTCCAGTTCGCTCTTGGTCGTGAACATTAGTTTGGCCATTTTTAAACTTTATGACCCACTGACGCACTCCACCTTCAGTGATAATATTGTCCCCATACACTTCACAAAGCTGCCGATAGATTTCTATCGGTTTACAGTTTTTTGTTGTCAGAAACCTTATTACTGCACGCACCTCATAGCCCAGTCGGTATAGGTTACAACTACCAGTAATTTGCAATACGGCTGAATTTTTTTTATAAGTACATTAAAGTATGTAGATTAACATAAAAAAAAGTTTACCAGTCTATCAATTTCCCAAAGTCGAAAAAAAAATCGATTATCATTTTTTTTTCGATTATCCTTAATATTTCGAGCTGGGATGAAGATAGAGGAAAATAAAAAATACCACCGTGTAGGGGAGGTATTTTTCAACAAAAAAGGTCATATGTATTTATTTCGTCCGAGCAATGGTTTGTCTGGAAAAAATTCGATAATGTAGGTATGTATTTTGCAGCAGGGGAAATCACTAAAAGGGGACATCTTATTCATATATGAAGCGTTGGCTCATTCTAAATTGGCCGAATTTTAATATATCGAATTGAAACTTGACATAGGAGTTAAAATATATATTTTAAACATTTATGCTGAGTCTCAGCTTGTTATCTTGAAAATTACCCTATCTAGGAGTCGATTTCGATTATTGATTTTACTAGTACTGGTCTCACGAACTAATTTCAATCTATTCCAGTTTCGTCAATTTTTGGAATATCAACATCAAATTTGTTTTACAAGTTGAGTACACCAGTATAAATATTCTTAGTAAGTATGAACGATTTTTTTAATGTTATTTTTAAAAACGAGGCGCTTGAAAATGGTCTTCTGTTTTACCTATCTCGTTTTAACTATAACACTTTTGGATTCAATGACTCCATTTTCGACATTTTTGAACATATCGATTTAAAAATTGGTACAGAAGTTAAAAACACAATTTTTTTTTGCTACACTTATTTTAAAAACTATATTTAAAAAATTTACTAATCTGCAGCCGATTAACTCAAGCGTTTTGATGAAAAATCTAAAAAGGTCTAAAATTATACTTTTTTAAGTTACTTGTGATGTGAAAAGTAAATAATAAAAAAGGTTTATACTCCTTGATCTTGTTTGAATCTATATATTTAACTTGTAAAAAAACTTTCAGGTTGATATTTTGAAAATTTTCTAAACTGGAGCTGTTTAAAATGAATTGGTGGGTCCGGTACTCCTAAAATCGAGAAACCCATTAATAAGTCAAGTGGCTCTAGATCGGGTAATTTTCAAGATAACAGGCTGAGACTCAGCATAAATGTTTAAAATATATATTTTAACTCCTATGTCAAGTTTCAATTCGATATATTAAAATTCGGCCAATTTAGAATGAGCCAACGCTTCATATGTGAATAAGATGTCCCCTTTTAGTGATTTCCCCTGCTGCAAAATACATACCTGCATTATCGAATTTTTTCCAGACAAACTATTGCTCGGACGAAATAAAGACATATGACCTTTTTTGTTGAAAAATACCTCCCCTTCACGGTAGTATTTTTTATTTTCCTCTATCTTCATCCCAGCTCGAAATATTAAAGGTAATCGAAAAAAAAATGATAATCGATTTTTTTTTTCGACTTTGGGAAATCGATAGACTGGTAAACTTTTTTTTATGTTAATTTACATACTTTAATGTACTTATAAAAAAAAATTCAGCCGTATTGCAAATTACTGGTACTTTTGGTCTAAATTGACCTTTACCGACTGGCCTATCACAGTTCGCGGCATTTTCAATTAAGGCAGACATTTCAAACTGTCACAGTAACTCGACGGAGTACAGCACGAACCTCTCACTAGCACGGCTAGATGCCGACTGAGTGGCGTAACGCACTGACACCAAGATGGCCGCGCTAGCCCCACCCCTTGCGGGCACAGACGAAAACGTAATCTACTTTCTGGATAGCCCCCTCGTAAATAGAGATATACATAGAGCCTAAGCTTGATGAAAACCCCTGAAACCAAATTGGAATGAAATCAAGTTTTGTTTCCTTCACGTTTTCCATCCTTTTTGCGGGAAGGAAGCTACGGTAACAAGCTTCCGGTGAAAATTATACCGAGTCCTTCAGAAAGAAACGGATTAGAAACAACAGCTAGGCACTAGTAGTGTTGTTGCCACCTGCAAGTAGCTTTCATCCGTTTTTATTTTTTCAAGACGATGTGGTACTAAAGGATAGACTGTGGGATGACAAAATGGACAGTTCAAATAACCTATCCCTTCCCTTCCATTTTTAGAATAAAACGGAATCTTAACGCAACGGAAGGAAAAAAAGTGATGGTGTAAACCTACACTAAGGCAAGGTCAAGAGCATTTGCTTCGTCTACATGTGATGCAATATGAGTTCGTTTGAGTGTTCATCTCCTCCTCGCTTTCCTCCGAGTCAATGAACGCTCTATAGAACTGACACTAGCAGATGTCCCCGCACTTAATTTACACCTTAACAAGTCAATACGTTGATATTATTAATGAAATCCGCCTATTCCGAATTCTCGCTAAACCGAACTGTGTTTGGTCCCAATTAGTTCGGAATAGTGGGACTCTTATCATGCTAGCAAACTTGGTTTGTTTGGCCGTCACATCTTACAAACAGTTGCAAACTAAACACGGTTAGAGGGCGTTGTCCTATTTGCCTATTTAACGAGTATTCATCAGTCAAATCCGTTATGACTGAAAACAAACCAGGTTTATTTTTAATTATACAAGGAGAGTCTGTGTTTGAGCTATCCTTGAAACTTTTGATTAATTTGTTGAGTAATTAGATGTGGACTTTAAAGAGGAATTAATAGTTTAAGTGTGAATGCATCCAATAGTATGAGGCAAAAACAAGAATCCAGCTAGTTGAACCTGGAGAGGTTTGGATTTCACAAAACTTAAATAAAACTAGTAATTATTTTCTCTTTTCATTATATATATATATATTTTTTTTTTTTTTTTTTAAAGGGGAAAAACCTAGGTGGTTTTCATCGCCTACTTTTCATTATAACATTAGTTATGCAATACATAAACAAATTTCAAACGAGAAAAAGAAATTCCAACAATTTTAGAGTACAACTATCACGATTATTTGAGTAGTATGTTATTTAATGGTTTTAAGATTTCGTTCAATTAGGACAGAGCCTTAGCATTTCTACTGTTCTCAACAAAGTACTTAATTTGGTCAATGTTTAGAAATAAACTTTAATAAGCTTTTTTTTAGAATTGCTTTCAATCAGCAGGATTTTTTTTAATCTAAAGAATTTCATTGACTCGTTTTGAACTAAGAAAGAGAAAATTATTTCCAAATAAAGTTATTCAACTCTTTTTATCTGCAAATTTGACAATGAACTGATCTTGTAATGCTTTAAAATATATAAATATTAGCATGTCTTCGAAAAAAACAGATAAACCAATTGAAACTTTTTGTCATAACTTAAATACTTTAACTATATAGCTTTGCATTGATGTTTAAATAATGTTGGTATATATTTATATATGAAAATAACCAATTTTGAATGATTTTACAGCTAGAAAATGAGAAGAAAAACATCAAAATACTTGAGGATGAGGTTTTAAAACTTCAAAAAGAGGTCATACTTAAAACAAAACCAGCATTCGAGGAAAAAACTAAGAAGAAAAACGATGCTTCGTAATATCAGTCAACGTTTAGAATGTATATATTGTGCCATTGTTATAGTTTTGTAAAAAATAAAAACATTTTTTGATATTACTTTCTTTGTTTATTTCTTTTAGCTGATCCTATACAGTAATACAAAGTTATCTGGCTTTGGATATTCTTTTTGTAATTCGATTTAAAAGAGGAACTATTATTTATCGAATATTATTAAATTTTGTAGTGATTGAAAGAAACATTTTTGTCTATAACTGATTTTTACTATCGAATATTACGTTATTCGACCATACGATTGCTTGATCAGGGTGTCCAATTTAACATCCGTAGTTTCTTACTGCTAGGTAACTAAGTTTGTAGGTTTTCTTAAGAGTTTATGTGAGTTTATTTTCTGTTATATTATGGTATTGACATATAAATGTATATTGAATAAAAAGTAATCAGGTTTCTATGAAAATTACAAGTAATTGATTATTTTAAAAGTCAGTCACTCTCAACGTTTTCAAAAACCATTTTTAGGAAAAATATTCCATTTGAGTTTGGCCATAGTTGGAAATTGTACGACTTACGAAATTATGAAAAATTAGGAGCAATTTAACCATACTTTATTCCAACTGAGTCTAATCAAGTTCTATAAAATCAGCTATAATTTGCTTGCGAGTTCACTCAAAATGATGTCGAAATTATGTAATTTAAGGTTAGAATCGAATAAAATTCACTTTCTAAATACTTTAATGAAGTTCCACTACACAGTGAAAAAGCTAGCTTTAGTTTATGGATAGCGTTTTGATTTATGGGAACGCTTAAATCAAATTTGTTTTCCAAATAATGTTTTAAATTGTTGGGACTATTTGACTTCGAAATAATAATGTGTTTATAGGTTTTGCAGAAACTTGATGACTTGGGGGTTTTCTCTTATATATGGAGGAAAGTGTAAACATGAGTCATGGCGTAGACTGCGCCATTGAAATGGGGGAGGGAGGGGTAAAAAATATAAAATCATGACATTCATGGTCTGTGTACTTACTACAAGTGGGATATTGATGCAATTTCAGAAGAAGTCAATAGTTTTAGTGAGGTTTACAAAGTTGCCCATGAAATGTTGACGTCTCTGATGTACTGGGTGAAATAAAAGGCAAAGAAATCATTAATCACACTTCTCATGAAGAAGATCAAGACAGCCCCGAAAGCAACAACTATAGAAGGTTAGAGTGCGAACACATATATACATCTAAAATTTCTAATGAGACACCAAAACGTGTTCTGAGGACCATGATCGGTGATCATTTACTACTCCCGACCTTAGGTCTAGCCATAAGGGTCACTGCAATAGATTCCTATGGAGATTCACTAATTAAGTATACTTGACATGGTAATTAAGAACAAGATGATAATTATTTATGCCAATAAAGAAACTTAAATTCTCAAAATTGTTAACAAACTAATAGTTAATAACTAGTTGCTCCGCTACGGGAATAATTTCAGCAATAAAAGACATAATTAACATATACTGTTGTAAGATTTCATAACATTATTCACATTAATTTCTCATATTTTTGTGTTGAACAGTTGTCCCATACATGTGTCTCTCAAGCACAATCATAAATTGAGTATTTAATAAAAAGCCTCTTATTTGACTGTAAATATTACTTTGTATAATAGTCAGTAAATAACAGTTGCAATAATTCATAATACAATTAATAAAATACATATACTAAAAATTTCAACACTTCTTTGGAAAATAAATAAATGGTATCAAGTGTGTAGTGGAGAATTGTGTTGTGTATCAAAAATAATAATTATTATAATAAAAAAATAAAAAACAGCTGGAAAGTTTTGTTAAAGTAATGTGAACCCCAAAACTAGCAACAATGATTTTCAAGATGGAGGGAACTGTAATGGTTTACAAAATATTTAAATGTATGGATGAACAGTTAAATTAAAAGCGTTCCTGCCCTATCGCCATAAAAGAGCCATCAAAAATGTCACTATATTAAGGAATTTTGAAATAGTGTTGAGGTTTCAACGCTGAAGGAAGAAATCATGGATCAAAACATTTTTGGACTTTGGTGAGATCTTTCTATGTACCATCAAGATTTGAACTATTTTATGAACCATGCCATTTGTTTATCATAATTATTGAAAGAAACATTTTAATTATTTCAATTGGACTAACTGATTCTAAATTTTGAACTTATAAGATTCAACTAATAATTCTTTGCCTGTTTCTAATGAAACTTAATTAATGATTAAACTAATATTCAAATATGACTTCAAGTTTGTCTGAGTCCCAAGAATTTCACACCTCGTAGATATTAGAGTTGCCTGAGGCAAATCAACTAAAACATTTGTATTATTTTAAAAACCAAATTATTGTATGTATTGACATTTTGATCTATGATCACTATTAAATACTTATTTGTTTACTAGCCTATATGAAGTTAAGTTCTTTCATAGTGTCCTTACTATATTTAGGTTATATATAGAAATTAGGCCTAGGCCTACTTACAGTTTTGGGTAATCCCATCACATATTATTTAAATATCTATTTATCTATTAAACTAAATTAAGAAGATAAAAACATAACACTGTTTATCTTTGTATTTTATTTAGGGGCTGCTTTATTTTTGTACATGAAATACAACTGATAGTTGGCCTGTATAAATATTGATGTTAATCACACAGATTTATTAGTTAAACCAAATGAAAGTTTCATATTAATATCAGTTTTATTTGATGAATATTGTACGAACTGCGCAATGCTGATAACCTAAACAGCTACTTATGAATAGCAGATGTTAATTATTGTTCATGTATGTTCATACATTCGTTGTTTGTGATTTACCCTGTAATAAAAACAACAAATATCGAACAAAGTATTATTTTATTTTTCATATAGTAAAAAAATTATAAAATTTCTTAGTAATTTTTACATTATAACAAATTAATGCATAAATCTACCAGATTATTGGAAATATCTCTTAATTAAATTTTTTAATGGTAGATGAGGTGAATTTCCAGCTAGTCTTTATATTGAAATTTCATACCATTTCACTTTATAGAATAAAACTTGCACAAAAAATCTCAACTAATTTCATCTAAAACTCAGTTGTGAGATTTTGTGTTCAAGTTTTATTCGACCAACATAATTTGAGTTTTGAAGTTTTTATTGTCTCCTATAAAACTGGATAAATGGCCTTTCGAAATAAACAATTCAATTAATAACTATTGAATCACTTTATTGAATTTATTATAAAACTATAACAAGAAATATACAGGTTGATAAAAACAGGTTGATGTTATTTAAAAATTTGAATAAATTATTTCGCCACAATGTTTTTTACAAGTAAATTAAACCAGATGCTATTGCATATGCTTTTAAAACGTTGGCGGCTTGTTGTGTTTCTAATAATATTGTTGTCTCTTCCATCCAGTCTTTAGCTACTGCTCTGGCTCCACCCTTTAGCAGGTTCATATAGCGAAGAGCTTGTTCGAAATCTCCTCTTTCCATCCAAAACCTTTTTAAAAAATGTTAAAAAATTAATATTATTTAACATAAGCACAGCATGGGGTATTAACGATAAGGTGTTTACTTCTATTTATCAAATTCCCAGAGTGTAGGGAAGTAATAGTATTTTTGGGTTCGAAAATGAAAATAAAATTAATCAAAAGAATTATTACTATCATTAATAATAACAATATTTTTGAACTTTAAATTTTAAAGTCACTCATCATGTGAGTCGATTTCTTTTGTTTTGCATCCATGATTCAATTCCCTACAGTACTTTTATAGTGATCAAACCTCGAAAAAACCTCCAGCATCGACTCTCGCTTCGGGAGATTGCTCCTCGCCTTGCGGCCTCGGGTAATGGAGGCTCCTTCGCTCGCAGCATACAAACTTGACCGTCGGAATCGGATCAGAAGGAGTCCCCACAGTATACCGGATACTTTTATGGTATTTTACATTTTGAGAGAACCAAGCGAGCTAAAAGGTTGTGTAAAAAACAAAATATTCAAAATAATAGCCTACATTTATTTCTGTTGATAAAACCCTAACAAGTTTCATTCTAATGCTATAAATCTAAAAAATGTTTTACTTCCGGTCAAAAAACTGTTGGATTTTTTTGACTTACAAAATCGTCCAGCCAAAATCGATATAGCCAACTACAGTATTGTTTTTACCAAATTAGACTTCCGTTAGAGTGTGTACACATATATACATATAAAAATTTTAATGACATCCCAAATCGTGTTCTGGGGACCATGATCGGTGCTCATTGACTACTCCCAACCTTAGGTCTCACCATAAGGGTCACTGCAATAGCTCATCTTTCCTATGGAAATTCATTAATAAAACTCCAGTATTATAGAGATCCACAAAAGAGGTATACACATTTGATCGGCTACAACCGTTTTCCTATTGATCGATTATTTTCAAAATTTGTACAGTGATTAAAGAGAAAAGCCGTCAAAATTATATTGTTTATGACTGAAAACCGAGTTTTAATGAAAATGAACAGAGTGGTATAGGCGCACACTGGTTTTTTAAAATAAATCTACCTTTACAATGGTGTTGTAAACAGACATAATTGCAAAAAATTATAACCTTGGTAGAACCACAAGTGTTAAAGGAAACCTAACTAAAACGAAAAGGATTTCAGAATAGGCAGTTGTAACTTATGTGTATTGGCTTATGTCATTTCAGAAAGGACCATAATCAGAGATGTGTCGTCAAATCACATGATCAGAGACGTGTCTTCGAGTGTTACACCTCAAGTATTGCCTTATTTTACAGTTCCTAAAATGTGTGGTGCTATTTCCAAAAAGATCATTTATCTTCAGGTTGTTGGATTGGTCAAAGAAGTTGATTTTGATTTGGACTAACCACTATCAAGATCACTCTGTCTTGTATCATGGGCGTACCCAAAGAGGGGGCAGGGGGGAAGCTGTCCCCCCGGAAATAAAAAAATAAATTGTTATTAAATATTGTTGCTGGAATTTATTACAATTCTTGAAATAACTATTTTAATAATCAAAAAAATACTTACACTATTGAAAATTATGAAATTAGGGTAATTTATCGTTACTTTATTGTCAATTGAAATTATCGTACAATTGTACTCAATTATTTTCTAACCTAACCTAACCTGAATGACCATGGCTTGCCCCCCTCTAGTTTTAATCCTGGGTATGCCCTTGTCTTGTATGGTTATAATAAGTATGTGTTTATAGACATTTGTTTAGCAATGATGAAGATTTGAAAAGGCTGAGCACTAAAAACTTATCAAAACAGGATGCTTTGTAATAAACTATCATTTATTACAGGATGCTTAGTTCTCATTTGTTAAGGAGTTTAATTAACGTGTAGCTTACCGTCTCAATCAGTGTAATTATCCTACTTGGTAAATAGTGAACTCGTGTATTTAATTAGCAGTATTTCTTACCTTGCTCTTTGAAGTATATCAAAATTGTTGAGAGTTGCTGTATTGATGGGCTGATTGGCAAGTTCGTGTGATGGAATTGGTTCAATAGCTTGCACTATAAACAGGCTTTGCAGGAATGCGAGGAAGATCAACGGCAAAGATGTTCCACCTTCTGGAACCTGAGCTACACGTTTAGCAATTTTCTCCACCCTTTCAAAACGATCTCGAAGCATATCTTCTGAGAAGACTCCGCGGCACATAGCTTTACGAGGAATGGATGCGATCACAGAATCTACAAAGTCATCCCCTTTTACTAAAACAAAGTTCAATTGATTAAGAAATTAAATATGGAAATAAGAAACACCAACAGTAATACAAAATTTGTTATTTTTAAAGTGTAATTTTCCCCGAATATAATAGGGGGATTCATGCAACGTGTGTTAAGTATGTTAAACGTGGTTAGGTGTGGTAAAATCGAGAAACTCGTTTGACAGAAGTGTGCTATTTAGAGTCGATAGCACACTCGACTCTAACATGGTCTGGGGTCTGGTAAACCAGTGGTAACGTCATAAAACTCTTGGGGAAGGTAATTTGAGGTTTCAGCTTGAATCAACAAAACAGGTTGTTTGTTATAACTTTGTGTTTTTCCTGTACTTGTTTTATTTGAGATGGAAAATAATAATAATTTCGAATCCAAGACAAGAATTCGGAAGGAATCGGGGAAACGATGGGGCAAGGAAAATAAACATCTTCTCCTGTCTTTAATTTCCGAGAATCCGACGAAGTTTGAGATAATTTTCTTTCTTTTCTCTTTCTTTTATTTTACTTTCTTGCTAACCCTCCATCTGGCAGTTGGATATTTCTATATTGGCAGGCATATTTTTTACTACTGGAACACATTTTCATTTAAACACCTATCTAAACCATTTTAGTAAAGTACATGTATACATTTTCGTGTTCAGAAAAGTACACATAACATTTCTGTGTATTTGATTTTGTTTGCACAAATATGTTAGCAAAAAGAAACCAAAAAGAGGCTTAATCTTGTTATAAATATACAAAAATGTAATGTATACATTATTTAGTAAAAAGGGGAAAAAATCTTTTTTACAAACTAAAGAATATGGTAAAGAGGCATATTCTAAACTTTAGTCATTTAGCCTAGATCACGAAAACACAAAATATGTTTCTAAAAAAGGCAGAAAATGAGGCCTAATTTTATCTACAATATAATTCACAAATTATAAAATGCGTAGGGTATTGCAGTTTCAGTCTAAAGAACTGTAAAAAGAGTGATGTAATCATAATAATGTAATAAACTATATACCAAATCAAAAGTAATTTCTATTTTCTAAAAAGAACCCCTATGAATGAACCCATTTCATATTAATTATGCCAGTAATAAATTACTCAGGTGTTAATAGTCTCCAATCTATTATTTTTCAGGTAGTACAGTAATTTCTGGAACCTCGGAGGGGACAAGGCCACTTAATGATAACACATTAAGCATTTAGCACAAGTTGCATGAATACCCCTATTATCATTTTTGTACACTTGATTAAAATTATTGTGTTCTAAATATTTACAAAGAATACCAAAACCCATAAGGGCATCATTGTGACATTAGTCTTAGTGTAATTGAACCTTCACAATTAGTTTTCTGATGTAGTCATTGAAACAACTCATGGGTTTAAATAAACTCTGTATTTATTGCATTAATAAAATACATAACAGAGTATTCGGCTTGTTCTGCTAAAAGACAAAAAATCAGTACAGTTATCATTTATGTAAATCTAAAACTAACTTTACTTAAAACTAGTTAACATACGATCTTCAATTGTAAACAACAAAATTAAAATTATATAACAAAGTTAAAACTATAGTAGCCAATTTAATACAGGCAGTATTCTGCGGTAATAAACTAAAACAAATTAAAAATAAAAGAACTAGAAGTAATAAGAACAATATCGAAGATCTTGAGGTGGTCTCCTAACATTTCCCAGATAGAATTCGGCAAAACGAAATTCCTACGCAAACCCTTAACACCATATTACTCGGCTAAAATATATTCTATACGGGTAATTGGGTTTGGACAATACATTAAAATTTAAAAAAAAATTATTCATTTCCTTATGCAGTTGAACTTGGTTATAGCGTCAACGAAGGGACCGAACAAATGTTGACGCTACATCCGAGTGACGTTATAAAGATGTACCAACAGGAAATCGTATCTTTGTTTCACTCGAGAGTGAAAGGACAAACAACTATACAGTATTACTATTATTGGCAACATTATTCATGACGTTTATTAAAAAGAAAAGCACTATAATTTTCTTTTAATGTACAGTAGGGTCCCGATAATTCGAGTAATTGGAGCTGAAGCATAGATCATGAATAATAAATAGATCTTGCATCCATACGGCAGCAGTGTGGCGAAAATTAGATTGTCGGGAAAATAGTGCATGATTGCGCCGCGAGGTAGCGCTAGGGAGAAATCATTGGCAGCATTGGTGTTACACACAGCTTCCGTCGTTTCCCCAATAGATAGCGCCACTATCGTCGAATTTCCAGTGGAACGAAATATTGCATTGGATCGGAGTTCTATTAGGTTATCCAAATACAATGGCTGAAGTCACCTACAATTATAAATTAGGTAATATTTTTGAGTAAAAAATTAGGCTAAATATTTAAATACAAGTTCTGTGTACAGCATTAAGAAACTGTAGCGTTACAGTTAAGTTGACTCGCATATACACAATGCA
>JAGFPH010000689.1:375567-390755 GCA_018207615.1 Philaenus spumarius
ACTTCTTCAAAACTACCGAACGGATTGGAATGAAATTTGGTATGTAGCTTCGTCTAGGGCCATAGGTGCTCACTAAGAAAGGTGTTGAAAAAATTTGAAATTTTAGGAGGGGTTTGGGTTGATCAAAGTTACTAAAATCATAATTTCAGATCTTTTATTATTATGAAAATAGTGCTTTTATTATTTAAGATCTATTTATATAAAAGCCCAATACCACTCACTGACTGAACACTTATAAAGAATACAATTACGTTAAAAAAACTGAAAATACCAACCACCACGGGCAACGCCGTACGGGTCAGCTAGTATAACCATAATTGTACAGGATTTAATAAACCTATTGCCTAATACAAGAGAAATACTGAACGCAATTTTATAAACACGGGCCGATTGTTGTTCCTGAACTTTTTTATTGAAGTGGTAAAATGTAAAGTAGTACAGATTGTCTAAATGAAATGCCGCGTCTTCACATATAGTTCATACATTTAAAAGAATAAAATACAGTAAACTAATCATATTGTCATGAGCACTAAAATTTATGTAGCAGGTATCTTATAGAATATTAGTTAATAATCATAGTTAGAGTGTCATTCTATATATATGTTGATAGTGGTCATGCTATGGCTTGCATGTAAACAATAGCTGATGTCACAGTTTATATAGTTAAAGAGAAGAGGGGTGCCAGCTTGAGGCTAAATGTTCAATATAAATTACAGTACAACCTGTCATATTCGGACTAATGTGGCGACCGGCAGATCCGGATATGGAAAAATCCGGATATAGTAAGGTCATTTATAAATAGTCAAAGGGCCCAAAACAATGAAAGCCGTTATTGTTCAATACTATTTTTAGATGGTTCAAGCGGTTTAGACTTTTATTTACTGTACTACAATGTACTATATAGGCTAACAAATTGAGGTTCTATACACAACCATAGACTATTATTGGTAATAAAAGTAATCAGTTTACATTGTAATTATAATTATTACAGTGCAGTAATTAAATATCGAAAGTATGTTTAAAGTATGTAGGTACAGTACTGTACGTTTATAAACACATTAGCTTTAAAAAAATTACCTGTAGGCCTACAGTTCGGCAGAGTAAAATATAAATTAAGTTTTACATACAGTACCGTAAACTAACGCTAATGGACACATCAGTTTTTGAAAAAGTGGTGATTCTCGAGGAGAGAGACATTGACCGTTTCAAGGTCAAAGCTAGACTAGGCGTGGCATTATTCTAGCTGCAACTTTCACTTTTCCAACCCATCCGCCACACAACCAAAATACAAAAATTTGTTTGGAGATGCATCCGGTTATGGGAGGGTCCGGATGTGACCCGTCGTACTGTAGTTATTAGTAACCTTCGTCTGAAGCAGACTCCAGATCACAAAAAGTGGACTCGTTTGCCTTTACCTTTAGTTAGTTGTTAGTTCGGAAAAGCAGAGGAATTGATTGTAATGCTATAAAGAAATTCGTTTAAGAAACGCAATCGTTTTGCCGCCTTACTTGAAGAACCCTCTTCACCATTCTTACAATGCAACTATACTCGCAAGAGATCAGAAACCACAACCGCTAAAGGGAAAACTCCATCTCTAAGGCCGCCAGCCATTCGGAGGCGTTGCATCAAGCGGCACGTAATATATATATGTTATTTGGGACAAAGATAAAGGATATTCTACATATGATATGACCTTTCTTCTGTGGTTGGAGTGTAGACCAAATAGCTTGAGAGAAGTATCAAGAAATCAGTACCTATGGGGAAAAGTTGTACGAGGCCAGCTTTTGTCTATAAGTTTGTAAAAACTGTGAAGCAATGAAACATTAACCGCATAACCTGATTTGTTTGTTGACAGACACACTATTTGTTGGGAGAAACCTCTTTATTGTCCTTTGTAACCCCATTCTATAAATAACTTTAGTATTCTACAGCGGAGAGTTTTCTTTTTAATTTGCAACTTCGTGCCTGTGTTAAGTTGAAAGTGAAGAGGACTGGCAAATTATCAAGACAGGTTTACAAGTGGTTATTATTTTTCTATTTATGAGAAGTTTTATTTGCAGCTTATTATTTTATATAGATTTAAAAATAGTACAATTTTTTTTATCAACTAGACACTGACACTTAAAAATAAAGCCTAACAATCTTCAACCCAGTTTGTCCAAATGCTTCGGGTGAAAATAAATCCAGATAATATTGGTTCTTTTGAAACATTCTTATTTTCTATATTTATTTTAAAATCTATAGTTCAAATGAAACAAATTATCAAAGAGGTACAATACTTTCATGTCAGCTAAGAAAAATAAATTTATAAATTAGTGTATTAAATAGGCTATAAACAAATATAATTTACTCACTTCACTGGTTGTAATTCTTTTTCAGCATCATCAACTGGTTTTTGTTTTTCTTCTGAAACCTCTTCAATTTGTGACCAAACAGAAGGAGGATCTTCAGACCTTACAGACTTGTCTACCAATTCAGAAATGCTATCTGCCTGATCTATATATCGAACACAATAAAAGAT
Organism: Philaenus spumarius; assembly: GCA_018207615.1. Taxonomy (NCBI): domain Eukaryota; kingdom Metazoa; phylum Arthropoda; class Insecta; order Hemiptera; family Aphrophoridae; genus Philaenus; species Philaenus spumarius. The sequence continues at coordinate 378,089 of JAGFPH010000689.1, forward strand.
TTACTTCAATACATTCGTAACGACCAGATTTATTCTTATAACAATTAAAAATTAACTATACTATTGTAAGGTAAAAATTAAAACTTTCACGAAAAAACAACAATATATTTGTTACAGCTGTTTCGCCATTTAGCATCATCAGAAAACAGATGTTTGATGATGTTTAACATCTGTTACTTTTTATCTCCAAAAATCTTGATAATGATTTTGCTGTTGGCAAATGTTTTCATTTCGCCCTTGAGCATAATTTACCAATTTCGGGAAAGTTGTAGCATGATTTCAGCCATTATTTTAGAAACTGGTTTTGTTAAATATCTCGTATGTGCTGGATCATATGAAAATAATCGTAGACATTAATTTTTGTACAATTTTCAGTTACACCGCTTCAAACATTTTGTATACACAGTTTTTTGAAAAAATCTCGATAACTGTTGATGAAACGGGGGAATTAGTATCAAAAAAGCTTGTAGACAATTTTACTGTCTACAAATTTTATACGTTAAAGTTTTTTAAATAAAATCAATAGCTTCAGACTTTTGTGTGGTAAACATTGTTGCAGCCTGAGCTAAATGAACAAATTAATAGTACTGTTGTTTTCAGCAAGCAGAAACTGCTTTCAGCAGCAGAAAACTGTAGTAAAATAGAAATCTCACAAAAACTAAATTAAATGAAGTTATAAAACGAGTTAATAAACATTATCACTAACGAATTTAGATTTTTGAGTTTTTATAGCTATGAAATTACTTATTTTACAAAACAACTTCTCATAAGAAATTTGAGGGACAGTAAAATAGTCTACAGCTTTGGTTGTTACCAATTCCATTGTTTCATCTGTGGCTTTGTCCTGACTGACTGAATGACATAGAATAAATGTATAGCAAAAACTACTTAAGATACAATACAGAACTTTGAAGGTATATTCTTATGGGGTAGAGGTTAATAGATGCACTCTAAGGAAGGATTCTGAAAATGTTAATTTAAAGTTTAAAAAAAGAGAAAATTCCCAACCCTATAACAGCTGATTCAGATCAAAAGTGTAGCATAAACTAACTTTAAAAATATATTTACAACCTACTTCCCTTCCTTTTTCAAATTATAAAGTAACTTTGAAAAATTGTATCTTAAAAGAAGTTATAGCTTAATACTTTTAGGTTGCTAGTTATAGGTTGTTCTGAAATGGATAATAAGCTATTTGTTAACCTTTAAAGCATTAACATAGAAATAATTACACAAACACACAAGTTTAAGGTCAACATTATCATAAATATATTTATTGAAATTTTGTAGCATCAATATTACATATTAGATTAATATTCTGATTCGATTTGCATTGATAAAGTCTTTATGTACCCTTGGCATAGCTCATTTGTAATGCAAAATTTAAATAACTTTAAAAGTCTATTTTTGATTAGTTTTAATTTAATTTGTCTCGGGGTAGGCACTCTGCTGGTGCTGAATATCCCTTTCTTCTTATGAAATTAAAGTTTACTCTTATTATGAAAATATTAGAACAATTCAAGCTTAATAGAATGTCTGTTTGCTAAATGAATTTCTTTAAAATGTTAAGTTGCACTATTTAATTGTTTCTGTCCATTAAGTGGTGAAATTGTTTATTAAATATATAACTGAAATAGAGTCTACCAATCTCTATGCAAATATTATCACTGAATTTATGATTACTACTTTAAAACTTTTGAAAATTAGCATTGTATTATTAAACAACTTCAGTTGGCAATGGCTTCTCTACGACTTTTTTCAAAAAAGACGCCACTTTGGCTTAATGACGCTCTCGAAGCTACAGGGTTCACTTCCTTCCATGTAAGTCTTGCATGTATTTTGATGGTCTTATAAATTGGTCACTGCATACGAATATCTGGTGATGTCATTGGAGTAAGCCTTCAGTTAGATTGCAGGCGCTTGTCGTCTCGCTCCGTGCAACAAATATAGTGTGTGTTTTATCGTACTGGTATTGATTTGTTTTGGAAGTTTTTATAATCATTCTTGCATAATAAATTCATTTTGAATCTACTGTTATAACTTCCAAATACAATAGTACTTATCGTAATGACTTTACCGCGACAAAATAAACTGACTTCTGATTTGCTAGTCTAGATTTACATTCTCAGAGCTGACGTTTATTAATTTTAAAATTTATAACCTGATGTACATTGGGTTCAATGGGTATTTGAATAATAATAGAAATTACAATTTATATAATTATTCAGTACTTACAATTTAATTTGCATACGCTAAACGTTTATTCTAATGTGGTTATGTGATCAGCTGTTCAAGCTAGTAAAGTTTATTTTTGATTTGCGATCGGTTTTCCAGTGTATTCGTTACCTACCAATGGAATTTTTGAATTGTTTCTATTAATGCCATGTTATTACTAACAGGTGGGTATTCGTAATTTTACTTGTGATTGATTAATAAATATGTGAATGGTTTGTGCTGTTTTTTGTCTCAAAATAATATTTCATTATGCATTGTTTTGGTTGGAGGTTACATTCGCTTAGGTTACAAATGTATTTACAGTGTAGGTTGGTTCTGAATTACTTATCTAGTTTATAAATATACATTGGTTATATTGAATTTAACATCTAGGTACAGTATTGTCATTGTGTCTGCTTGATTTTTTAAATTTCTATAAATATTTGCATTTTTCTATTACATCGTAGGCTAGTCTATTTAAGAATGTTGGTTCCAAAAGGTTAGGTTATTGGTAGGCTACTTATCAACTGTTTTCTCTAATATTTCTATTAACAGCTGATTTCAAACTTTGAAACAATTATTTGTATTTTAACTTTTACTTAGGTTTTTGGGTTCTAGTTTAGAACAGCTTGACCACAGGTTTTAATAGAATTACACTATATATAACTTTTTCTTATATATATAATGAAATTAGACACTTCACTGATCGCGGGAAATCAATTATAAATATTCTAAAACAAATATAACATAACAAATTAACAAACCAAAAATCGCTTATGGGATTTAACACAGACAATGAACAGACATTTTAATACGCGATAGGAACAGGGTTGCCAGATGGGTTGCAATTAGATTTAAGTGGGTTTATCAGTGCCTCCTATATTGCCTAAAATTAGAACCTACAATATTATAACTATACTGTTATCGGTAACATATTGGGACTAAACAGTATAGGTCAGTACCTCTAGTTTTTTTTTTTTTATTCTAATATAATGTGATAATAACGACGAAATATTATAATAATACTGTTATCGGTAACATATTGTGACTAAACAGTATAGGTCAGTACCTCTAGTTTTTTTTTAATTCGAATTATATAATGAGATAATAACGACGAAATATTATAATTATACTGTTATCGGTAACATACTGTGACTAAACAGTATAGGTCAGTACCTCTAGTTTTTTTTTATTCTAATTACATAATGTGATAATAACGACGAAATATTATAATTATACTGTTGCGTCATCTTTTCCTATTACATATGTTCAATGTGGCAACGTTGGCAATCAGAAATGATAAGTTTGTTCTTTTATACTGGTATTCAATGTAATTTCTTAACGACAATTGTTATTGTTTTTAAACTAAAAGTTTTGGAAAGTTATATAAATATCTACATATATTTTCGTGATTTCTTTCATCAATTTTGTTTAGTGAAGTTATTATTGATATTTCTTGGTGTATTAAGTGATTTGTTTCTTTTATTTAGTGTTAAAATATAAAAAAAATACTGAAGTTAACCTCTATATTTTCTACTTTAATTTCTCTCATAATTTTTATTTCCCGCGGATATTTTTCATGTTTTTATAATCAGTTTAACGTGTTCTTTCATAATATGAAGAAATTTTAAAAAAACCTCTGGTCAAGCTGTTCTAAATTTTTACCGGTTTTTGTTTGAGTGTAGACCCAAGCCTTACTGGTTATTTTAACCTTTATTATAACCGCTGTTATAAAATATACGAAATGATTTGATTTGGACTTTTAACATTATTTACATCTTAGCTTCGAGAGGTTATTATTAATCCCACACCTTTATTATAAAGAAAACATATGTGTTTAGAAGGTTACAACGAGATTGGCGTGCCGTAGCATACAGGGGTCTCCCCTGGTTATAAATAAAACAATTGATTTGGATCATAAAGTTAACATAATTTTAGGTTAGGCCTATACTGAACAAAAATACATTTATTGAAAGCATTTACATTTATTACCACAGCAACCAACTTGGCAAATTTATAATAAGGTAATTATTCTTCACTGCTACAGTTTTTTTTTAGATTAGGTATAAGCAAACACAAACAATAATGGAAGAAAAAGGCTTACTGTATTGAGTCAAACATCTTGTGATATGTTATATTGTTTCATTTAGTTGGCAGTGTCAAAATTTGTTTGAAATGATGATTAATGGTGAAATTACAAAGTATCCTGTAATTCAAAATATTGGTGGTGGTGAATGTCTATTTGATCTCTGTCTTACACATTATGTATAGGTCACCAACCCCCACAACGGTATTTAGATCCAAGTGCCTCTGACATAATCAATCGTCATTTCTATCAAAATATCAGTTTATACAATATCAGTTGAGTATCTGCTTCACAATGAGCCGCCAGGAGGTCTGGAGTGCGAAGTGAGCAGGAGCAAAGCATTCAGTCAACATAAATTGAGATATTTCTCAAAAACTGTGTTTAGAGATATTGAACCAAAGAAATACAGTAAAACCTCTCTATTCCGGACCTCTCATATCCGAAACCTTCGATATCCGGCGTAGTAAAAAATAATAAATATATCTATCAAAAATTAATATTTTCAACTAAATAGCGAATGATGATTTTGACGAGTGAATCACCACAAAGCAAGTCCGAGCAAATGATCAGTGAAATGATGTAGGGCCAGAAACCGAAAAACAAGATAGTGAAACAAACGAAGAAATCGTTTAACTTCTCAGAAACGTTCCCGGTTATGACAAAATAAACAATGATGGAGTAATTACATGGATGAATGAAGATGAATTTACTGACAGTGATATTAACAACTTAATGAACCCAGAGCCAGCACCTGTCGAAGATGAAGAGCCAAAACAATCCAAGACACATTTTGAAGCATTCCAGGCGTTTGAACAGCTGATCAACTACGTCGAACAACAAGAAGAAGTTACAGCGGCCGATCCTCTTGCTTTTTTGCAGATGGAGAGATATTTCGTCAAAAAAGCGGGTTTAGCGAGCCAAGCAAGCCACAATTACTATACATCGTTTTTTTACAAAAAAAAAGACGTGAGTGCAAATTAAACTTGTACAAAGTAACTTTTTACTGTATTTAAGTCAAAATTTATTTTGTCCCGTTTTTAATTTACGGCAATTGCATTAACTTGAATATTTATACTAGTAGGCCTAAGTTGTACTTTTTCTGAACTTCAAAGCACATAAATTAGTATACGTCCGGTTGTTTTTTCACTTCGGTACAGTAATTGTTTGTACTCTTTTTTAGCGTGTTAACCATAAAAAGGTATACTGTACAATTTGTTGTTCATTTCCACCACTTTACCCATCTTAAAAAGTCTCTCTGAATTCCAGATTTTTTAGTATCCGGATCGACCGGCGCCACATTGATCCGGATATAAGAGGTTTTACTGTATATGACTTAAAAAAAAGTGGTAAACAAAATACTTTCAGAGAACATGTATTCCAAGACGTTAATTTAAACCAAAACCTGATTTTGCCCAAAAAGGGAAATTGCTTTCAGACATTGTAATATAATATGTGAGAGTCAGGGAAATAATATTTGAATTTAAAGTAATTTAGGGAGGGTGGTGCTAATGTAAAGTTTACACTTGCCTAGGCTAACATAATTAATTTTAAAAAACTTAATAAACATATAAATTTATAGGGAATGCAGACAATACATTTTAAATGAAATAAAAATAATGTTTATATAACTTTAAGAATGCAGACTTAATAATTATTTATAATATTCATTAATGATTGTGACGAAAGGTTTTTCTAGCCTCAAGTGCAAGGTACGACATACAGAAATTCAGTCATGTAGCCTCAGTACAGTCTAAAAACACATAGACACTTGGCGCCAATGGTAAACGCTGGATGGTTAAGAAAAAACATCCGATTTGCATGGGAACAAGCAAGGATTCTAATTGGTGGAAAATTGATGACGCACAAGCTGAAAGCCGGTCGAACGGTCGTCAGACGGCTTCATTTTGGATTCGACAGTCAAGTAAGCAAAACCAGTTGAGCGTTGTTCTCAGTATATGTTTGAAAATCGGCGTTTATAATGTAAATTCATCGTTAAAAAATGTTGTAGAAGTGTAAACTAACAGTATTACAAATAGATTTACGAAAAGAACAGTGACATTTGTGAGTATTTAAAGAGATATTGAAAATTAAAAGTTGTGCGACTCTGGGACAATGTGCGAATCGGTGTGATTCTGAACAAAGTCAACTAGTAACGATAAACTGTGTTAAATAGAGACTGCATTTGTGTTTTTTCAAAATTAAAATGTATACAGAAAATGCGTAAGTATATTTAAAGCTTATTAATGTCTGCATTCTAATTTTACTATTTGTCTATCAATATAAATTAATTTGTGTATGAATGTTATGTGTGAGAATGGAATTAGTATAATCTATAATGAAGTTTTGCTCAAATTTATGTATGCTGTTTTTTGTATGTTAAACTTTATCAACATGGTTGAGTAAATAGGTAATTTCAGTCACCATGTCTTACTAATTTATTTCTTCTCCTGTCAATGTAGTGAGTACGAATACACTAATACGAATCTAAACATAATTAATTTGCTAGGGGTTATTTTGTGAGTAGAACTCCTCCTAGAGTTTTTAACCGATTTTGATGTTTTTGGTGTCATTTTACAGAGCTCACTCTGAAGTTGTGCTTCCCTTAAAATGAGCTCAATGTATGTTAAGGGCTTCGCCCCAGTAGCCCTCAAAGTTGCCATGTTAATCTTATGGAAGGTCAATCTTAAGGAAGAAGAAGAAAGATTTCTTTTGATTTTATCAGGGGCACAAAAAACAGCTGTTCGTATGAAAAGCTTAAATCAGCTGATTTTGATCAACAGCTGATTTTGATCAACAACTGATTTGGATCAAAAACTAAATATAATTTTAGGTTAGGTAAATCAAGCAATAGCGAAGCATTGCCCGGTCCACTAGTATAATAATAATACGAATATAGAATAATACATATATGTACGAGTACGTTTATAGCAAACGAATTCACGTTAAATTCAATGTAGTTTTAAGATTAATTATAATTTTTACATATTGCGCAATGCATCATAGAGAATGGCGGCAGGTGAACAGCAATGATTTTGTATGTTCTGTAATCATAGGTTATAGATAACATGACGTCATTGCTCGAAGCCTCAGTAGTTGGTTTATCTGTGAATGTAGTGCGCAGAAGTATACACATACATAGATATGAAATGAACACTGGGTAACAGCTGTCTACAGGCGACAGAACTGTTGTCAACAAGGTTATATATTCATTTGCAGGTTAGGTTTGTTTGTTTATTTATGAGTGTTTAATTAAAGTAAATTAATACAGTTTATTAAGGTAATTGAAAGATACTACAAATGGAAATACAAGTGGTGTAACTATTTATTTCATATATACATTTTTTTTTTTCATTTTGACTTGGAGTAAATTTTGAGATTTCCAAATTGAGATTTCATTTTTTATTATTTTATATTCATAAATTTATATTTATTTTTTGTAACCATATGTTACAAACGACGTTCCCAACATGGGGCTATGTTACAAAGTCAATCCAAAACGTTTTCCAACAAAAATCGACTATCAAGAATTTAGTTTTGTGAGTACGCTTATATACTTACTTATTGTATTAATCAAAGACATTGATCACTTTGATGATTACCTTTAACAGCTTGCTTCACTGCACCAATGGCAGCTAAGAGATCTTGTGCTGCTGCTTTCACTGCTTTTTCTTGTTCAGTTTCAACCTTTCCATCAGCCACTTTCTCATCAGGTTTTTTAGTTTCTGAAGGAGCGATTTTTTCTAAAAATTAGAAAAATCCAACGGTTGTTATTGTATAAAACAATTCATTCTAATATATACTATATTACAAAGCAGCAATTTGTTTATAATTCTTTTATTAAATACACCAAAGCGGTACAAGTTAAAATGGTACAAAATTTACACAAAGAGAATATATAAAAATTCATCTCATTCACCATTTAAAATATGTATCTGTCATTCATCAAATCACTCATCTCATGAATATCATCAGTAATTAATTAAAATCACTGTGAATAAGAAAATTTTTTAAGCCAGAAATGACTAGGATTTGGACACTGAAACCAGAAATAAATCAATCATACACCTGCTATGGGAGAAAAAGAACCATTATTGAGCAACAATGGCTGGGTATCCATCATTCTAAGTCTAGCCAGGGGTGCAGAAAATGTTTTAGCACACAAAATTTCCCCAGAACATACTTTTTTTCCCTAAAAATTTCCCCAAAATAGATCGCTATTCGCTACAGATGCGCCAGACTTTAACACAGTTTGTTTAATTATTTCAACAAATATATTGACCTTATGTTTTAATAACTTTTATTGTATTCATTATAAATTCCAATATAAATCTTCAAAAAAATAATAATAGCATTATTTTTACTTAATTAACTACGGTGAAATTATATATCTACAGTGAAATATCTTCAGATGGTCCCAAAAGGTTTAAAACAAAAAATACAACTTGATTATTGCTATTTTATTATGTTTAAAAGTAGGCCTATGGCCTGTATTACACTGTAAAATAATTTAAAAAATATGTTTTATAAAAGTTCTTTGACAAAGATCTTTGATAGTGTAATGGGCTATCTTTATAATATATTTCTTTTATAACATTTCTTTTATAAAATTTAAGAGGTTGGCATTTTACCTTTTATAAAATGTTAGATACATTTTTACCTTTTAGTGCAAGTCCAAAATGTTTTATAAAAGAGAATAACTTTTCAAATCTTTTATAATAGGTGGATACCATCTTTTATAAAACATATTTTACAAAATATTTTAGAGTGTAACACGGGCTAAATACTTAAGTGGTTAAAACAAAGTTAAATGTTATGTTTAATTAGTTCCAATTCAATTACCGAATTACCTACTACAGTCACTACTGAAAATCGTCCGGACAGATTACACGAATTGAAAGAAAATTAAACTTAACAATTACTTTTCATTTGTTACATTTAGTTAAAAAAATAAGTGATCCCGACACGCTACGACTTTTTAACTGTCAAAATCAGTTCTCCCATACCCAAAAACACATAAACCTTTCCCCTCATTGTATTTTTAAAATGTTGATCCAAAAACGTGATCCCGACCCGCTACGACTTTTTAACTGTCAAAATCGGTTTTCCCGTACCCAAAAACATATAAAACGATAGCCCCACACTGAATTTTCATAATTTTGACCCAATATTTTCAAAATTTTGACCCAAAAATATGACCTTGACGCGCTCCGCCTCATGCTAGAAAGCTTAAAAGCTTTTCAACTCTCCGCAATAAAATTATGAAGATTTGGGTACCAACAGAAGTTTTTTACGACATCTGTGAGTGCTTATACCGTGTATACAGGAAAACTGACACAAAAAAAATCATCGCATTTTTTCAATACTTCGGCATTTTAATGCAAGCCGACGTAATAAAAAATTAGTACGCACATCACATTGTACGCATTTTACTGATAAAGACTGATTTCGAAATTCGGTAAAAGAAAATTAAAAAACATCGGTAATACCTATATATTAAGTATCGTATAATTTGGTTTAATATGATTTAATTCTAATTAATATCCAACGAATGTATTTGAACGCCCGTCAAGAATCAGGAAACTGCCATTCATCAACCGGCAGAAAAATATTGTATCGGCGGCTCGGCCGTACGATATTTTGTGCGGGGAAGATTAATGTCGTATCGCGACTCCACCGTATGATATTTTGTGCGGTGAAAATTAAATAGGAACCCTGTCCGACTTGCAACAGAGAGCAGACAACACACATTGTGTGTGTGTGTTTGTATATGTATCATACAAAGTGATTAAGCTGATCTTTGTTCCCATTAATTTCTTATCTATTTTTCTCCAAAATAATAAAATTTTCCTTATCTTTGTTGGATTTTTCCCCGGCCAAAATTTCCCCAGCCCAGGCCCAATTTCCCCCGAACCTCGTTCGGGCGTTCGGACATATTCTGCAGGCCTGAGTCTAGCTACCCAAGTAGTGAGGAACTTAAATATTTTTGTACAAAACTTTATAAAATATATAGTGCACTACACATCAGCAGACCGTGAAACGTCAACCAGTAAATAACAAATCCAGAAATAACATTTAATCAGGTTATTAGATAAGTATTAAGCTTCGGCAGCCAAATAATCAATACCTTCCTTCAGCATTACTCAATTCCCAATAATTTAAAATTTAGCACACTTAGACAGCCTTAATAGACGACAAACAACTGTATTAAAGGTTCTCTTGAAGTAGCTAGTTCCAAATTTCAATACAAGTCAGCCAATGATTGTATAGTCCCATGGTATGGTTTCATTAACCCTCCGAGACAAGGGAATTTTAGTTTTCTGAAGTCAGTAATCTTTCTTTGGCTGTGAGGTGGCAAGTAGCTTACCCCTCCACCTAAATAAACCTCTCTGAAAACTTTTCATCGATAGTTTTCTGTCAATGAATAAACAATTATAACTGCGGATTGATATTCTGTGCGTGATCAATATTGCGAATTTTGGCTCCGTGCGTGACCTAGAGTTTCATCAAGAAATTGCTTGGAAATTAGTTAATTCTATTATTTTGTTCTACTATGTATTTACTTAACGAAACTAAATTATATTCTTTTCGTTTTCAGTTTTAATGCTTCAGTTTAGAAATAAACCAAAAAGAGTCCCTGTTTTCACATTATTTTTATGACACTATTTTTGTATCTGTTATACTATAGTTTGTTTATTTACAGAACTATGGATAATTTATATTATAAAACTTCATTTCTTCTGCTTTTTTTTAATACTCTATAACATGAAACAACAAAGTTTCTTTGTAATCTTAATTGTTTTAAATATTTTAACCTCTTTTGAAATTTTTTTTGTTTGTTCTTGTTGATTTACAGTAAGACTTCGCTTATCCGGAACCCGACAGTCCAACACACCCGGTATTCCGTCAGACATCAGAAATAACTTTTGAAGAAATACTGTCTAAAAACTACTAAACCCTGTTTTTGAATTCAGGGGATTTAGTGCTTGACTGAAGGCAGGAGAAAAAGTCGGAAGAAATAGGAACCATTCGGTACCACTCTGTCTATCGAGGTCTTGAGACATTAACTAAGATTGAACTCCGCTAAAATATTAATACGTACTGTAACAATCTTAATTGATCATTGAGAATTTCATATTCTATCAGTAAATAAATACAGTAATACTTTACTATCCATGTAAATAATAAATGCAGTTTTTTAAACTACATACTGTTCATACTTTTATTTATTGCTCCTGTTTAAACAAGGTTTTAAAAAAGAACTCGATATTCCGGCATATTTGATAATCCGCAACTGACAGATACCCGAACGTGCTGGAATATCAAGGTCTTACTATAGAATTTTAAAGAATTATTATGGGTAGGCCTACACGAGAAACAGTGGGAGTTCAGTGCGAGACAGCTGGCTCACCGAACACGGTTTCATTAAATGTGTTGTTGTTAAAACCTTCAGTTGTTTTGTTGGTGGTACTAAATGAGCAGAAAAGAATACTATTTATTACTCTAAATAAGTGTATAAATTGATTAGTCAGACTCTGATTGCTCCTCTGTAACTCTAACCTCTACTCAGGATAATGATAATTTTGTGGCTGGTTAAAAGTTAACTTAACATCATCCTCTTTGCTTTCACTTTGGTTTTACGAATATAAGAATGAATTATAAAATAGGCGAAACAGAAAGTAAAGCCATTTCTAATGAAATTGGTAAACAAAACTAAGTAAGATGGAAGTCAGCAAATGATGTGAAACTAAAGCAAGCTTATGATAAACAATGAATCTCTCTCACCTGCTGGTTTCGGCGTAGTTTTTGGTGATTCACTCTTTGCAGGTTTGGTGCCTTCAACTTGACTTACCATGCCCAGTAGATTACCAGTAATTTGATTTATTCTAAGTGAAAAACAACATTACATACATATAATTCTAAGTAGATATAGAAAATACAAGATCAAACGTATTTATCGAGTTTAGGTGATTTTTCAATTCAAAGTTAGGATGTCAAGAAGAAGACCAGAGTACAGAATTTGTAGTAGGTTCTGGTTTAAGCTTAAAATAAATTAAGTAAGGGATGGTGATGTCCCAAAGTCATGCAATATTTTATTTTAATTCTGATACAACGTTTCATAAAAAACATAAAAATGATCTAGTACATCGATATTTGTGGCAAATAACTACAGTAGAGTCTCGGTAATTCGAGTTGCAATAATCCGAGGTTCCGTGTAATTTGAGACACAAATAGCGCCTTCAATATACGAAAATACCATAGAAACAAACTTTTCCCGCCACTGCCGTATTCCTCACCCCTCTCTTACAAGGTCAATCTATCTAATAGACAAAAAACTATTTATGAGTTCTTTAAAAAGTAAATTTATATATT
>JAGFPH010000689.1:392121-405281 GCA_018207615.1 Philaenus spumarius
AATAAAAACAAAAGTACATAAATATAAAAATTGCATTGATTTTCCACATTTGCATTGTATATAAAAGTAAAAAATGTGGATTTAATTTTTATATGACTAAAGATAGATTTGATTAATTTTATACTGTATTTTACTTACTACTTTATATAAAAAAAAATACTAAAATCTTTGCTTGCTTACAACAAAGTAAACCATAAAAACTACAAATCCCACAAATGGAATGGTAATATAATACTTTAAGTATTGAGGAGAGAAAAAAATATATATATTTGCAACAAATTACAGTCAATTCAGTCCGTTTGTAAAAAATGTGAATCGTTAAATCTGACGGTATCAGAATACAAGAAGTGGTAGTGTATTACTCACAAATTTACTTTCCCGAGTTGCTTTGATACAAAACAACTTATAACGTCTTTCAACTTTAACTGAACGTAACTTTCACTGGCCACAATAGCGAGTGATGTAATTCTGTCCTGACAGTTGCTTGTCTAAGCGGGGTAGCAGCCGGGACATTCGACATTGCTATACTTTACCTCGCCCACTCAATCAAACTTTGTCTTCGGAGCAAGTTCTAATCTCAAATAACGAAAATAACGATTTTACATTAAGAAGAACATTTAATAACCAAATGTAAAAAGAAGAAGCTGTTATCGATAGCAATCATTTATTATAATTATCTTTTATTTTATATTTTCAAGTTTAAATTTTTAATTGAAGTTTGTCTTTGTAGAAATTAGTAAAGAATGTGTATTTATATTTTCTAAAAAATAAATCATGCAGATTATTTAACCAGTAATTACAATAAGGTAGTTTCAATAAGGTCAGAGTTTTAATAAACTGTGAATTTGTACTTCTGTTTTATGGTGGTGAATTTGTGAATAGACCTGTTTTATGGTGGACAAAAATTCAACTGTGAGGCATTTATGAAAAAACAGATTGATCATGCAGTGGTTTTGAGTTAAAGTTTTTCAAAATCAAAATTTTTAATAGCTCTTATTCCATAATATGAGAATCATCTAAAAGATTTATTAATGTTAAGCTGCCCTCACCTTTCTTTCAAATGGTCAATTGTGTCTTTGATATTTTCCATGTATGGTTTCTCTTCTTGAAAAACAAATTTAATGACTTCATTTGAGCCAGGAACAGTTTCTGTAAGTACATCCCGAAAATCTGGATCGTATTTAGCATATGATATGACACCAGCCGCTCCTACTAGTAGCAAACCAAATGTGTAGTAATATTTTTTTCTTGACCTATAAAAGAAGATTCATGGATTATTTATGGATATGAAAAATATTTTTTAAGAATTTTGTGATATATAGTTTTTAAGATAGGCTACTATTTCCAAAAATAATGTTCAAAACCCATCCTTATCTGTATTTAATAAATTATTACATATACAATTTTTTTTTAATTGTTATGTTAGTAGGTAGGTCTACTCATAACTTTAGGGGAAAAAATATTGTGAATTCAAAATTTTTTGAAAAAGTTTTGAGAAATAATTTCTTTTAAAAACCTATCCACATGAATTTATTAAAATTCTGCAGCTGACATTTCAAAAAACTGGTGGAGAGTTAGAAGTACTCATACTATAAAATTTTGTGAAAGTTTGATTTCTATTTTTTATTTCCGTGTTGTAAGAAATACTGAGCTTGTATTGGAAGAAATTCCGTCATCTCCTTTCAGTGGTCCCTAACCAACAATGCATAATTTACTCAAGTCATGGTTGTAGTGAGTATATGCTTTGTTATTCACATTTTTTTAACAAAACATTTTGTACGGAACTTTGGCATGCAAGCCTATCTTGCACTTCTCCTGTTTATTTATAGTGGCCAGTATGGCTTTCAGAAAGGAAAATCGAAAATAGATGTTATAGTCAAGTTAATGGGTTTTAGTGGAGGGTCTTGAAAAAAAAAGTAATTTTTCTGGACCTTTTCAAAGCATTTGATTGTGATGATTTCGATTTATCACTTAACAAATTAATAATGGGAAAGGCTTTGCATTAGAGCAATACCCCTAATGTGGTTAGACTCATTTATTAATAATAGAACACAACATGTTAATGTTGCAGGAAAGCTGTCTAATCAGACCGAACTGAGAAATGGTGTCCCTTAGGGATCAGTTCTTCGTCCGCTGTTGTTTTTTTTTTTTTTAAATTTACATTAATGATTTGTCATCATCAATATATGTGGATAGCTTAATTAAGTTTGTCAGTGCCCCAACTATGAGTATGAAAGCAAGTCAGTTGAAAATTTGGAGCATAAGGCATTTTTTACAAGTCAATTCAACAGGTCAATACTTTGAAGAGAATAATTTGACAGTAAATCCAGCCAAGACAAAGTACACGACTGTATTTTATTACTAAACAAACCAAAATCGGACACCAAGTATCATGTTGAGTGACAATTGGCTTGAAAAATAAAATTCAGTCAAGTTGTTGGGTCTTACTATATAGATAATGAGTTAACCTGGAATGACCAAATTAACAGTATTAGTGATAAAAATAGTTCAAAGATTTTTGCACTAAGAAATTTAAAATTGTACAGTACTGTCATTTGTCTATGCTTTTAACTGCTTATTATGGGCTTATATATTCACATCTGAACTATGTAATTCTCTTATGGCGAAACTCTTCAGTTCATAATATGAATAGACTTTTTGTCTTGAAAAAGGTAATTCGGCAAATAGCAGGTGACTGAAGCAAACTGAAACATGTAAAAGTGCTTTTGGGAGGCTTGGAGTACACTTCCATGTACGTACTTGAAGTGTTGCTATATTTTAAATTTAAATGTGATCATGTTCAGAAATATGGACTTACATGACTACATCACCAGACAAGCTTGTAATTATCGTGCTAGGCAGTACAGATTAAATGTGCACAGTAAACTTTCATCTCAAACATGTGCTAAATTGATAAATAAGCTTCCCCAAAGTATTAAAAGATTGTAAAATTATACAGTAGACTCTCATAAATCCGGACTCCGGGAAATCCGGATCGCTAATCTGGAATAATTTTGTCGTTTTAATAAAACATCGGTAAAACCCACGCGATTACTCTGCATAGCATAAATGACATATATTTTGTATCTTTGGGCGCTCCATGTTTCAACGAAATTGACGTCGTTTATGATTCACTAGGCAGTGAAAGTTTCCGCGCGGAAGTGTTAGTTACATTAGTTGTACGTTCTTTTTTAGTTTGCTGCAATAAATCTCTTGGATTAAATTTTCATTCCTTATGTTTTATAAATAAATTTAAAACTTGTAGTGTTGTTTTTACGTACTGTGTTCCTATTGTTTATTTAAAGTGTTTGGAACAGTAATGTAGGTTCCTTTTTATTAACACCGTTCAATACTGCTCACAAACTTAATTTTTTCATTTCTGTGTTTTACTTAATTGCAGTCCAGTAGGCTATTACGTACATTACAGTAACATAAGTTATGTGCCAGGGTGTTAAAGTATCGTTGGGTATCGGCAAAGCGCGGCGGCGATAGTATGTGCGGCTTTCCATCGCTTTTATCAGCCGCACGGCCGACTCTGGGAAATCCGGATTTTTAGGAATCCAAATCGGCCATCTGCCCCATTAGTCCGGATTTCTGAGCTGAGTCTACTGTACATCTTTTAAAAAGAGCCTTTTAGACAACTATAATAATAATTGTTGTCTGGATCTTTTTACTCTGTGGAGGAGTTTTGCATTGACTGTCTGTTTTGTAGTCGGGTGTAATTTCCTGCTGGGTATCCTT
Source organism: Philaenus spumarius (assembly GCA_018207615.1). NCBI lineage: Eukaryota > Metazoa > Arthropoda > Insecta > Hemiptera > Aphrophoridae > Philaenus > Philaenus spumarius. Next base: position 395,863 of record JAGFPH010000689.1, read on the forward strand.
GTCATTTATGTCATTTTTTTATGCATTTGTTTCTTTAATGTATATAATTTACTAATGTTTTATAATGTTTGGATTGTTTTAAATATTTTATTGTTGTGTATTTTAAAAGTAGAAAAGGATATTGTTTAATATGTAATTACTTTTCTTATGTAATGTACATTGTCAAAAGGACTAAATAAAAATTACATTGCTTGACAGTTTGCTAAATTTGTAAATTTACTCCGGACTTAATAATGGGAATAAAACATGTATATTTCTTATGTTATTACTTTAATTTGTACAGAAATTGTATGTACCTTCACCACTGATAAAGAAAGTCATTGTGTAAAGAAAACGTCAAGGAATCGGTAGATTGATAAACTAGAGGGAAGACGAAGAAAGGAACTGATGAGAAAGATATGTGCAGATGACGTTTAAGGAAGTAGAGGAGAGAAAATGATTGGAGAGGCAGTGTGTTGACATGAACTGTTATGCCGAGTACGAATATAGTTTTACAAAATAACAAGTTCTTACTTGACTGGAGGACATGGTTTTAAATCACGAGAAGAACCTGTAGCTCCTCTTTGATGCTGGCGGAGAATGGGAGTTATGTAAATCTGTACACGTCCTTTACTTGGTAATCTGTATGCCTGTAACTAAACATAAACATTATACTGTAATAACCTAAAAAAGTGATTACATTTTCAATTAATTTTATTTAGTTTGGAATGTTATAAACTTTATTTATGAAAAAGTGAACGTGATTCTAAGTCAGCATTCATTAGACATGTTGATTGTTTAATATTACAAAACCAAACATATTTTATGAAGAAATAAGCATGTTATCCTATTGTATAATATATTTCATTTTAATCAAAGATTAACCAGTGGTGTAAACAGTAAAATCCAAATAAGATAGTTCTAGCATCAAAGTTTGGTGTTACCATTTTTCTTAAAAAAAGTATACTTAGAAGAACTAAACTTTCACAAACTTGATTTTTTATAAACGGTATCAGTTATTTTACGGGTGACTATAGAAATTGCCATTTTTTTATGTATCCTGAAACATTAAAAATTAATTAGAATTATCATTGACAAATAGCAAAGAAACTAAGAGAGATACAAAACTTGAATGCTAACTTCATGTTAGGCTTGCTAACATTCAGCTATATTATTTGTCAGTTGCCAAATAAGAAAATCTACAACTGACAATTAATTGTACAAATTGTATAGTTTCATATTATGTGGGTAAATAAAGTAAAAATTATGCATTTTATAAATATCGTTTGGATTTATTTACTTTACATTACCTTGGATTGTAATACATATTTAATGGATACACACTGTACATATTTTTTTCTGTATTATACTAATATAGTTTAAGTAAACACACATATATAATATATATATATATATTAAGAATTATTCTAAACCACCTTTCAGATGACCTTATATTGCTCACAAAGCCTTCTTGTGATGTACACCGATTCATTATGTCCTAGATTAATGTTGAGGTGTGTTACATTAATAAATCCTATGTATTACAAGTAAATTTGTCAGTTGTATTCAAACATTATATAAAATTAACTTTATTTTGTGAATTTATCAAACCATTCAATTTGTGTTATTAACCCTATACTGTCAGAAGTCTCATTTGACAACTGGACTTGTATTGAATATTTCACCCACCAAAAATCATCCAATCTCAATAAAACAAAAACCATTGGAAAGGAAATGATTTAAACTTTAATTTTAGTATTTACAAATTTATTCTAAAACATATAATTACATATGTAATCATCATTTTAAAATTGCAGTTTTCTAAACACCTAATTCAACGTGAGAAAGCACAAGAAAATGAGTTAAACTTGTTGCTTCTCTAAGTCTCAAAATCATCAACTACCGGTACTTATTTTGAGAAGAAGATAAGGACACTATTGGATTCATTAAGATTTAAACTTTCTAACTCTACCTTCCAATCATTTGTCACTCTTATTGGTCTTTAGATATGAAGTTTTTTGTAAACCCTTGCAATTGGACAGATTTAAATGAATGAGAAAGCATATTTTAAACACGCTCTATCTTTGACCAATCGCTATATTTGTATAATGATATTTATATTGATTTGAAGAGGAAATTCCATTTTAGTTTGATGTAAGATAAAAACCTTATTTAGTGTTCGGGTTCTATTTAGGTATTTCTGTGAAATATAGACATTTGTTCAAATCAATAGGAGCATTCCGGTATGACCGTTATATGTGTTTTCCCACAGTCCACAGCCTTTGGAACTATATATGATATGTTAGTGAGAGTTTCGTTTATTTGATCTAATTTAGTGAAATAAGTTTATAAAATAAGAATTTTCAAGTAGGCCTTTATCTTTTATATTTGGAGTATACCCAATAGTTATTTTTCTCTTTTTGGTGCCAGTGGATGTTTAGATTCTTTATTTTAATGCAAATATATAACCAAATTGGCTAAACTTTTATCTGCATTTCTGATGTTTTATTTCTCTCGTTATTTCTATAATATTTGACTCCAGGCAATTTTTCATTTTGCCTCGGTAAGCATACATTTTCAGAATTTATGAGACAAATTTATCCTTACATTTAGACATGCTCTTCTACATAAATACCAAGTTTAGGTACCTACAGAATCACAAGTTAGTTAAAGTTCCACACTAATCTAAGCCTTATATTTAATTTCTTAGACATAATGAAGAAACATCACACATTTATTCTAACAATCAGTGATTACTAATAATTGTGTTAACTAAAATACAAATTACCTTTGGCATGTACTAAGATGCAATGGATCATTTAAAGTAGGCCTACATTGTTTAAACGTCATGCAATATAGGCTACACTGATTTAATTAAATGTGGTATCCTATTCCCACAGTAGCGGCTGGTGAATTAGTTGTTTTTAGGAGCTTGGGGTTTAAAACGTACCTGGCACCTGGAAAACATTTTTTTAATACCAAAAATAAAAATAGTACTTTTAAGCCTTTTTACTACAATTTGACTGTTTTGAGACATCACTGAAAATCATATGTAGGCTACAGTAGTGGGATAGAATCGGGTTATAGATTTGATGATAGATTGGAGTAGTTTATGAAAATTAATTGTAAATGAAAAATTGAGAACAATGTTGTCTTACATATTAATACATTTTATTTATTAACATGAGGTAAACAGACAAGGGAAGAAGCGAGCTGTTTACGTATCTGAACAGTAGCTGTAGCTTCAACTATCTTCGGGTGGAGTTGGGAGTCCCTGTATCTAGACTGCAACAAACAATGTTGTCCTGGCAATGCCCCTTCGCTCACCGGTGCCAGGCTAGGAGGCTCATTCTTTGAGTTGAAACGGCCATTGTAAATGATGCTTCTAGAGCCAAGCGTTGTAACTCCCTGTCGTATTTAAACAACTTTTCACTCTATAGGCTTTTATATTTGATTTATGAAACTTTATACTAAATATTTGTAGTCGTTAAAATATAGCCTAGGCCTAGTGGTATTAAAGCAATTTGCTTGAGAGTTCACTAATTTCACATTTAATTTGTTACAAAATATAACAACTAGACCGAAGCCTTACATACATGAACCAATTGGTTGGCACAACTTTACTATTCTACTCTAGGCTAACCTAGAGCTAACAGAAATGCAAAAATAATAATTAAAAAAATACCTAAAAGGTTCTAACCTAACCTATCCAGTCACAGTATGTTTACCTGTATTCAACATTTAATAGTAGAATGTAAAACAACGTCGTTGTCTACAAAAATATTAGGCTGGAGTCGAATAGTAAAGTTACGCCAATTGGTTATAGGCTATTTCAAAAAATGGTCTTAACATAGCAGACTCTTTGCAGTCACTCTATTAAGCCTAAGTTGTTTGGAATTAAGTTTTGCCCTCCCCCTCTTAAAACAAATGCTTATTTTACATAAGCCTATAATCTAAATTATAGGCCTACATATTATAAGGTAATAATATTTTAATCAGAGATGAACTTCTTTTAAGGCTATTGATATTGTTAACCAGTTCGGAGTTTTATTTGATAACTTCTGTTTAATTTCAGCAACTACCATTTTTTCAATGTAAAACAAACATAACCTCCACAGGTTAAAATGTCATACTTACATAGCAGCACTTTTTAATTGCGTGACGAAACATTTTAAACACTTATTCTTAGTGATATTAAAACGGAAAATTTTTAATAAATTAGAGTGCTATTATACCATGGTCGGGTTAATAAATTTATTATTAAAAGACAGGAGTCAGCTGACGACAGGCAGTTATTATTGTTAATAATGAAAAGGTAAAATAAATGATCATATGGTCATAGAGACTGGACAAAATACCTCTATAGTAAAGTGCACGAAAGAAGTCTGCTGCTATGGAGACAATAGCGTAAAGACGTGCCATTAACAAATCGTAAATAATTATTAATCTTGAGTAATTAATTCATATTGCAAAATTTGCATAGAAAGAAGCAAATCAGGGTAATTGTTTACTATTACTTTGTCAGGACCAAATCTTTCCTTATTGAGATATGTTTCATATTTATGTATTCTAACAACGAATTAACATTAATAAAGACATAAAGACAAGGAAAAATAAATTGTTTGTTTAAAATACATTGTTAAAACACATAAATACGAAAAATATCTCAATTAGGGAAGATTTGGTTCTAGCAAAATAATAGTAAACAATTACCCCAATCGGCTCAATGCAAGTCATTTTTTACCAAAAATTATGTGAAGAAGCCTAACAGAAAGTTATATTTAAAATAGTTGCTGTACCTCAAATACTATTCAAAATATTGCAATTTTAATTTAACATTAACACAGATAATAATAATACAATAAAAAATTAGAGTTTGTACGGCTGTCCCGAGGGAAGGGAGCGCCAAAAATTGCAATCAGTTAAAATAAAATGTATATAAAATACAAATTATGTGTCCGTTTTCAAAATAATATTTTTACAATAATTACAAGTTGTTATTTACCATCACAGTAGTTCCTTGGATTAGGCGAGAGAGTGAGCTCTCGAGATATTTTTAACTGCTTCCGTTAAAGACGCTTGCAGTAGTTTGAATTAGTAATGACTTTATTGTAGTTTTGACTGTGTTGAGAGTGTTTGTTTAGGATGAGCTTGGGTTTTAATTTTAGTTTTAAGAAATGACTTAAAAATTTTAGTCATTTCATGGTGGGTCGTGCACAAGGCGCAGTGGTCTGTTTCTGCGTTCTTGCGGTGGAGCGGGATCTGTCACGATTTCGGACAGGTGAGTGTGTTTCGAGCCTTCTGCCCGATCGGCTAACGATTTTGTTAGCTTGATGATGAAATCATGGATAGTCTCGGATTTCAGACCCTGGTTAATGGTTGTATTTCGAACGAACCAAGGTGAGTTGGTTAGCATTCGAAATGTTTTGTTTTGGAAGGAATCCAGCTTATTCCTGTCCGTGGCGTTGAGTAAAGAATACCAAGCTGGGGCGGCGTAGGTGACAATGGGGCGAAGATACATTTTGTACATTGCCAGTCTGATGGAGAGGGGGAGTGAGCTTTTGTGGCTAATCACGGGATAAAGTTTGAAGCGAGCTCCCATTGCTTTTCCAATGACTAGTCTCACATGATGCGTTAGAGTTAGCCTTCGGTCTAGGGTGACGCCTAGATATTTCACTTTATTTTTCCATGCTATGGGAGATTTGTTGAGGTGAAGAGTGGTTTTAGGCGTTGTAATCGCATTGGTGAATCGTATGGCTTCTGTTTTGTCTGTGTTTACAGCAATTCTCCACTTTCGAAGCCAGGGCTCAAGTAGATCCAGCTGACGTTGGATGATTTTTGTGCCGAAGCGCACATTGGCGGTTGTATAGTAGAACATGGAGTCGTCAGCGAAAAGACGTAGGGTCACTGGGTGGTGAACAGGGATGTCGTTAGTGTACAGAAGGTACAGTAACGGGCCAAGGACTGAGCCTTGGGGAACTCCGGCTTCGATAAGCCTTGGAGTTGATAATGTACCTTCGACGGAAACCTGGAACCATCTGTTGTCGAGGTACGATTTAATTAGGTGGACATAGCATGGAGGGATCGGACTATGGGCTAGCTTGTACAAGAGCCCATCGTGCCAAACCTTGTCGAAGGCTTTGCTGATATCCAGGAATACAGCTATGGTGTGAAGGTTTTTGTTAAAACCATCAGCAAGAGCATTGATAACTCTAACGAGTTGTAGGGTTGTGGAGTGCTCACTGCGAAAACCAAACTGCTCGGGCCTGATGACCTCTTTGAGGTGGTCTACGAGTTGGGCATTGACTAGTCTTTCAAACAATTTCGAGAGACTAGGCAAGAGAGAGATAGGTCGGAAGTTTTGCGGGAATAGGGGCGATTTATTCGGCTTTTTGATCATGATGACCTTAGCCCCTTTCCATGAAGTAGGGAAGTGGCCGGTTTGCATGATACCATTGAATAGGTTTGTTATGGGGACTACCATTTGGGAAGGGATATTTTTAAGTGCCGAGTTGCCTATGGAGTCTATACTAGGGGCTTTACTTGGCAGTAGCTTGTGGATTTTCTGAGCCACCTGGTTACATGTAAAAGGGGGTGGGAATGGGCCCATAGGACAACTCAGGTAGTCCTCAAGATAATTTTCTACGAGGTCGATGTGGTCTTCCTCGTAGATGTTTGAATGGGGAGAAAACTGGTCTTCTAGAGAGTCAGCGAACGCTTTGGCCTTTTCTGACGGAGAGTAAGCGAGTCCGCTTTGTCCGTGAAGTGGATGGTTGCTTGTTTTGGGTCGTAGGAGTTGGCGGTTGAGTTTCCAGAGTGAGCCATTCTCTGTTTCAACTGTGGGGAGGAATTTGTCCCATTCGTCTTCGGTGTGGGATTGAAGGAGGGACTTTACTAGCTCGTTTTGAGCGTTTAGCTTGCGTTTGATGGATGGGGAGCGGGTAAATTGCCATTGCCGGCGGAGTTTTCGTTTGATTGCCAACTACTCCTTGATGTGGGGAGGAAGTTCAGCTTTCGTGCCTGTACAGGTTGTTTCGTATGCACTCTGCTTGAGTGCGGCAAGAATTGAATTTTGAATATCTTCCACTAGGAGGTCGACATCCTGGGGGCTTGTTATGGGAGTTTGTAAAGGGGTGTGTCTGAGGAGGCATTCCGAGAAACGTCTCCAGTTGACCCTCTTTACTTTGTTGTGGGGTGGAAGATATTGGAATAGCGAGTTGCCAAATGTGAGAAGTATAGGGTTGTGGTCGGAGCTGAGATCTTCGATGCAGGTAAGTTCTTGAGCACTGCGATGTCTAGGACATCGGGTTTGTATCCATGAGAGGCCGGGATATGAGTAGGTTCCGTCGGACCAATGGCTACGATTTTGAGGTTTTTGCTCAAGAACTTGTGAAGTATTAGTCCTCGAGTGTTGAAAATTCTGCTGTTCCAGCTAGGATATTTGCTGTTCAGATCGCCCATTATTATGGTCGGGTCGTCCGAAGAGAGTAAATCATTGAAATGTTTGGCGAAGACGGTGTTTGTTTTGGATGGAGGAGCATAGACCGATACAATAGACATGTGTGTGCCCTGATATTGTATTTGGATGGCTGTATGCTCGATGGGAGAGTTTGGGACACTCGGAAGTGTCTGATGGGTGATCCGCCTGTGTACCAGCACGGCAGTCCCTCCTGCTCCGGAAATCAAATTATTTCTTATATTTTATAACAGCAGTAATAATAAAGGTTAAAAGAACCAGTAAGGCTCAGGTCTACACTTAATCAAAAACCTAACAAAAAAGTTATAAATATAATAACCTCAAAACTAAGATGGTAAATAATGTTAAATGTTCAAAACAAATTAGTTAGTAAATTTTATAATTTGAATACCGGTAAATAATTCATTTCCTCCCTTATAAAAATAAATATTTACTTCCACAAAGCAGCTGTATTAGTTAGTTTCTTATTATAAACAGCTGTTTTGTATTAAAATGTTTTTATAACCTTCTGAATACTGTAATCATCGTTATTTACATCCACGAAATCAGCTGGATTAGTTTGTTTCTTATTATAAACAGCTGTTTTGTATAGAAATGGTTTTAAAATATTTTCCATGTTAATCTTATGGGGAAAACCCGACCTTTGAGATTAGCTCACGCCTTTAAGGATAAGAATTTTTGACATCTAAAACCTTATTGCAAAACTACGAAATGAGACGAATTTTTTGAAACCTCAAACATTAAAATTGGTCCAGAAATAAGGGAGGAGTTGTGTTTACAAAAAACGGCTTCACGTATTACATATAAAGATTCATAAAATGAGTATAGTTATTACTAACGGCTAAAAAAACTAAACTCAGAAACGAAACGAAATCGTAGGTAAGCCTACAATTTTTGTAATTTAAGATTTATTATAATACTGTGCAACTATGCTTAAAGATTTCAATCCTAAAATAGGCCTACCTAAAATGCAGTTTAAAAAAATGTTTTTGCATATCCCGTTCATGTTTTTTTTAAATTAAATATAATATTTCTCAACTATAATACCGCGATAAAAATAACGAAAATCACGGTCTCATATAAACATTTAGTCAGTTTCATAACAAAAGTCACTTTACTAGCGATTACTAGTTAGCCTTGCACATTCAAATGTGAACCCTTTCTCCTGCGATGATTGCTGGTGATATTACCAGCGGCTATAGTTACTTAAGCAGCGGTGAGACTAGGCTGGTTACCAGCAAGATCTCTAGATAGGAAAGGTAACCTCAAGGTCTTTACATGACTATGAGGTAACCTCTCCTATCTAGAGACCTTGGGTTACCAGCCGCTATTAACTCGCAGCTGGTGATATTACCAGCAAGCAGCTGGATAATGCCAGCGGCTAGTATTTACTAGCCGAAAACAGAAGTCGAACATGTTTAACTTTTTAACGCTGGCTACCATCCGCTAGCACTCACGTGACCTCCTTGCTGGCGCCAGCCAGCCAATGTGAACCCCTAGTAGCTCACTAGTGGCTGGTGAAGGAGTTGTAGGCCATTTCCAATATAAAATTACAACTATGTGGAATTAAATTATACCAAAATGTTGAATTAATTCTGTTGAACCCTGGTCTTGTAACCATTATAGTGTTGTCGTTGATTTTTTTATAATCAATATTTTAAATGCATTATATTGGTTATTATTGTCACGTTTATTAAAATAACATTCATAAAATGAGTAATTACTATTAACGGCTAAAAAATATAAACTCAGAAACGAAACGAAATTGTAGGTAGGCCTACCATTTTTGTAATTTAAGATTTATTACAATACTCTGTGCAACTGTGCTCAAAGATTTCAATCCTAAAATAGGCCTACCTAAAATGCAGTTTAAAAAAATGTTTTTGCAATTCCCGTCCATGCTTTTTAAAATTAAAGATAATAAAAATAACGAAAATCACTGTCTCATATAAACATTTAATCA
>JAGFPH010000689.1:405381-424420 GCA_018207615.1 Philaenus spumarius
AATATATAAATTTACTTTTTAAAGAACTCATAAATAGTTTTTTGTCTTACTACACTGTAGCGTTTATGAGCAGCGATGTCACGCCAATGACACAATAATACGCTATCGGCTGCAGTAAATTCAGGTTGTTGTTCAAAGTAGCGTAGCACTGCATCTATATCAGTGATAACAAATTAATGTTGCACACAATTAATACAGTAGTGGGACTGATTTATTTTTAGATACGCTCGGATTGGTGTCGATTGACCTTGTAAGAGAGGGGTGAGGAGTACGGCAGTGGCGGGAAAAGTTTGTTTCTATGGTATTTTCGTATATTGAAGGCGCTATTTGTGTCTCGAATTACACGGAACCTCGGATTATTGCAATTCGAATTACCGGGACTCTACTGTAGTTATTTGCCATAAATATCGATGTACTAGATCATTTTTATGTTTTTTATAAAACGTTGTATCAGAATTAAAATAAAATATTAGGGCATGACTTTGGATCATCACCATACCTTACTTAATTTATTTTAAGCTTAAACCAGAACCTACTACAAATTCTGTACTCTGGTCTTCTTCTTGACATCCTAACTTTGAAATGAAAAATCACCTAAACTCAATAAATACGTTTGATCTTGTATTTTCTATATCTACTTAGAATTACATGTATGTAATGTTGTTTTTCACTTAGAATAAATCAAATTACTGGTAATCTACTGGGCATGGTAAGTCAAGTTGAAGGCACCAAACCTGCAAAGAGTGAATCACCAAAAACTACGCCGAAACCAGAAGGTGAGAGAGATTCATTGTTTATCATAAGCTTGCCTTAGTTTCACATCATTTGCTGACTTCCATCTTACTTAGTTTTGTTTACCAATTTCATTAGAAATGGCTTTACTTTTTGTTTCGCCTATTTTATAATTCATTCCTATATTCGTAAAACCAAAGTGAAAGCGAAGATAATGATGTTAAGTAAGTTAACTTTTAACCAGCCACAAAATTATCACTATCCTGAGTAGAGGTTAGAGTTACAGAGGAGCAATCAGATTCCCTTAAAGAGTCTGACTAAACAATTTATACACTTATTTAGAGTAATAAATAGTATTCTTTTCTGCTCATTTAGTATCACCAACAAAACAACTGAAGGTTTTAACAACAACACATTTGATGAAACCATGTTCGGTGAGCCCGCTGTCTCGCACTGAACTCCCACTGTTTCTCGTGTAGGCCTACCCATAATAATTCTTTAAAATTCTGTAGTAAGACCTTGATATTCCAGCACGTTCGGGTATCTGTCAGTTTCAGATTATCAAATATGCCGGAATATCGAGGTCTTTTTTAAAACCTTGTTTAAACAGGAGAAATAAATAAAAGTATGAACAGTATGTAGTTTAAAAAACTGCATTTATTATTTACATGGATAGTAAAGTATTGCTGTATTTATTTACTGATAAAATATGAAATTCTTAATGATCAATTAAGATTGTTACAGTACGTAATATTTTAGCGGAGTTCAATCTTAGGTACTGTCTCAAGACCTCGATAGACGGAGTGGTACCGAATGGTTCCTATTTCTTCCGAACTTTTCTCCTGCCTTCAGTCAAGCACTAAATCCCCTTAATTCAAATACAGGGTTTAGTAGTTTTTAGACAGTATTTCTTCAAAAGTTATTTCTGATGTGTGACGGAATACCAGGTATGTTGGACTATCAGGTTCCGGATAAGCGAAGTCTTACTGCAAATCAACAAGAACAAACAAAAAACATTTCAAAAGAGGTTAAAATATTTAAAAAATTAGGATTACAAAGAAACTTTGTTGTTTCATGCTATAGAGCATTAACCCTAAAACAGGCATGGTTAAAGCTAAAATTGGCCAGCCCGTTTTTAGCGTTTTGCAAGCATATTTTTAAAAATTCGCCAAAAATAGTAAATGAACCCCAATCCAAAAGTGTTCAATAGCTTTTTTGTAGAAGAACCTTCAAAGAATTCAAATATGCCACTAAAAATTAGTTTATTTTGAAATTGTAAAAGTTATTAGCTCAAAAAACAAAAAATGTTCAGTAACGAAAGGAAAAAGTTCAACTTTAGGCCTACATAACAATTAGTAAACATTTTTTGTATTTTTTTCGTAAGCGTAAAAAAGTTTCGTAATTTAGTTCTAAATATAACTGTATAAAAACATTTATCAATTTCAAATTTTTTATTTTGAAAAAAACAGTTTTTATGTTTCAAGTACACTACTGGTAACAAACCTAGGCCTAGATTGTAACGTCATTTACTAATATATGCTTTGACCAAAAATGAAATATTATTATAACAAAGTGTAGAGGATAAATCAAAGAAAAGAACGGTATAATTGTCTTTCCTTAGTTCACAAAAGTGTTTGAGTTATATTTATTTGAATAACAAAGTTACATCAATCTAATGACATTTTGCCGTCGCTGAAGGTCAGGCTATAAGCGTGCATTGTATAACGTGGGAACAAGGTAGAGCGGATGGTCACATGAGACCGCTCTAAATATAAACTTTGCACAGCTGTCTAGACAAATAAAAAACTGGTTATTTCTAGTTTTCTTCCCACCGTTGGAAAGATCAAACTGTTATCTACAAAATGGTGTAAGGAAATCTGTCAAAACATAAGACGTTGCCTTCACAATAACCGTTGACAAATGGGCTGTTTCATTTGTTGAGAGACTGTCCAATCGCAAGGGTTTACAGTAATTCTTCAATTAAATAGTAATTTTACAGTGACATCTGATTGGAAGACACCAACAGAAAGATAAAATCATGACGAATCCAATGGTATCGTTATAATTGCCAAAGAAATATTAGTGTAGACTGTCTTAACCGTTAAAGAAGTGGGAAATAACAGTACAATTGTATGCAGATTCGCGCGTGGTAATAGCTGTAGCCCGATATGCATATTTTAAAACGATGATTACGTATGTAAATATATGTTTTACGAAAAAGTTGTAAATACAAAAATTAAAGTTTAATTCATTTCCTTTCCAATAGTGCCAGTTTTATTACGATTGGATAATTTTAAGTGGGTTAAATTAGCGATTATGCAAATATATTGCAAATTTTTGCAAATGTGTGAAATTGTTGCGTTCTGCGCCTGAGAGAAGGCCATGCATGGCCTTCTGCCAGTTCCAGGGTTAAACAAAAAGCAGAAGAAATAAAGTTTTATAATATAAATTATCCATAGTTCTGTAAAAAAAACAAACTATAGTATAACAGATACAAAAATCGTATAAAATAGTGTCGTAAAAATAATGTGAAAACAGGGACTCTTTTTGATTTATATTCTAAACTGAAGCATTAAAACTGAAAACGAAAAGAATATAATTTAGTTTCGTTAAGTAAATACAGTGAAACTTCCCTTAACGGACACTTCTAATTAGCGGACACTTCTTAATATCGAACATTTTTATATTCCCCGACCGAGCTCATGCTTTTATGGTCTTAAATTCCCAAAAACGGACACGGACACCAAATTGGTAGTCAATAGGTTAGTCGAAACTTCCGAATTACGGACAGCGGAGTATAAAATGTTGCCCTTTTCTAAGAATTGTAGATGTCTCGAATCATTCAATGCAATGTTTGTTCATTATTTACCAGGAAGTTGACGTCCTGTTTACCAGGAATTTGACTTCCTGGAAACTAGGTTTCTTTTCTTTGCGCCATTTAATAACAACAGTGGTGGTTAAAACCTTTTACAATTCAGTTTGAATAAAGTTACCGTGAGAACAGTGTGTATTGCGACGTCTCTGAAACGAAAGCGTTTAACTTTAAGGGTTGGCTCTAGCTGTCGGCCATGTTGGCTGACACTCCATAACACCAATGTTAAATTAAAATCCAAATTTTTCCTTTATTTTTTATCGGATAATTATGAACGAAATGTCATTTTAAAGCTACGGCCAATATGCATGCAAATGGCTTTTTCAAAACTAAGAAAAATATTTTGTTTAATATTTATTAATAATTTAAAACATTGATTTTTAATATTTTTTTATGATGTCACTATTAATTATAGCGAAAAACTACCAAGCCATTCGCATAAAGAATTTTGTCCCCAAGAGTTTGGTATTTTTTTAAACGCTATTTTAACAATTGCGGGTTTTAAATGGATTTAGGCTGAGCAATGTCCGTGTAACCTACCGCCGCTATAGGGTGATTTTAAATATTTTTTTATGTTGTAACTATTAATTATAGCGAAAAATTACCAAGCCATTCGGATGAAGAATTTTATCCCCAAGAGTTTGGTATTTTTCAAAAAACGCTATTTGAATAATTGCGGGTTTTAAATGGATTTAAGATGAGCAATGTCCGCGTAACCTATCACCGCTATAGGGAGTCGCAGGTGGCTTTCTGTTTTACTAGAGCCGACCCTTAAGCAAAAAATGATCATTTACACCCTTTTTTTAGTGTAAATGATTAATAAATAATGACTGTTATTTAATTTAATAATTTTTGTTTTATTGTGCATTTTTGTGAGAATAAACCATTATTCCTGTTGTTTACACAACACTAATACAGTAGGCCCTTATGAAACAATTACAATATATATTTCACTTTTATTATCGACCATATATAGTATGAATTTTTGCTTTGTTACACAGCAGATTAACTGCTAATTGTACATCTATAGTACAAACATCTCTCCTAATAGCGGACATTTCTCAATAGCGGACATTTTATGCGGTCCGAGCAGTGTCCGTTATTTGGAAGTTTCATTGTACATAGTAGAACAAAATAATAGAATTAACTAATTTCCAAGCAATTTCTTGATCAAACTCTAGGTCACGCACGGAGCCAAAATTTGCAATATTGATCACGCACAGAATATCAATCCGCAGTTATAATTGTTTACTCATTGACAGAAAACTATCGATAGGTGAAAAGTTTTCAGAGAGGTTTATCTAGGTGGAGGGGTAAGCTACTGGCCACCTCACAGCCAAAGAAAGATTACCGACTTCAGAAAACTAAAATTCCCTTCTCACGGAGGATTAATGAAACTATACCATGGGATCATTGGCTGACTTGTATTGAAATTTGGAACTAGGAACTTGAAGAGAACCTTTAACACAGTTGTTTGTCGTCTATTAAGGCTGTCTAAGCATGCTAAATTTTAAATTATTGGGAATTGAGTAATGCTGAAGGAAGGTATTGATGACTTACTTGGTTGCCGAAGCTTAATACTTATCTAATAACATATTTTGTTTAACCTGATTTAGATGTTATTTCTGGATTTGTTATTTACTGGTTGAGGTTTCACGGTCTGCTGATGTGTAGTGCTCTATATATTTTATAAAGTTTTGTACAAAAATATTTAAGTTCCTCACTACTTGGGTAGCTAGACTTAGAATGATTGATACCCAGCCATTGTTGCTCAATAATGGTTCTTTTTCTCCCATAGCAGGTGTATGATTGATTTATTACTGGTTTCAGTGTCCAGATCCTAGTCATTTCTGGCTTTAAAAATTTTCTTGTTCACAATGATTTTAATTAATTACTGATGATATTCATGAGATGAGTGATTTGATGAATGACAGATACATATTTTAAATGGTGAATGAGATGAATTTTTATATATTCTCTATGTGTAAATTTTGTACCATTTTAACTTGTACCGCTTTGGTGTATTTAATGAAAGAATTATAAACAAATTGCTGCTTTGTAATATAGTATATATTAGAATGAATTGTTTTATACAATAACAACCGTTGGATTTTTGTAATTTTTAGAAAAAATTGCTCCTTCAGAAACTAAAAAACCTGATGAGAAAGTGGCTGATGGAAAGGTTGAAACTGAACAAGAAAAAGCAGTGAAAGCAGCAGCACAAGATCTCTTAGCTGCCATTAGTGCAGTGAAACAAGCTGTTAAAGGTAATCATCAAAGTGATCAATGTCTTTGATTAATACAATAAGTAAGTATATAAGCGTACTCACAAAACTAAATTCTTGGTAATCGATTTTTGTTGGAAAACGTTTTGGATTGACTTTGTAACATAGCCCCATGTTGGGAACGTCGTTTGTAACATATGGTTACAAAAAATAAATATAAATTTATGAATATAAAATAATAAAAAATGAAATCTCAATTTGGAAATCTCATAATTTACTCCAAGTCAAAATGAAAAAAAAATTTATATATGATATAAATACTTACACTACTTGTATTTCCATTTGTAGTATCTTTCAATTACCTTAATAAACTGTATTAATTTACTTTAATTAAACACTCATAAATAAACAAGCAAACCTAACCTGCAAATGAAAATATAACCTTGTTGACAACAGTTCTGTCGCCTGTAGACAGCTGTTCATTCCATATCTATGTATGTGTATACTTCTGCGCACTACATTCACAGGTAAACCAACTACTGAGGCTTCGAGCAATGACATCATGTTATCTATAACCTATGATTACAGAACATACAAAATCATTGCTGTTCATCCGCCGCCATTCTCTATGATGCATTGCGCAATATGTAAAAATTATAATTAATCTTAAAACTACATTGAATTTAACGTGGATTCGTTTGCTACAAACGTACTCGTACATATATGTATTATTCTATATTCGTATTATTATTATATTCGTATTAGTGTATTCGTACTCACTACATTTACAGGAGAAGAAATAAATTAGTAAGACATGGTGACTGAATTACCTATTTACTCAACCATGTTGATAAAGTTTAACATACAAAAAACAGCATACATAAATTTAAGCAAAACTTCATTATAGATTATACAAATTCCAATCTCACACATAACATTCATACATAAATTAATTTATATTGATAGACAAATAGTAAAATTAGAATGCAGACATTAATAAGCTTTAAATCTACTTACGGATTTTCTGTACACATTTTAAATTTGAAAAAACCCAAATGCAGCCTCTATTTAACACAGTTTATCGTTACTAGTCCACTTTGTTAAGAATCACACCGATTCGCACATTGTCCCAGAGTTGCACAGTTTTTAATTTTCAATATCTCTTTAAATACTCACAAATTTCACTGTTCTTTTCGTAAACCTATTTGTAATACTGTTCGTTTACACTTCTACAACATTTTTTAACGATTCAACAAACAGACATTCTATTAAGTTTGAATTGTTCTAATATTTTCATAATAAGAGTAAATTTTAATTTCATATGCGTATAATAAGAAGAAAGGTATATTCAGCACCAGCAGAGTGCCTACCCCGAGACAAATTAAATTCAAACTAATCAAAAATGGACTTTTAAAGTTATTTAAATTTTGCATTACAAATGAGCTAAGCCAAGGGTACATAAAGACTTTATCATTGCAAATCGAATCAGAACATTAATGTAATATGTACTATTGCTGCTACAAAATTTCAATAAATATATTTATGATAATGTTGACCTTAAACTTGTGTAATTATTTTTATGTTAATGCTTTAAATGTTAACAAATAGCTTATTATCCATTTCAGAACAACCTATAACTAGCAACCTAAAAGTATTAAGCTATAACTTCTTTTAAGATACAATTGTTCAAAGTTATTTTATAATTTGAAAAAGGAAGGGAAGTAGGTTGTAAATATATTTTAAAGTTAGTTTATGCTACACTTTTGATCTGAATCAGCTGTTATAGGGTTGGGAATTTTCTCTATTTTTAAACTTTAAATTAAAATTTTCAGAATCCTTTCTTAGAGTGCATCTATTAACATACCCCATAAGAATATACCTTCAAAGTTCTGTATTTGTATCTTAAGTAGTTTTTGCTCTAGGTTTATTCTATCTCATTCAGTCAGTCAGGACAAAGCCGCAGGTGAAACAATGGAATTGGTAACAACCAAAGCTGTAGACTATTTTACTGTCCCCAAATTTATTATGAGAAGTTGTTTTGTAAAATAAGTAATTTCATAGATATAAAAACTCAAAAATCTAAATTCGTTAGTGATAATGTTTATTAACTCGTTTTACCTTCATTTAATTTAGTTTTTGTGAGATTTCTATTTTAGTACAGTTTTCTGCTGCTGAAAGCAGTTTCTGCTTGCTGAAAGCAACAGTACTATTAATTTGTTCATTTAGCTCAGGCTACAACAGTGTTTACCACACAAAAGTCTGAAGCTATTGATTTTATTTAAAAAACTTTAACGTATAAAATTTGTAGACAGTAAAATTGTCTACAAGCTTTTTTGATACTAATTTCCCCGTTTCATCAACAGTTATCGAGATTTTTTCAAAAAACTGGGATACAAAATGTTTGAAGCGGTGTAACTGAAAATTGTACAAAAATTAATGTCTACGATTATTTTCATATGATCCAGCACTTACGAGATATTTAACAAAACCAGTTTCTAAAATAATGGCTGAAATCATGCTACAACTTTCCCGAAATTGGTAAATTATGCTCAAGGGCAAACTGAAAACATTTGCCAACAGCAAAATCATTATCAAGATTTTTGGAGATAAAAAGTAACAGATGTTAAACATCATCAAACATCTGTTTTCTGATGATGCTAAATGGCGAAACAGCTGTAACAAATATATTGTTGTTTTTTCGTGAAAGTTTTAATTTAGTTAATTTTGAATTGTTATAAGAATCAATCTGGTCGTTACGAATGTATTGAAGTAAATCTTTTATTGTATTCGATATATAGATCAGGCAGATAGCATTTCTGAATTGGTAGACAAGTCTGTAAGGTCTGAAGATCCTCCTTCTGTTTGGTCACAAATTGAAGAGGTTTCAGAAGAAAAACAAAAACCAGTTGATGATGCTGAAAAAGAATTACAACCAGTGAAGTGAGTAAATTATATTTGTTTACAGCCTATTTAAAACACTAATTTATAAATTTATTTTTCTTAGCTGACATGAAAGTATTGTACCTCAGAAAGTATTGATAATTTGTTTGATTTGAACTATAGATTTTAAAATAAATATAGAAAATAAGAATGTTTCAAAAGAACCAATATTATCTGGATTTATTTTCACCCGAAGCATTTGGACAAACTGGGTTGAAGATTGTTAGGCTTTATTTTTAAGTGTCAGTGTCTAGTTGATAAAAAAGATTGTACTATTTTTAAATCTATATAAAATAATAAGCTGCAAATAAAACTTCTCATAAATAGAAAAATAATAACCACTTGTAAACCTGTCTTGATAATTTGCCAGTCCTCTTCACTTTCAACTTAACACAGGCACGAAGTTGCAAATTAAAAAGAAAACTCTCCGCTGTAGAATACTAAAGTTATTTATAGAATGGGTTTACAAAGGACAATAAAGAGGTTTCTCCCAACAAATAGTGTGTCTGTCAACAAACAAATCAGGTTATGCGGTTAATGTTTCATTGCTTCACAGTTTTTACAAACTTATAGACAAAAGCTGGCCTAGTACAACTTTTCCCCTTAGGTACTGATTTCTTGATACTTCTCTCAAGCTATTTGGTCTACACTCCAACCACAGAGGAAAGGTCGTATCATATGTAGAATATCCTTTATCTTTGTTCCGAATAACATATATATTACGTGCCGCTTGATGCAACGCCTCCGAATGGCTGGCGGCCTTAGAGATGGAGTTTTCCCTTTAGCGGTTGTGGCTTCTCTTGCGAGTATAGTTGTATTGTAAGAATGGTGAAGAGGGCTCTTCAAGTAAGGCGGCAAAACGATTGCATTTCTTAAACGAATTTATTTATAGCATTACAATCAATTCCTCTGCTGGTCCGAACTAACAACTAACTAAAGGTAAAGGCAAGCGAGTCCACTTTTTGTGATCTAGAGTCTGCTTCAGACGAAGGTTACTAATAACTACAGTACGACGTGTCACATCCGGACCCTCCCATAACCGGATGCATCTACAAACAAATTTTTGTATTTTGGTTGTGTGGCGGATGGGGTGGAAAAGTGAAAGTTGCAGCTAGAATAATGCCACGCCTAGTCTAGCTTTGACCTTGAAACGGTCAATGTCTCTCTCCTCGAGAATCACCACTTTTTCAAAAACTGATGTGTCCATTAGCGTTAGTTTACGGTACTGTATGTAAAACTTAATTTATATTTTACTCTGCCAAACTGTAGGCCTACAGGTAATTTTTTTAAAGCTAATGTGCTTATAAGTACAGTACTGTACCTACATACTTTAAACATACTTTCGATATTTAATTACTGTACTGTAATAATTATAATTACAATGTAAACTGATTACTTTTATTACCAATAATAGTCTATGGTTGTGTATAGAACCTCAATTTGTTAGCCTATAATAGTACATTGTAGTACAGTAAATACAAGTCTAAACCGCTTGAACCATCTAAAAATAGTATTGAACAATAATGGCTTTCATTGTTTTGGGCCCTTTGACTATTTATAAATGACCTTGCTATATCCGGATTTTTCCATATCCGGATCTGCCGGTCGCCACATTAGTCCGAATATGACAGGTTGAGGTTGTACTGTAATTTATATTGAACATTTAGCCTCAAGCTGGCACCCCTCTCCTCTTTAACTATATAAACTGTGACATCAGCTATTGTTTACGTGCAAGCCATAGCATGACCACTATCAACATATATATAGAATGACACTCTAACTATGATTATTAACTATTATTCTATAAGGTACCTGCTACATAAATTTTAGTGCTCACGACAATATGATTAGTTTACTGTATTTTATTCTTTTAAATGTATGAACTATAGTTATATGTGAAGACGCGGCATTTCATTTAGACAATCTGTACTACTTTACATTTTACCACTTCAATAAAAAAGTTCAGGAACAACAATCGGTCCATATTTATAAATTGCGTTCAGTATTTCTCTTGTATTAGGCAATAGGTTTATTAAATCCTGTACAATTATGGTTATACGAACATTTATTACTGTATTAGCTTTGGCTTACTGTATTATAAATATTTGTTCAGTTTTAAAACCGGTTGATATTGTCCTTTTTTATGGTTTGGAAAATGCGGAATTCGGATGATAGAGGTTTGATTAAGAGGGCTTTCACAGCATTCTAGTTGACCTAAAGCATCTTATAATTGTACATATTAAGAAAAAGAAAACTAATTAAAATTGTTGGCGTTGACTTTTATAAAATATTTATAGTCCTACTCAATTTAAAACTCAAATTTCAATTAACTGTATAATTACATCAATTATATTCAAAGGCATTCATTTGAAAATTTTCTATATTTATAATTGAAAATTCTTGGTTTGGTCAACGTTTAGCCTACTATTTATAAGGGTAAGAAAATTTAAAGTATTTTGAAAGCCTGTAAAGCCCCACTCCATCTACCGATAATTTAAACAAAATTTTTTTTGCTTTATGTTTTCATTTTATGCTAGTTGGGAGGGAGCAGTGTATAGCACAAGTAAATCAAATGCTATTTAATAGGTTTGAACGAGTATGCTACAGTTATTCCAATTACGGCTACATAAATTCTAAAAAAAATTATAATTTAAAAAAAAATCAAATTTGTCCATATATTTTTTACGCAACATTTTAAAAGTGCTGCTAAACAATGGAGTTAAATGGTAAAACTTAGTTAAACTGTTGAAACGCTAACTAGAAATGCAGAATAGACCTACTATTCATTATGCAAACCACCATGCAATACATTTATAAGTTAAAATATAATTTTTATTTGATTGATTATAGAGCTGAATTTGATAAAAGAAATAAACAACTACCAAGCCAGAACAGTATAAAGCCAACTCTTGACGAAGTCGCAGCAGCGTTGAAGGATTTAGAACTGGAAAAAAGTCGTCTGGCAGGTGCTCTCAAGTTTGCAAAAGATGTCGAAGAGTCACGTGACAAAATAAACGTAGGAAAAATTATTTAGCTTTATAATAATAAGCTTTAGAGATTTGTAATTAAAACTGTTTATTTTACTCAGTTAAGTTTTTAAGAATTTTGATAATTCATATCCAGGAATTTGAATTTAATGCTGTTTTAATTCCTGTATTTCAAATTTTCAAAGTTGTAACAAAAATACTTACTTAATTTGATGATGTTTAGTTATGTATTAAGCAAATTTAATTACCTCAATGGTACCTTTGTCTGCTATGCACCATGTCACAATTTTTGACACAGAGGGAAGAGAGATATGTTTATAAATATACACTTCATAACTCTTTTATTTTAAAATATTTATTTTTTGGGTAGCTCCTAAAAATGTATTTAATAAAAGTTTGTTTAGTTAGATTTTTGGATTAATGGCAGATTAGCATGATATATAACTGTCAGCTTTCAGCTTGATACCTTTATTAGAAATTTGACTGTTTCACAGAAACTGACACAAGATTGGTCGTATGAGGCTCCGTTTTATTTACTTTTAACCTTTTCAGTGGTGGGTTTTGAACAACATAGGGTCACATTACCAAAATGATTATTTACTTGTCCTAAAAAATCAAGAAATCAAATGTTTAGTATTTTTCCCTGGTTTTTTTTTAGTAAATATATATATATATATACTTAGTAAAATTATGCAAAACAGCCCCAGCCGGAGACCAGATATCTAGTCACATCCCGTCAGCTTGGAAGCGAACCAACCACCGTTTGCTTTACTTCCGCCCTCCTACCCTCAAACCACAGATATGATTAGATATCTGGTCTCCCTACCCTAGATTCGAACCCGGCATCTTCTGATCAGGAAGACGCAACATTATCCACTAGGCTACGGCTTGATTAAAGAAAACTCACAAATTAACAACACTTCAGTTAACTTTACTATCTGTTTAAATATTACGTGTAAAGGAAAAAATAGTTTATCAGCACCATCTAGGAGCGGTTACAACAAGTTTGCTCGGTTCTTATTAAGTGAGTCTGTATGGTTTGTATTCGTGAGACGTTCATAATAGCACAAACTTATATATACGGGCGTGCCACTGAAAAGGTTAAGGTACAATACCCTGAAAACAGGACAAAAATATAGACAGTATTATACAAAAAAATCTTTGAAACACTACTAATAAACATTGGCAACTATGAAACTGAGGTAAAGAAAAACAACAAAAATACATTTACGCAAAAAAATATTACAGACTGATTAACTGTTTATGTTGGAGCTACATGTAAAATTTACAAAAGAGACGTACAAATTACTTATATTTTATTGAAATGTAAACAAGAGCTAGGAGAAGGGAGGGATATCTGTGACATGTAATTATATTGCCGTATGTAACGCCTTACTAGAAAGCTTTCAAATATTGAGTTATGTTTTTTGGTTTCTGCCAGCTGTTCTTGTGAAGACCAGTGGAATATAAGCTGCTGGTACTAAGACAGAGCAATCAATAAATTTAATTACAGTAGAGCCTCGATTATTCAAGGTAATGTGAACCGAGGATACCTCAGGAGTCTTTTCTGTTATAACCAAACTGGTGAAATCAATAAAAAGCTATGAAAAAGGGATCTACTGTTTTATAAAAAGAAAAACTAACATCCAAATAGAAATAAAATATAAATACAAAAATGTTAAAAGACATACATAGGCTACAGTACATGTTCCAATTAAAAAAAATATTTCTTGAAGAAGCCCATAAGTGTTTTCCAACACATTTGTAACGAGTGATTGTATTGAATATTTGACCCACTAAAAATCTATCAATCTCAAGAAGAAAAACACCATTGGAAAGGTAGTGTTTCAAACTTTAATTTTTGTATTTATAATTTCTTTCTAAAACGTATATTTACATATGTAATCGTCGTTTTAAAATTGTAGATTTCTGTAAACCTTATTCCACGCGTGGATTCGAATACAATTGTACTGTTATTTCCCACTTATTTAACGTCCCAGACCATCTACAGTAATATTTTGATCAAAATTATAAAGCTACCTTGGGATTCGTCAATATTTGATCTATCTAAAGATGTCTTGCAATCAGATGTCAGTACCATACAATTTGAATGACTAGTCTTTCTGTAAACCCTTACGATTGGACAGTTTTGAAACCAATGAAACAGCACAATTTGTCAATTGAGATAACGCCCACAATCCCATATGTTTTTACAGATTTCTTTATACAATTCTGTAGAGAAAACTTGCAGCTTTCATTCGATGTGAACTAAACTGGATATAACCAGTTTTATCTTTAGTCAAAGAGCGGTGAAAAGTACAAGGTTTTCGTAAATTACAGCGGTGGAACGGGACTGTCTAGCCCATTTGATTCTCACGGTAAATCCCAACGGACGTTTTGTTTCGTTTACATGCGGAATGTTTTATTCGATTGACCTCATTTTGTTATTCAACTAAAGATATTTCAAACACTTTAGTGAACTAAGAAAAGACAAGTATATCGTTATTTTCTTTGATTTATTCTCTACACTTTGTTATAATATTTAATTTTTGGTCAAATAAAATATTTCTAAATTACGTTTTAAGCCAGGCCTACTTTTGTTAGCACCCTTGTAGTGGGAACATAAAAATTGGTGTAATCAAAATAATAAATTTGAAATTGATAAATGTTTTTATACAGTTCTATTTAAAACTAAATTACGAAACTTTTTTACATTTATGGAAAAAAATACAAAAAATTTTTACTACTTCTTATGTAGACCTAAAGTTAAATTTTATTTTTCTTAACTGAACATTTTTTGTTTCTTGAGGTAATAACTTTGTAAATTTTACATCTATAATTTTTTTATTGGCATATATACATTTTTTGAACCTTTCTCAAAAAAAAACCTATGGAACACTTTTGGATTGGGGTTCTTTTACTATTTTTGGCGAATTTTTGAAAAAATCCTTGCACACGCCAAAAAATCCATTTTCGTTAAAGCCGCCGGTTCGAGGGTTAACCCGAGATAAAAGAGACATACATATATTGTTACTTATATTGTTACTTTGTATAAAATTAGCCATTTGTTTGATATATAATATTGTTTAAATTGCACAAAAGAGGTGTTCTGTAAAGGTTTGAAGCCTAAGTACTATAATATAAGAATTCAATATATTTCTTACAGAATAAATAAGACTTGTTACAACAAAAAGCTTATTGTTATTGATTTCTCAGATAGGCCTAGTTTATAAAGCTATTCTGTTACAAATCACTTACCAACTGGATTAAAATAATCGAAGTACGGTAAATTCTCAATTATTACAATTTTGCCACACCAAAGTACGACCATTTAATTTTATCAAATATTAGGAAATTTTTAAACATTAGTAATATAAAAGAAACCAATTTTGTATTATAATTCTGGCACCTCAACATGCTGACTAAATTGAATAAGTAAATATTAGTAATATAACAGAGAAGAAATTGTTATATAATAATTTGACGCCGCAACGTGTGGCATCTTTGCTTTTGAAAAAGGAGAGGAAATAGATTGAATATAATAAAAACCTGTTAAATTATAAAGTACTCTACCTTGTTAATTCTATTTAAATTGATGCTGAGTTGCATCAACTTCAGTCGTGTTGGCTTCATCTTGGATACGTTGACTAATGTCTAAAGTTATTTGCTTAACTCTTTCCATTTCCCTACGTTCTTCCTGAAATAACAAAACTATGTAATTAGAATAAAAAGTATTAATCACCTAAATTGTTCTACCTTTATGTATGAACTGTATTAAAGACCAGTAAACCACGTGAGAGATTTGACCACTTTCCCAAAAACTGTTGTAGTATAAAATTTATTTAAAAAATTAATGAAACATTACAAAACTCTAAAACATCAATTTAATGAAATCAGAAAAACCCACTAACTTAAAATATCCATCCAAAATAGAAATTAGTTAAATATAATAATTATTAAGTACAAAATAACTCACTTCTTCTCTGTTTTTAAGGTTAACAACCAATTCAGAATCTGGTGGCATCTCTAAACTTTTGCATTGCTGTTTATTGCCTTTCTTTAGAATTAACACAAAGTTAGAATCTTGTTCTGGAACAAAAAGTTTTAAAACTTTTATTTTATTTTAAAACGTAACTCAATTTTGCAGAAATTATTATTAAATTTTTATAAATTTTAAGCTTAAAATGATATGTACAACTGTACAGTATAAGTGAACAGGATAATCTGGGCTTTTAACCCTCGAAGTGGCAGACTGCAGTCTCTCGGGCGCAAATGCAACCCACTCGAACCTTACCAAGAATTTGCATATATTTGCATAATGGATAATTTAATCCACTTAAAATCTTGCAATCGTAATAAAACTGGCACCATTAACTGGAAAGGAAATGAATTAAACTTTAATTTTTGTATTTACAACTTTTTCGTAAAACGTATACAGTGGAACCTCTTATATCCGACCTTCCCACATCCGACTCCTCCCGATATCCGACCTAGTGTCCGACCATCCGTCTGTCTATTGTTTACTCGCGCTCTCACGGTCCGTTTCCGTTCGTGAGCCTGTACAGACTTGAAAAAGTGACTCATCGATACTATGCTTTACTTTTAAAAACTGTCAGTTTAGCCGTGGTTGTTGATGTGGAATGTCAGTTTGTGCGTTTATGTCAATATTGTTTTGTTCGTGATTTTTCCCATAATCTGCGGAGTGTGAAGTTTTTTAGTTTGAGGTTACGAGTTACGTGTGTGACAATGACAACTGAAAAACGTGAACGTGTTTGTGTTTCACTTCAACAAAAACTTGATGTGTTACAATGATTGGACCGTGGTGAGTCTGTTATTAAGCTAGCTTCTGAGTTGGGTGTAGGCGTGACAACTGTAAAAGACTGGAAAAAAAACCATAAGGATCTGGAATCGTACTTAACAACAGTCGAGACCGACAATGCATTTAAAAGTAGAAAAATGTTAAAAAAAACAAAACTAGAACTTGTCGATGAAGCGTTGTGGGTTTGGTTTTGCCAAGAAAGACGTAAGGGAACCCCATTGTCAGGCCCGATTCTCAAGGAAAAAGCCGTCAAATTGTTTGAAAAGTTGGGAGGGGCAGAAACGTTTTGCGCTAGTGAAGGTTGGCTACATAAATGGAAGTTGCGTCATGGTATACGGCATGTTATAATTGCGGGGGAAAAACTCTCAGCTAATGATAATGCTGCTCAAGAATTTGTAGACAAATTTGTAAAGTTAATCGCAGAACAGAATCTTGTACCCGACCAAGTGTATAATGTAGATGAAACGGGTCTAAATTACAAAATGCTTCCAAAAACCACTCTTGCTGCTAAAAATGAACCTGTGTTAGGAACAAAGCTTGCCAAAGACAGACTCACAATTGCAACTTGTAGCAATGCCTTGGGAAGCCACAAAATGCCGTTATTCGTCATAGGAAAATCTAAGAAGCCAAAAGCATTTAAAAATATAAACATGGCAACACTTCCGTTATTCTACCGAAATCAATCATCTGCTTGGATGGATTCTGCTTTGTTTAAAGAGTGGTTTTTTGACGAATTCGTCCCCGAAGTAAAAAAACATTTAAAGTCTAAAAAACTACCTGCTCGTGCTGTTTTGCTCTTAGATAACGCCCCCACTCACCCCGCTGAATGTGAACTAAAGAAAGGTCATATCAAGGCTTTATTTTTACCGCCCCATGTCACACCGCTGATTCAACCAATGGATCAAGGCGTTATTGAGTGGTTAAAGAGGAGATACTGAAGAAAATACGTTGGATCTCTGCTGGACAAAACAGAAGAAAGATGTAACCTTTTTGAGGCAATGAAAAGTTTAAACATCAAGGACGCTATCTACACTGTTGCCACAGCTTGGGATGAAATCAAGCAAACCACCCTTCAGAAGGCCTGGAAAAAGGTTTGGCCATCACTAAAACAAGAGGAAGCTGAAGAAGAAAATCGTGAACCGACTTTGGCAGAAGCGGAGGCAGACAACAGTGAAACATTACACAATCTACAAACGTTTCAGCATGATCTGCAGAAGGATGTAGAAGAGTGGTTCGTCGAAGCTGACGTTTCGGAAGATACGAATGAAGACCTCAACGACGACCAAATTATTGCTGCTGTCCAAAACAAAGCCATGGAAGAACAAATCGACTCGGATGACGACGAAACACCAAGTGACAACGTAGAGAGTCATTCTGCTGCCAAGGACGCCTTCGATACTGCGCTGAAGTACATCGAGCAACATCCAAATGCAACCCCGATGGATGTACTGTGGACAAAGAAGTGGAGGGATACTTCCGCAAAGTCAAGGCTGACAAAATTGAAACAAAAACCCATCACTGAATTCTTCAAATAAAGGTATGCTTTATGGACCTTTATCCCATTCACTTGGACTTTCACATTTTTGTATTTAATTTTACCAGAGTAAATGTTTTAAATATTTAACGTGTAGGCCTAAATATTAATTAATATTTTTGTAAGTGAAATACATTTATTTTTTTTACATTTCAGGAAATGTTTGAAATGTTTAATCATTACTTGTAAATATACTGTAATTAATTTCATAACAGTAAAAGTTTGAAATGTAAAATCATTACAACTTGTAAATGATAATCAATAGTTTTACAAGTTGAATATACAATATTTACGTATTTAATTTCATGTCAGAAAATGTTTAAAATGTATACACAATATTTTTAAAGGTGTAATAAAGTTGTATTACAGTACTGTGTGGCATTTTTTGTACCTGGGAACGGCATTTTACGCTCCTCCCGATATCCGACCTTTTGGCCGTTCCAACCACGGCCCAGTCCCATCATGGTCGGATATGGGAGGTTCTACTGTATTACCAAAATGATTATTTACTTGCCCTAAAAATCAAGAAATCAATTGTGTAGTATTTTTTCTGGTTTTTTTTAGTAAATATATATATACAGTACCTTCTCTGTAATCCGGCATCTCGGCTCTCCAGCACTTCAAGTAATCCGGCGTTTTGTATTCGAATAATGCGTCCCCAATACAGTACAGTACAATGTTTCCCACGCAGCGACAAGGCTAGTGACTGAGTAAACAATGCATTGGCGCCAAGAGCGATGCCTCACGCATGACCCTCTCACTCACTCCGTCAGTCTTAGTCACGATCGTGCCGCGTTTAGTGCTCCTCAATCTGTCCCGTGTGTGTACCTACTTAGTGTAGGATAGTTGTAGTAGTGTTGTGTTGAAGATGGCATCCGTGCAGAAAAACGTAAACATAAAACTCTATCTTTGTTAGATAAACATGAAATC
>JAGFPH010000689.1:424520-451013 GCA_018207615.1 Philaenus spumarius
ACAGCACAATTTGTCAATTGAGATAACGCCCACAATCCCATATGTTTATACAGATTTCTTTATACAATTCTGTAGAGAAAACTTGCAGCTTTCATTCGATGTGAACTAAACTGGATATAACCAGTTTTATCTTTAGTCAAAGAGCGGTGGAAAGTACAAGGTTTTCGTAAATTACAGCGGTGGAACGGGACTGTCTAGCCCATTTGATTCTCACGGTAAATCCCAACGGACGTTTTGTTTCGTTTACACGCGGAATGTTTTATTCGATTGACCTCATTTTGTTATTCAACTAAAGATATTTCAAACACTTTAGTGAACTAAGAAAAGACAAGTATATCATTATTTTCTTTGATTTATTCTCTACACTTTGTTATAATAATATTTAATTTTTGGTCAAATAAAATATTTCTAAATTACGTTTTAAGCCAGGGCTACTTTTGTTAGCACCCTTGTAGTTGGAACATAAAAACTGGTGTAATCAAAATAATAAATTTGAAATTGATAAATGTTTTTATACAGTTCTATTTAGAACTAAATTACGAAACTTTTTTACATTTATGGAAAAAATTACAAAACATTTTTACTACTTCTTATGTAGACCTAAAGTTGAAATTTTATTTTTCTTAACTGAACATTTTTTGTTTCTTGAGGTAATAACTTTGTAAATTTTACATCTATAATTTTTTCACTGGCATATATACATTTTTTGAACCTTTCTCTAAAAAAAAGCTATGGAACACTTTTGGATTGGGGTTCTTTTACTATTTTTGGCGAATGTTTTAAAAAATTCTTGCACACGCCAAAAAATCCATTTTCGTTAAAGCCGCCGGTTCGAGGGTTAACGGACCTCGCTTGATTGCGACCGTTTCTATTTGTACACTACTGGTTTACATTGCATATTGCCATAACAGCTAGTTTGACATGGCATTTATTGAAGACGCATTAACAAAATTGTATTGATGATTAGCAAAGCATTGGAATTACTGTGTTGTTCAGTATTTAGTAATGATTAAAAACTGTGCTTTTTTTTACCGGAATGCGGATTTCACTTTGTGCGGTTACTTTAAAGCATATATGTCTACCGCAAACCAAACTTCCAAACTTTTATTTATTTTTTATTTTTGACTAACTTGGTTAACCGGAATGCGGTTAGTCAAGGCTCGGATAACCACGGCTCTACTGTATTTTGAATGTTTTTAAGTGTTGTATATGTGTTTACGTATTACAAACAAATATGTAATGAAGTATGACATACACATAAAATAATCACATACCATGGCCGAAACAGCCACTGCGAAACAATGGGAAAACCGTGATAAGCTAATGCAAACTAAAAATGTAACTCAATATTAATTGATGTTAACACTCGACTGTATTTATAATTTAGTCTGTTTTTTTCTTTCAGTATTTCTAATATTGAATTGTAAATCTCAATCATAAAAGAGAGGTATTTAGGTCAAATTTCTGAACCATTTGCAGTCATGTAATTACGATAGTGGATGTATCTTTAGGAACAAACTTCCAAAGAAATGTGTCTCTAATACTTTTACAACCTGATTTTTATAGCATTTGATTTTGCCTACAGACCAAAGATGTTGAAGATAGAAAAAATACAGCATTGGCCCTATTCAGTCTAGGTGTCCTCAAACAGCAATAGTTTATAATAAAAAATATGTTCTTTTTTGTTCCTGAATTTAAATTAATGCTCCTCAAAGTAAACTTCATAATACAAATTATATTACCTACTATTTTAATATGCAATCATTTTGTATTTGTTTGTTGCAGAATCAACTAACAACTTTATTTCCTGGTTTGAAACTCACAGAGAAAGGGTCAAAACTGTCTCCAGCAGAAGTGGATCTGTTCATGATGTACGCATACAGTGCAATCACAGGCTTCCAACAAGAAATTAAAAAACTTGACGTACGTATGAAAAGTATTTTAGGGAAACGAGATTTGGTTCGTACTGTGACATCTGTCAATGCTGGACCTTGTAAGAGTTTTTATGTTTGATTCACCAAGATTGAAATTTTCGTTCTATTCGGGAATAAATAGTAATCAAATATACAAGAAATACATCTTTCCTCTAATTCGAATAGTCACTCTGTGATCCCTCGATGTTCGAAATTCTGGCAGCAATTTCCTATGTGAACATATCTCAAGATCCCTTCATTTTGGGAATATACCTCTTCCTCTTTTCTCAGCTGTTTTTTTACTATCCCATTTGTGTTTCTGCAACCAATAGTTAGCTGTTTAAGAAGTTATTAGTGTTTTGAATTAATATTGAGTAACCCTTCTTACTGATCTACATTATATTTTTTTCTAAATACTGCTATATTTCAGCTAAAATAATTTTTAGGATTCTGTATCATAGAAAGAAAAAGAAGTGAAAAACAGAACCTATTTAGGATCACACATTTTACCACATTATCTAAGTCAAATTTACCAGGATCAGATAAATGTGTCAAGGTAAAGTCAAGCATGTTATTAAGGATGCTAACTCGGATATATTACAACAGTCAAAACCGACAAAAATTATGTTATAGATTTTAGGGATTTTTAAACACCACTTCGGGAATATCTTGAAAACTGCTAACTACAAAATTCTACAAGAAATAGTTTTTATATCCTTAAAATAAAGCCCATCAATAATATTCCGATACCATATGCAAATCAAGCGAAATACCTTGGGATGAACCTTGATGCAAAGTTAAAATTGAAAGTGTACGTTAGAAAGAAAGTGGAAGAACTTCAACTGAAATATAGGAAAATGTACTGGTTAATTCGGAGAAAATCTCAGTTATCCATTCACAGCAAACTCATGCTTTATAAACAAATACTGAGGCCGAGTTGGGTATATGGTATTCAACTGTGGGGATGCACCAAAACCAGCAATCGGAGCATTGTCCAACGTTTTCTGAATAAAGTACTTAGAGGAATTGTAAATGCTCCTTGGTACGCCCGTAATAGCAACATCCATAGAGATCTTGGACTGGATACAGTGTGTAGTAAAGAAGTGTGCCAAAAAACATCATGAGAGGCTCCATCAACACCCAAACGTTGAAGCTGCTAAACTACTTCTTCAAGAGGGAAACATAAGAAGACTCAATAGACTAAAACCTTTTGAGTTGCCTGAATAGTCAGCATAATGCAGAATTCATCAAACGAACACTTCATGTAGAGGACATGGTGGTGCAATATTGTTAATCTTGCTAGATTCAAACGTTGTTAGTTAAACATGACTAGTTCTTTGTTTACAATTTTATTCCTTAATGTCTGAATAAAAAAAATAATAAAATATATCACAGTATCATAAAATATTTATTTTTTGGGTTGTACTAAACGTTGGCCTTTAAAACTCATAGGAACAAATACTTTGTTAGTAAATTGTTGGAATACATACACGTGTTAGCATGCTTCATAACTTCATTGCAAAATTTCATTGTGATAACTTCATCCATTTTTAACAAAATCAGCTGTGACATGCAGACAAATTAATGTGGATTTTGTTTTTCCATTTTACGATATGGAACACAAAAATTTCTTAGAATTTCAGTTAACGGAATTGTATTTTCTTTTTTTAGTGATTTTAAAATGATCAAGAGACAAAAATATTTTCCCTTTTTCCCTGCATCAAATTATTTTAAAAATCCAATGAAGAATTTCCTGAAAAATTCATTCAGAACATCCATAAACATTCCAATGTTTAGTCATTTGGTGCAGGAAAAATAGGTAACATTTTTGTTGTCTCTTGAAATTTTTTTTGTAAAATGTACCTTTAAGTACTTGAAGTTATTATCGTTCAAATTATTTTAAAAGATAAACCTGCCACTTTTTTTAAATATAGACATTATATTAAGTTCATATATATATATATGTATATATATATATTTTTTTTTAATTTAAAGTGATGCCACACCCAAAGGATGTATCTAAATATTTGAGTTACAACCTCTATTAGACGCCACAAAATAGATTGAAATTAAAATTTTTGCCAAATGTACAGTAATTGACCAATATTTTTATCCTGAAAGTTGTAAGTTTGAGAAAACAAAAAAAAAAAAAAATGCTTAACACAACAGTAAATGATTAATTTATTTATGAAGTTACATAAATTATTACGAATCAAAGTTTCCTAATAATAATAATAATAAGTTTCCTTGTTAATAATATAATGGATTAACAAGAAATGATGCATTGGTAGATGTTAGCTTCACGTTTTAGTTTTGGTGCATATCTTTCCCTTCAGAGTCTCAACTTTAAGTTTTAATCCCTAACTATGTTTTTATCATTTTTATTTTTTTTTTTTATAAGTTATATCATTTAATAAATTATTATAACTTTATTTATAGACTGCTCGAGATGCAAAGTTAAATGAAATCGTGGCGAGGACAAAAGCAAATGTGGCAGAACTAGATGCGAAGATTGAAAAAGAACTCGCTGCAGAAAAGGCCAAGTATGAAGAGGAATTTAAGAAACGAGTATGTTATTCTATATCACCATTCATTGTTTAATAGGTTAAACAAGAGTACGTTTTTAATTTTACTACATACTTTTGTTTTTATGTTTTTAATGCACCACAAGTATGGTATTCAATGTCGTGGAACTCCATGCTGCAGAAATTTCTTTTGCAAGGTTCTTTTGCACGATCAATGTTATAATTTACAGAACTAACGGAATTTTATTTTATTATTTTAAGATGTTATTTTAATAATAACACACATTACACATTTCTTTAAGAAATACTTTGAGTTTTTGAATCATAGACGAATTCTTGTCTATACTTTTATAAGAATTCAAATAAATTACATACTGAAAAAAGCATATTTAAATTTAAATGAGGCTCTTTTTAACCCTTAACTACTATCAGACCGCGCGGGAAATTTCAACAGGGATTTCTCCCTCGCCTTGGAACACTGTATCCCGCACTTCACAGTACCTTCCTGATCTTGGGTGGTCAGTTGAGCAGTGGAATCGCACAAGTGAAATCGAAGCCAGTTTGTGAGTTATCAATCTGTTGCGGTCAGAGAAGCGTTCCGTAATGATTATACATACAAAATCGATCAATTGAAATAAGAACATGTGCATGTTTGCAGTTGAAAAATATGTTGTCCTTGATACTATGGTACTCAACAATAACAGATATGTTGGTTTCCTTAATTAATACAAACATAATTTTCATTTAAAAATTTGTATAATAAACAGTGCATGTTTTACAGTATAACATTAAAAAACCCCAAAAAATTATACAAAAACGAAATTTTTTTATTTTTTATTAGGTTATTAAAACAAAGTTAAAAAAAGTTTGGAGTGTGAATGCTACTTAAATAATTTTTTTTAAAGTAACCACACATGTTTAAACAAGGCGGTCTGACAGACCCCTCCGTAGTAGTTATGGGACCAAAGACGTCGGTAGTAGTCAAGGGTTAAATATCAGTAAATTTTGCATACTTAAATTAAATTTGATGACTCAAATGAAAAGAATACTTAAGTTTTAAATTATTGTACAAAGAAAATGTATCTAATTGTTTACATTTTTAAGTATTTTGATTATAAAGTATTCATCGCACTAATGATGAAACCTAATCTTGACATAATACACAACATAATTTATCACACAATGCAGAAAGCATTTTAATGATTTTCTTCTAGATTAAAGTATTTATATTCGTAATTAAGTTTGTTTTAATACACTCATCCTAGAAGAACACAGCTTCGAGCTAAGCCATGTGTTGACACTGTCCTTCAACTTCTTGTCATTTTCAAACCGCTGTAATCCAAACCATTTTGTTGTTTTTATAGAAATGGTGAGATATTTAGTACTTTGAAGGTAAAAAAACTCCCATTTGAAGCTGTCCTGTAGGGCTTGTATTTGTGCAGCATTATGCAGATGAGCATTGTTATGTTGAGACACAGTGCTAGAACTCAACTTTCCTTGCCTCTTATTTTAAATGGCCATAATGTGCTCCTTAAAGTTTCGCAATAAACTTCTGAACTTATTGTGTTACCTTGTTCTATAAATTCCACCAGGATTACATCTTTTCTTAAGCTAGGTTACATACTTTAGGTACCGTCAACAGTTCTGTGTCCTTTATTTAGTGACGGCCGGTTTCGGAAGATTACACTATGCTTCCACTGTCAAGTCACAAGAAACACGAAATACAAATAACAAAAGCACACCTAACATTAAATAAAACAACACATGTCCAACATTAATGCATAAAAAACAAAAAACACACGACACACTTCGAGCATGCTGGCCAGCCGGTCGTAAGGATGCTTGAAGTGTATCGTTTGTTTTTGTTTTTTATTTATTAATGTTGGACATGTGTTGTTTTATTTAATGTTAGGTGTGCTTTTTGTTATTTGTGTTTCTTGTGACTTGACAATGGAAGCATAGTGTAATCTTCCGAAACCTGTCGTCGCTAAATAAAGGACACAGAACTGTTGACTGTACCTAAGGTGTGTAACCTAGCTTAATACTAATTACAGTTCAGGAGGCAAACAATCATGTGTAAAACATATTTTCTGTTTTAAAAAGAAAGCATTTTCTCAAAGAAAATGATTGCTGGAATTTTCTTGGCGAGTTTGTATGGCTCTACTTCGTCCGTTGATTTTTCTCTCCAGTTTGACTTAGTATGTCATCCAAGTCTCTTTGCCTGTCATAACATGACTGAGGAATTCATCACCATCTGTGTCTTAGAGCAAGAGAAAAAATAGCGCTGTTCCATCTTATTTGTTTTGTCACCCCAAAGCGCATTTAACTTATAACAAGCTTGTATCATGTAAGTAGTATCCACTTCATGCACAACTATTTGAGTATCTGAAGGAAGAAGTCTAATTGTTCCGTAATCTTGAACTTTAGTTTGTCAATCCTAGAAGAAATAACATTTTCTGCCATATCATAACTTATAGTATTGTTATCTCTATAAAATCATGGATGAACTCCAAGTTTGTGATGAATGTCTGGAGCCTTTAAATTCTTTCTCCACAGAAAATTGAATAACACCGCATAATTCGAAATTGGTGCGGTTTTCAATAGTAGCAGCCATTTTGAACAACAATATTGCCCCGATAAACGGCATGAACAATTTTCTACTAACCCTGCCAAACTACGTAGCCATGCAAAGATTATGATACTACCTCCGCTTCTCTCTGCTTTCCACCCCTCATAGCACACAAGAAAACTTATATCCACGTGTTAAAAATGGTTGAGTTTCAGTCATCTGGCTCATCCACGAATTTGTTTTCATTGTTTATTTAATTTTCAGAAAGCTGAAATCGAAGCAAACTGTGATAAAGATGTAATGGAACAGTTAAAACGTCAAACGCAAGCTCATCATAAAATTTTAGAAGAAGCTTTGGAAGATAAAGAAGCTGAAGTGGAACGGAGGATACAAGGACAACTGGAAAAACAATACGAAGATGAAAAGAAGAAATATGATGCATCACTTATTGGCATGGTCTCCAAAATGAAGGTTCTTAACGAAGCTGTTCAAAGTAAGTTGAGAGACAAGTCATAGGCTATTATTATTTTATAGAATAATTCTATTGTAAACAAATTTTCTGTAGAAATATGTGATGCTTTATCTTTTGTTTTTTAATGCAAATAAACATAACGGTCACCCTTGCTCGGTAGCTTTAAAATGTACTAAATTAACAAGAGAACCTAAAGCCTAAAACTACTTAAGAACATAGTGTTAGCAACGCAATAGATTGTTTAATTGAATACAGTAGGATCTTGACAAGGCAGATCAACTGGGACCAGAGTTGGTCTGGGTTAACCAGAGATTAAATGAAACATGTATTTTCAGAAAATGTCCATTATGTACTGTATTTCAAATAATATTTGAAACATATTTACAGAAGAAATATATACCTTACATTCGAGGCCATACATTTTCGGGGGGAGGGGGGTGTCAGGTCAGGACCGGGGATTTGAATTTAAACCCTTTTAACACGTTCACCGCTAAGGGCGCTCATGTGAGCTTGACACTGAACACTATGAGAAGTGGCCGACACACAGTGCATTGCACGCCAACCCGCATATTGGGACTATTTTCAATACACGGTGTATTGTGTGCTTCGCACACCAACCTCCGTATTGGAAGTATTTTCAATACACAGTGCCTTCGCACGCTAATTTTAAGCCTATGTGCGTCCGCTTTAAAATATTAGTGATTATTACGTAGAAAGGTTAGAAAATAAAAAATAAAGTAATTTCTACTCATTTAGCCTATAAAAATAAAAAATAAAAGGTCAGCTCCTGGCATAGGAATTTCAAAATTTGCTTAGCAGTGAACGTGTTAAACAACAATTTCCATGATTATTAATTTTTACGACTAAATTTCGGGGGGGGGGGGTTTGACCCCTAACCCCTCCTTGCTTACATTGTAACAGAAGCATGGAAAAAGGATTTTAAGGCTCTGCTATCTCGGTCTTAAGTACCGTTTGCGAGCTGCAAGATCACACATTTGCTTCAGTATAATGAGCTGAAATTTTGTTGCTAATGTTGGCAACATCCGGTAAAATATCCAGATTCATCGTCATTGTAAACCTCATCTGTTGTAAGTTCTTCTTTAATACACCTTTCAAACTCAAAAACAAATACAATTTTTTAGACGGGTTACTCTCCAGACATGCTTTCTCCATTGATTGTCATATAGTATACGCCATACTGCTTCTTCCAGCCAATCTTGGCTGGCTGTGAAATCAAGTATCCATCAGGCAAATATCTGTTTAAACTCAAGGCTTTCTGTTGCATTGTTGGCCCTGAAATTGACAAAGTACGTTCTATTTTGCAACAAAATGAAACAAATAGTGCATCATCTAGTGTTTCTAACTAAGCATTTTTGGCTATACACCCACTATCTAAACTGTCCTTTGAAATCATTTTGAATTTTTCTCAATATTGTACCTATTTTTCTTCCAATCGGAGACAGTCAAATACTCCGAAGTCAGAAGCATTCTCGGTTAACTGTTCACCTTTAACTACGCTTTCCTTCCCATTGTCACAACAGTTTTACACAGTACAAAAGTCGCACAGTGATAACAAAGCAGACTAAAGTGAATGCGGGTCAAGTAGTTTTGTCTGTGACTAAAACTCAGTTGGCGATGACTTATCGTCTTGTTAAGCCGACAGTACAGTCGCACTGTGTAATGACTGTTGGTACTTACAAACATAACTTTATATTTTGTGTTTTCATATACATCGTACAGTAGAGCGTCGATAATCCGAACATCAATAATCCGAAACATCGAAAATCCGAACGTGTTCTGAGGCAGCCCCTGCAAAAAATTCGTTTTCGCAAATTCCACTTCCGTCGTTAAAAATTTCACAAAAATCTTCATCACAGTTTGACATTATTATCTCTTTTTAAACACTTCTCAAAATACCTGCTCTCACACGCCCTCACAGCAGACTGGCTGTCATTATGTCACGCTAATAAGCTGCTTTAGCGCTAGCAATAAACAAACAGCGTGTTTGTCTGAGGGTTGACCGTGGCGGGGCGGAGAAATGACCATGGCTTGTCTATTGTTAGCTCTTATAGTTTTTATTACAGAAAGGTGAACATTTTCTTTGTGTAAAGTCCCTTTTTTCATACAGAAAGTTCATTCATTTCTCTTTGTGTAATCATTATAACAGTGTGTCGTACATACAGTAGTGTACTGTACAGTATTTTTTTAAACTTTTTGTTTGTACAAATAATGTACAAGTCAACTTTTAATTATGTAGTGTACTGTAATTGATGGTTGCAAGTGTAATCATGTTAGCTCTACTGTACGTGCAGTTCAGGTTCTTCTAAATCATAATATGTAAGTAGTCTTACATACTGTGTTGTAATTACATTACTGCTTGTAGGCCTACTTTACTGTTTAACCTCTTTAATCGATCAAAGGGCATATATTTTAGCCTAAATGGCATTTTCTCGGTTATTTTCAAAAATCCGAACAAATTGATAATCCGAACCCCTCTCGGTCCGAATTAGTTTGGATTTTTGACGCTCTACTGTAACTGTTTTTACAAACCGGTCCAGGTCATATGGGAATCTAGGTTAAAGAGAGCCGACTTACTGGGGTTCTACTATTTATTCTAAATAAGCCTTGCATGCTTAGCTCTTTCTTATCTTTTTATACTTCGACCTAGTCTATATGACGTATTATTCACGACATAGTGTTAATACTGTATTTGTTATGTTGATTTATGTTATAACTTTTTTTGACTTGACATTTAAAAAAATCGTATTCTGTAAGTAATTTACAAATTTGTGTCTGCTAATTTACTATGCAAATATGGACATCTGTTGCGTTGGTTATAAATATCTTATAAGTGCTTAATAAAAACACCTTCTATTTGTTACATAAAAATATATGTTTGACAGTAAATATATTTATATAGTTACTTGTGTTTTGTAGCTCAGGGTTCACCCTGGGCCGAAGGCTTACCATCCGGTGGGAAGGATGCTATTGGTAAATAACTTTCTGCTCGTTCATGCTTTCTGCAACTCAAACTATTCATTTATTCAAATTAAGTTTGCCTTTTACTGTGACAATATGCCTGTATGATTGTATATAGACGTTTTTCTTCGTTCAAATAAATTGTAGTACCAATGTAATCATGAAAGGCGGTGATAAAGTTAGTTTTTGATGTTGTAAACTTGTATTTTAATATTTGTGGTTCAAGACACTATGATTAAGGTTTTATAAATAACTCGCACCAGCTGTATTCAAGCACAACTTATAAGTTCCAGGAACCCAAAATGCTCTGGAAAAATGTTATTTCAATAATTTGCTTTTCTACATTTTCTTGCAGTATTTGAAGTCTGCTTTTTATTATTTGTAAACATTTTATCCCAATAGAGTTTTCAATATTATGTACTCCTTATAATACAGTAATTCATGAATATCTTTTTTCAAATCGATGAAGAATTTATCTTTTCTCACATGGTGTAAGGTTGCTTAAAAAAAATGTTAAATTACAGTAAGACCTTGATAATCCGGCACACTCGGAGATCCGGTGATGCCGGATTATCGAATATGCCGGATTATCGAGGTCTTTCTTTAAAATGGTTGAAACAGGGAATAAATAAACGCACATGTACTATATATGAACATGTAAATTACACGTTGAAACCACGTAACATTAACTGCGTAGAGAGATTGCCCCTAAGTGATGGGCCTCAGGTAGGCACGGCTCCATTCCCCTTTGTTGTTGGCTTCCGTTAGTCAGTACAGTACAGTACTACCAGTTTGCTATTTTTACTCCAGCCTGTCACAAATGCTTCAAACCCCTTTCGCTTCCAAACCGTGCAGGGTGTCTACGGGTCATGGAAAAGTCGCGGATTTTAGTAAGGGATCAAGGAAAAGTCCTATTTTGCTGAAAGGTCATGGAAATAAATTTTAAAAGCCTAAAACAAAATCATTTTGTACATAAAATATTTACAATATAAACTCTCTGAGCTCTGGATTGTAACAAATATAAAAAAAAAAGGTTCCTTATACCTACACTATCGTGCGAGTGACACGCTGATGTTATAATTGCGACTATAGCCCCGGGCTTCAAGTTGATAAAATATTTTTGCTGTAATAACTTGATTAGTTTTTATGAGACATATCTAGCCTTTAAAATAATTTTGAGCATATATGAAGCTGAGTAATTATGTGTTTTATGTGGTTTCAATGTCTTTTTTGCCGAAACATGAATATAAACAGGAACAGTGTTCGGTAAGCGGGGAGTATGGGCATAGTAGGGATCAGCGGAGCAGACAAGTTGTGGCGTAGTGATGCGCCAATGTTTGATGCTCGAGATGTTTGAACAATCGAGACAATCGATTAAAACATCACACAATCGCGTATCACTAGTTGGGTGTATTACTAAGAGAAGTAGACATAAGTGATTTTAAGTTTTACAGAATAAAGACTTTGTATCTAGAAACTCGATTTTTTAAATTTTTACCCTAAAAGTCACTGAAAAGTCACTGATTTTTTTTTCTGGGAACTAGTAGACACCCTGAAAGCGGTTTTAAATTGAACAATTATTTACAAGAAATTCAATGTATCTTTTTCCAAAGTCTTCATTTTGTTTAAATAATCTTCATTAATAAGTGGAATACGTTCAACAAAATACTGTCAGCAACGAAAGTGTTAAACGGTCCCTTTAACGTTTTTAAAGGACGACGAGAGCACATTGTTTTGATTCGGTTCGATTTTTAGGAGAACCTATTTTACAATAAGGAGATGTACATAATATAAAACATGATCTGTCAAACATATTCACATATTTTTCACAAAAAATATTAACTTGACCAAGCAATAGTTTTCAAGTTAGTAATTGGTAACAATCTTCAGGGTGCATCTACAGGTCTGGCAAACATATCATGTCTTTCGGCTGAGCAATTTTTTTCACAAAAAAATACAATGTTCTTTTTTTATCATCCATACAACCTTTCATGTGGAGGTCTCTGACATACAGAGTTTATTACAAACCTATCGTAAATAACAGCAAGACACAATAGATCAGATAAAGCGCTAGAAGTGCCAACTGTGAGATCCCATCAATGATCCATCATATAGGTGTTATAATACTTGGCACTCGAGGATTTTTGGAAATGTTGCAAATAGCTACAAGTACAATTAGTCTCAAAACATAAAGGAGGCGTACCAAAAAACTCTTTACAGTAGCGTTTATTTCATGCACTTTTTTCATTAGAATTATATGATTTTGCATGATTCCAATCATTGCCAGTTCGAGCATGTTTTGTCTATGCATGAATTTCCGTCAATTTCATTCTAAGAGTTAAGTTGGATTCCTTCTGTAAACAGGTTCTGGCGTAAGCTCAAGTCGCACAATTTTTGTTCGTATTTTTCGTTATTTTCAAGATATTGAAGTGAACAAAGTGACATTTGAAAAAGGAAATGTTAAGACAGTCAGAGCCGTATTTAAATTCGGACCACTTGGTCTCTCAAAATACACGGGGTCAAAGTTCACACGGGCTAAGTTTTATTTTTATAGCAATAATAAAATGTGCTGTGGTAATTGCAAGAAAACGGCTCTACAAGCTGCATGCTTTTGATGTTTTGATTATTTTGAGGCTATGTTTGCACAAAAACAATGATTTGAACTGTATACGAAATATTGATAATTCTTGTTATGAAATGTTTTTAATGTATACTAATATTTTAGACTATGAGCATACTGTATTTAAAATAAGTGAAGTTTTTTTCAGAAATACAGTAGAACCCTTCTTAACCGGTCAGGTTGGGACCGAGACCCTGGCCGGTTACGAGTTTGGCCGGTTGATCCAAGGTTCCCGTAAAAAATTGATTTTAGTTCAAAAATAACCTACAGTACATATTTCATAAATAATAAAGGAAATAAGACGTTATTGCAACTGATTTTATTGTATGTACTGTACATACACACACAAACAAACACTAACAAATTACATGTAAACATTTTAACTTCCCTCGCCTCCTTTTCTCCCCTGCCTCCGAGAAATAAACAGATGAAGAAAGAGAAACAAAGGATGCCGCTTGGTTAATTGATTCCAAGAAAAAATAATACAGTTGCCGTGGGAAGCAAGATTTGATCCCCCCTCTTGCTTCCGCGGCAAGAATCAATCGACAAGGCGGCTTCCTTTGTTACGCTCCTCCTCCCTCCTTTTCCCTGCCACAACATTAACACATACAGTAGCACAAATAACATTGCGTCATCCCGAAATGTCCGTCAAATAATCGATGTTTGAGACTTCGGCCAGTTAATATATTTGATTTTGTTGTTTCTTGAAATAGGCCGGTTAAGCCGAGGACCGATTGATCCAAAGCCGGTTAAAAGGGGTTCTACTGTATAGTAAACTTGTTGACCCGTGCAAATATTTCGCAAGTTAGAAGTACTTACCTGAATTAATACGTTGATTTAGTTCAGTTAACTAAGTTTATTTATTTACATTGGTTTATAAAAATAACAGTTTATAACACTTCCATATGGAATGTAAACAAACAAACAGCTGTCATGTTAGTTAAACAGATTATGTTGGTGGTGCCTTTCATTAGGAACCATATGAAATATAATATGAAAGTTTTTGAAGTTATACTTCTTTGCGCCCGTTGTAATCGTAATGGGGTGTCGGTCGAGAAACCGCATCACGCGTTAGGAGTAAAATCCGGAAAGTGCCTTTTTATACCTTTTCTCTACAAGATATACCTCAAGAGTCTTGATGGGTG
Source organism: Philaenus spumarius (assembly GCA_018207615.1). NCBI lineage: Eukaryota > Metazoa > Arthropoda > Insecta > Hemiptera > Aphrophoridae > Philaenus > Philaenus spumarius. The sequence goes on from JAGFPH010000689.1 coordinate 438,744, forward strand.
AGTGTTTAATCAGTTTTTGTAACAAAAACATGAATTTTAAGCTGTTTGTCTATTTTTTGTCAATAGCGGAGAACAAGCTTTAAAATGATGCTTGAATAATTAATTTTGATGAAGAATTAAGGGAGATATCGCTTAGCGACAAAAAAACACCTTTGAGAAATAATATAAAACAATGCCTTATTAGAATGTATTGCTTATAGTGTCAATTCACAGTTGAGTATTTTATACAGACTTAATAATCAAGCTCTGTGTTTTACAAAATTTAAACTCATTTTATAAACTTCACAAAAAAGGATGTTTTGGCAATTTTTTAAGGAATAGTTAACATTTTATTTTAATGCAATTAATATGTTTTCCAGATAGGATGAAACAAGAAAAGAAAGCCGACCAAGCTCGTGATCTTTGGGGCACTTGTCAAGAACTCTCAAATGCTCTAAAGGCTGCCAGTGGAGGTGAAACTGAACTGAAACCATTGAAGGATCATATTGAAGCCATCACTAAAGCATCTGGTAAAGTATCGTTACTTAACATTAAGTCATTAAGTGTGTGCTTAAACGTATCCAGCACTTAATGGAAGACCAAGACTATTCTGTATGACTTATAAAGCAATTAATCAGCAGTATTTACTAATAACACAAGAAGAGTGCATTTTTTCAAACCTTGTTGCTTAAACTTAGCAATTTATTTCAGTAGTTAGCAGTTTAGCACTCATACTCATAATTAGATACACTAATTAATATAAGGGTAGGTTAAACATTTAAGTGAAATTTAAAAACTCAGTATTTCTATTTGTACATACATAAATAGTACAGTGCTTTTTTGAATCTTCCAAATGCAGACCCTGCGGAACGGATGATTACATAAAATGACATAGCCTTACTAAAATGTCAATTGTATGTAGTATTAAAGTAGAAAGACCAGGCTATCTAATAAGCAGTGTATAACAAAGTCTGTGGCATGTGCCAAATATGAATTAATTTTCTAAATTTAGAAATAAGTACAACTTGTATTTGATGCCTACTAAACCTCTGTATTCTATAGAAGAATATTTTCTTTGTTCACCTGATTTAATATACTTTATTGTTTTGCTGTGTAGATCAATTATTGTTGATACCATTCTATCAGAATGTCACTACAGTTGAACTTGGTTTTAACGGCCTTGGCTAATGCGTCAACTTGGACATAGCGTCATTTTTTTAGGCCCGGGCAAATCGTTATATTTTACGTTATTATAAACCCACGTTTTAGCGTCAATAAATATTTTAACCACTCGGTTCTAACAACATAAATCTAAAAATATCAATGTCAAACTTTGAATTCAGTTTTCCCAGAACTCGAAAAATATTAGAATTCCGAATTTCCTTTGATATCGGGTTGCCTATTTTCTCCCTCCTCAGAATCAAACCGGGAAATAAACAAACTACGTATTTTTTTCACACTCAAAATGTAATCTTCAGCGAGTCCCATCAAAGTCGGTAGAGGTGGGGTTCCACTCTCCCACGCCTCCTGAGGAACAATACACACGTTATGCGGTTTCAATTGTGTTCTGTGTGTAACTAAACCCACGACCTTGGTGGGAAAGTGTTCGGACAATACAAAAGCGCAGGATAAACCACTCATCAAATAACCTGGCGAGACATTTACGTAGTTGTGAACAGACATTTGTCCCCCCCCCACAGTTCTAGTGTTGCTCGGAGCTTTGCATTGTGTATATGCGAGTCAACTTAACTGTAACGCTACAGTTTCTCAATGCTGTACACAGAACTTGTATTTAAATATTTAGCCTAATTTTTTACTCAAAAATATTACCTAATTTATAATTGTAGGTGACTTCAGCCATTGTATTTGGATAACCTAATAGAACTCCGATCCAATGCAATATTTCGTTCCACTGGAAATTCGACGATAGTGGCGCTATCTATTGGGGAAACGATGGAAGCTGTGTGTAACATCAATGCTGTCAATGATGCTGCGGCGCGATCATGCACTATTTTCCCGACAACCTAATTTTCGCCACACTGCTGCCGTATGGATGCAAGATCTATTTATTATTCATGATCTATGCTTCAGCTCCAATTAGCTCGAATTATCGGGACACTACTGTACATTAAAACAAAATTATAGTGTTTTTCTTTTTAATAAACGTCATGAATAATGTTGCCAATAATAGTAATACTGGGTAGTTGTTTGTCCTTTCACTCTCGAGTGAAACAAAAGTACGATTTCCTGTTGGTTCATCTTTATAACATCACTCGAATGTAGCGTCAACATTTGTTCGGTCCCTTCGTTGACGCTATAACCAAGTTCAACTGTATATGGAAATGAATAAATTTAAAAAAAAAAAAAATAATGTATTTTCCAAACTTAACTACCCCTATAGAACATATTTTAGTCGAGTGATATGGTGTTAAGGGTTTGCGTAGGAATTTCGTTTTGCCGAATTCTGTCTGGAAAATGTTAGGAGACCACCTCAAGATCTTCGATAGGGTTCTTATGACTTTTGGTTCTTTTATTTTTAATTTGTTTTAGTTTATTACCGCAGAATACTGTCTGTATTAAATTGGCTACTATAGTTTTATGTTAACTAGTTTTAAGTAAAGTTAATACTAGATGTACATAAATGATAACTGTACTGATTTTTTGTCTTTTAGCAGAACAAGTCGAATACTCCGTTATGTATTTTATTAATGCAATAAATACAGAATTTTATTTAAACTCATAAGTTGTTTGAATGACTATATCAGAAAACTAATTGTTGGGGCTTCAATTACACTAAGACTAATGTCACAATGATGCCCTTATGGGTTTTGGTATTCTTTGTAAATATTTAGAACACAATAATTTTAATCAAGTGTACAAATGATAATATATTTGAGGAAAATTACACTTTACAAATTTTGTATTACTGTTGGTATTTCCATATTTAATTTCTTATTTTAAACAAATATGCGAGGCCTTCACGGATTTCTTCTCTTCTGTCTTTGAACCACCTATGGATCTGCCCTTTTGTCAGGCATCATATACCAACAATTGTGTGAGTGCATGTACTTTCACTTACAATGAGGTGAAGAAGGCGCTTGCTGAAATAAGGGAAGTGGTCCAGACTCTATTCTGCCTATAGTACTTAAGAATTGTAGATCAGCACTTGCGTTTCCTCTTAAACGGCTGTTTAATGAGTCCATCAGGTATGGGATTTTCCCTGATGTATTGAAAGAAAGTTTCATTGTCCCTATTCCAAAGTCTGGTGTATCAACTGAAGTCTGCAAATATAGACCAATTGCTATCCAGTCAGCAATTGCCAAGGTCTTTGAGAAACTCGTGCTCTCCAGGGTATTCCCTTTGGTTAGCCTCCAAGTGGCATGGTTAAAGCTAAAATTGAAAAGCCTGTTTTTAGCGTTTTGCAAGCATATTTTTAAAAATTCGCCAAAAGTAGTAAATGAACCCCAATCCAAAGGTGTTCCATAGTTTTTTTGTAGAAGAAACTTCAAAGAATTCAAATATGCTACTAAAAATTAGTTTCTTTTGAAATTGTAAAAGTTATTAGCTTAGAAAGCAAAAAATGTTCAGAAACAGATGGGAAAAAACCAAATTTATGCCTAAATAAAAAATAGTAAAAATTTTTTGTAATTTTATTCAAAATATACAAAAGTTTTGTAATTTAGTTCTAAATATAAATGTGTAAAAATATATTTCAATTTCAAAAATTTTTAGTTGAAAATAGCAATTTTTATGTTCCAACTACAAAATCGCTAAAAAAATAGGTCTATTTTCAAAACGAATATTCCTATATATTTTTTCCTCCAAAATGGAATTTTATTATACCAAATTGTAGAGAATAAATGGTAGAATTGAACTCTAAGATTGGAAATTACAAAAAACCTTACATTTTCTAATCAGATACAACAGAACGAACAAAAATGTATAAACTTTCCACGATTTTTACCAAAAATCCTATAAACAAAGTTGTATAATTTTGGAGAGATATTTTTGAAAATTTTTTCAAGATATACAACAGTTGTAGAAAATAGTTATAAAGAGAAATGTGTAACAATATATTTCAATTTCAAAATTATTTAGTTGAAAATACCAATTTTTATGTTCAAACTACAAAAAATGATAATAAAACATGCCTATTTTCAAAACTAATAGGCCTAGGCTAGGCTATATATTTTTTACTCCAAAATGAAATTTTATTATACCAAATTGTAGAGAATAAATGATAGAATTGAACTGTAACAAAAACCTTACATTTTCTAATCAGGTACAACAGAACGAACAAAAATGTATAAACTTTCCATGGTTTTTACCAAAAATCCTATAAACAAAGTTGTATAATGTTGAAGAAATAGTTTTGTAATTTTTTCAACATATAAAACAATTGTAGAAAATAGTTAAAAAGTGAAATAATATCATACACTTAAAATAAAAAAAAAAACGCATTGCGATCATATAGCCTAAGCGTAAATCTGTCAAATTTAGGTTAGGTTAGGCACATTGCTAAATATTAGTATTATGTCTAAAAACCACTATATATCCGATCAATTTCTGATAACCTTTCAATAACTCTAGGCCTATCTGCCATTGTATCAATACTGTAGGCCTATTTATTATTTATAAAAAGTTTATACAATAGTTTATAGGCTAAATACATTTTAGCCTAGGCTATCTGCAAAAAATAAAACAATACTCACTATTTAGAACACACTATTTCAACACTTTATAAACATAATTTCACTAAAAAACACAATAACACATTCTACACTTATTTATTTATAACTGTAACACAATATAACAAAGTTTTATAAACTATAAACACTTTCAATTCAGTAAAATATCAAGAGAAAAAATACTTGCATGTAATAATTGTTAGGCTTGGCCGCTTGGATAATGGCGACCGTAAACTTCTAAAATCACGTGATTCTCAATTCAGTTTGTACCAACCTAATATGACAAAATTATTTGAACTGCACATTGACTGAAACTTTGAAATTTTATCTTTACAACGGTATATTACACATCTTAGGAATAAATCGATTTCTGATAGTAAAAATCGATTTAAAAATGCTTCCTTATTGGCCCAATCTTGACCAATGGACAAGCATTTATTATAAATTCTGTATGTCATAACCGATTGTAGTCACAGATGATTTAAAAATACCACTTGAAAGATAAAAGTCTAATGAATCCAATGCTGTGATGATCTTTGTGACAATTGACAACTGTGAGGAGTTGCAGACGGTTGAAAATGATGAAGTTTTACGTTTTTAACATCGCGATGTTGCACGGAAAACAGCTGTTTGACATTCTACAATTTTGAAACAATGATTACGTATGTAAAAATACGTTTTACGAAAAAGTTTTAAATACAAAAGTTAAAGTTTAATTCATTTTCTTTCCAATGGTGCCGGTTTTATTACGATTGGATAATTCTAAGTGAATTAATTAATCGAAAATGCAAATGTATGCAAATTCTCGCTAATTGTCGAAATAGCTGCATCTTACCCCTGAGAGAACGTCACTTTGGGCAGTCTGCCACTGGGAGGGTTAAGTGCTCTATATCTAACTCGCAACATGGATTTATGCATGGAAGGTCCACTTCTACCAACTTGATTGTGCTTCAAAACCATATTTTCACAAAAATGAAAGACTGTAAACAGGTTGATGTACTATACTTGGACTTTTCTAAGGCATTCGACCGTGTCTGTCACTCTTTGTTATTGAAGAAGCTGGAGGCCTGTGGTGTTCATGGAATGCTCCTCGGGTGGTTTCAAACTTACTTGGTTAACTGTCAGCTCACTGTTAAATACGGATTTGCGACTTCAAGATCCTTCACTGCCACTTCTGGGGTCCTCAAGGTTCCCACCTCGGTCCAATTCTTTTCAATATATTTGTGAACGATCTAACAAGTGTAATCAGGGTTTTGCATCTCCTGTTTGCTGATGATGTCAAACTGTATTCTGCTATTTCCTTGATGCATGACTGTGTTCGGTTGCAGGATGGTCTGAATGCTGTTCAAGCATGGTGCGATGTGAATGGCATGATGCTTAATGCTGATAAATGTTTTTGCATTACCTTTCACCGAAAATCCAAACCATTTATATTTTGTTATCAGCTGGAGGACAGGGTCATGGAGAGAACTTGGGTCAGGGTCAGGAGATTAGAGATCTTGGGTTCATTTTGTCGTCATCCCTTTCGCCTGAATCGCATATTAACTCTGTCTGCTCTAAAGCTAATAGGAATCTCGGTCTTATCTGGCGCGCTTCTAGATTTCTTCATCAACCCACACATACTGAGAATGCTCTACGTTGCTTTTGTTAGACCTCACCTGGAGTTCTCGTCAGTGGTCTGGTCCCCGTATCAGAAGACACTTATTAAAAGAGTTAACAGTGTCCAGACGAGATTTCTTAGACTTGTGGGAATCCGCCTCGGCTACCGCTACCAGCAAGCTCCTGTCGATTTCATAGCCTCTCAACTCCGCTTGCCTTCCTTGGAGCTGAGAAGGAATGTTCAGGATGTAGTTTTCCTTGTGAAACTAGTCAAGGGAATGGTTGACTGCCCAATGCTCCTCGAAACTGTTAACTTTCGCAAATCAGCTGCAAGGACTCGGTCAAGTGAAAGAATCCAGCGTAGAGCCAACCTTACTCCTATTGAACTTGACATCTTTAATTTAAGCGTTGAGGCCATCAAAAGTATACTTCTGGATGTAAACCTCGACTTCTGATATCATTATTTAAGTGTTGGAACTATTTACATTGATTCATTTGTTTTGAGTCTCACATACTATGTAGTTTTTCTTAGAGTTGGTTAAATTAAATTGGCCTTGTATTTTTATACATTGTTATCTGATTGCTATGTTGCTGTTGTTTGATTGTTATATTATTATTATTATTCTATTCATTGTTTTCTGTGCATTGTATACCTTGCTAGAATGTTATTTTTGTTAAATATTTATTACTTGTTGTTTATTATTAGTTGATATTAAGTGATCTGCTTTCTAAAGCACCAAGAACTATTTATATTAATATTTTGCAACAATCATGATATATGTATAGTTATTATTATTTATAAAAAACGGATTTTCCATTAATGAATAAGTAATCAATTTAACTTTGTTTTAGTAAAAGGGGATGACTTTGTAGATTCTGTGATCGCATCCATTCCTCGTAAAGCTATGTGCCGCGGAGTCTTCTCAGAAGATATGCTTCGAGATCGTTTTGAAAGGGTGGAGAAAATTGCTAAACGTGTAGCTCAGGTTCCAGAAGGTGGAACATCTTTGCCGTTGATCTTCCTCGCATTCCTGCAAAGCCTGTTTATAGTGCAAGCTATTGAACCAATTCCATCACACGAACTTGCCAATCAGCCCATCAATACAGCAACTCTCAACAATTTTGATATACTTCAAAGAGCAAGGTAAGAAATACTGCTAATTAAATACACGAGCTCACAATTTACCGAGTAGGATAATTACACTGATTGAAACGGTAAGCTACACGTTAATAAAACTCCTTAACAAATGAGAATCCTGTAATAAATGTGTTTTAATAAGTTTTTAGTGTTCAGCCTTTTCAAATCTTCATCATTGCTAAACAAATGTCTGTAAACACATACTTATTATAACCATACAAGACAAGGGTGTATCCAGGATCAAAACTAGATGGGGGCAAGCGATGGTCATTCAGGTTAGGTTAGGTTAGAAAATAATTGAGTACAATTGTACGATAATTTCAATCGTCAATAAAGTAACGCTAAATTACCCTAATTTCATAATTTTCAATAGTGTAAGTATGTTTTTGATTATTAAAATAGTTATTTCAAGAATTGTAATAAATTCCAGCAACAAAATTTAATAACAATTTATTTTTTTATTTCCAGGGGGCAGCTGCCCCCCCCCCTGCCCCCTCTTTGGGTACGCCCATGATACAAGACAGAGTAATACATTCCGGAGTGATCTTGATAGTGGTTAGTCCAAATCAAAATCAACTTTTTTGACCAATCCAACAACCTGAAGATAAATGATCTTGTCGGAAATAGCACCACACATTTTAGGAACTGTAAAATAAGGCAATAGTTGAGGTGTAACACGCGAAGACACGTCTCCGATCATGTGATGTGACGACACATCTCTGATTATGGTCCTTTCTGAAATGACATAAGCCAATACACATAAGTTACAACTGCCTATTATGAAATCCTTTTCGTTTTAGTTAGGTTTTCTTTAAAACTTGTGGTTCTACCAAGGTTATAATTTTTTGCAATTATGTCTGTTTACAACACCATTGTAAAGGTAGACTTATTTTTAAAAAACCAGTATGCGGCTATACCACTCTGTTCATTTTCATTAAAACTTGGTTTTCAGTCATAAACCATATAATTTTACTATAAATTTACTTTTTTGTATACTTACAGCTCTCAGTCCTTTATTTTTATTTTATTTCCTGTTTACATACGTTTTGCCTTCAACTTCAACGTTTACGTACTACAACTACAAGTTAGAAAAATCTATTAGAATTTAGTACAGTACGATTTTTTTAACCGTGCCCTCGGCCAAATTGTACTAACCTGAATGATAACATTAGAAATCGCTCTGTCTACTCTAGTTTTCTCCACGAAAACTAAGCCTAGCGGCGTGAAACAGCGAAAACCGAGCTTCAATAACACTGACATTTAATACACTTAGCAGCGATGTAAAATTATGAAACTTTTACGGATACGCAGATAAGAACCATACGATTCGTATGATGTAAAAGAAAATCCATTACAAACCCTATTTCATATTTTAAAAATCAATATTACAACAATGTACTTTAATAATGACATGAAATTTTCACACCGCTGAAAAGTTTTTTGTTTGTTGGTCAGAGACAAAGTGTTCACGAGAAAGTTTTAGATAAAGGTCCAAATTAAATATTTTATTTGAAACATTTTTTCGTTTGACTTACGGTTTGCTCGGTATGGATGTCTGGAGTTAGATTCCGGGGAAAACTTCCTGCCTGGGGGGAAGTAGGCCTACTTGGTGTCTGACATTTACCTTAACCACACCACAGTATTATTCGAACAAGAGACGACTCATTCAAGTAGTTTTTATTTCAATAATTTTATTCGAATAATTATTCAATCAGTTTTGTTTAATCGAAATTTGTGGAACTGCCTTTACAATCCCTCCCCGCTACACCGCTAGCCCACCGTGCGCTAGCCGAGCCGAGGGCACGGTTAAAAAAATCGTACTGTACACAGGACCTGTGGCTTCTTTACTTTTAAGTATTCATTGGTACTATAGTGATGAAATATACTATTGCATTGTTTCCTTTTTAAACTTGTAAATATAATTTTTTATTTTTGAGATTTCATGCAGGCAAAGTATCTACACAGATGAACAAACGCACACATACACATAAATCTGTTTAAAATTTAGTTGGGAATAGAAAATACTATAGTGAGTTTAAAACATAAATGTGTAAAAGGATTTTATTTTTATTTTCGAACCCAAAAATACTATTACTTCCCTACACTCTGGGAAGTTAATAAATAGAAGTAAACAACTTATCTTTAATATCCCATGTTGTGCTTATGTTAAATAATATTATTTTTAAACAGGTTTTGGATGGAAAGAGGAGATTTCGAACAAGCTCTTCGCTATATGAACCTGCTAAAGGGTGGAGCCAGAGCAGTAGCTAAAGACTGGATGGAAGAGACAACAATATTATTAGAAACACAACAAGCCGCCAACGTTTTAAAAGCATATGCAATAGCATCTGGTTTAATTTACTTGTAAAAAACATTGTGGCGAAATAATTTATTCAAATTTTTAAATAACATCAACCTGTTTTTATCAACCTGTATATTTCTTGTTATAGTTTTATAATAAATTCAATAAAGTGATTCAATAGTTATTAATTGAATTGTTTATTTCGAAAAGGCCATTTATCCAGTTTTACAGGAGACAATAAAAACTTCATAACTGAAATTATGTTGATCGAATAAAACTTGAACACAAAATCTCACAACTGAGTTTTAGATGAAATTAGTTGTGAGATTTTTTGTGCAAGTTTTATTCTATGAAGTGAAATGGTACGAAATTTCAATATAAAGACTAGCTGGAAATTTTATGTATATCTTTTCATCATAAAATGTCATTAGTGTTACACAAACATTTAAAAAAACCATAAATGATCGGAATGTGAATATAGAAACCATAAAGACATCTTCACAACCTCTATGGAGAAGAAGAACCACTATTTTGGACAACAGTTATTAAAAAGATGCAGTATGGGAATTGCTTATTCCATCCAGCAATGCAAGAGGAAGCCTATACAACTTGCTTCTGACTGTAAGAAATTAAACCAGACCATAAAAATTCAAGATATTAACTCATTAATTCAGGTATCACACAAATTATTACTACTTAAGAACCAATCTCCAAGTAAGTGGCCAATACCTTTTTTCAGAACTGTTAATCCATTATCACGAAACACCAAAATCTTAGAACATAAAATTGATCACCAAATTCAAACAAATACCTATAGCTACAAATTTCTCTACCTAGTGATACCCAGTTTATATTAGTCGTATCTTAAAACTATTAATTTTTGTGAAATACAGAGCTCTTAACCCTCACAGTGCCAGACTGCCCAAAGTGACGTTCTCTCAGGCGCAAGATGCAGCCATTTCGAACATATGCGAGAATTTGCATATTCCGTTATTTAATACACTTAAAATCATCCAATCTTTCTAACGGTGGGAATTAAACTAGAATAAACCAGTTTTTTGTTTGTCTAGACGTCTAGACAGCAGTGGAATGTACATATCTGGTGAGACCGTAGAGCGCGTCCCGTTCCCACGTTATTCAAATGAGCCGTGCCATCTCGTCGGCGAAGTTCCATTAGATTGATGTCATTTTGTTATTCAAATAATGATAACTCAAACACTTTTGTGAACTAAGAAAAGACAAGTATACCGTTCGTTTCATTGATTTATCCTCTACACTTTGTTATAATAATATTTCATTTCTTGATTACTAAATTACTTTTCAAACTAGGCCTAGTTTTGTTAGCAGTTGTGTATTTCGAACATAAAAACTGTTTTTTCAAAATAAGAAATTTGACATTAATAAATGTTTTTATGCAGTTGTATTTAGAACTAAATTACAAAACGTTTTACGCTTATGAAAAAATTACAAAATATGTTTACTACTTGTTATGTAGGCTTAAAGTTGAACTTTTTCCTTTCGTTACTGAACATTTTTTGTTTCTTGAGCTAATAACTTTTACAATTTTACATCAATAAATTTTTTAATTGAATATACCTATATGAATTCTTTGAACCTTTCTCTACAAAAAAGGTATATAACACTTTTGGATTGGGATAGAATTACTATTTTTGGCAAATTTTTCAAAATATGCTTGCAAAACACTAATAACCATCTGGCCAATTTGAGCTATAACCAGGGCACTGTGAGGGTTAAGTGAACATCTCTTATAACTATTTATGAACAATCATCCATAAACAATTTAATCATATTTTCTTTGTAACCAATCACTCATTACCATCACAGTCATTTCATCAATTGCCCATTAGGAAACATTTTGTATGCTTTCTACGTCCTATAAATTTTGTTTCTACCAACTCTGAAACTAAATTAATTTTTAATTTGTTAACAATTTTAAGAATTTAAGTTCCTTTATTGGCATAAATAATTATCATCTTGTTCTCAATTACCATTTCAGGTGTACTTAATTAGCGAATCTCCATAGGAATCTATTGCAGTGACACTTATGGCAAGATCTAAGGTCGGGAGTATTAAATGAGCACCGATCATGGTCCCCAAAACACATTTTGGTGCCTCATTAGAAATTTTAGATGTATCAGTATATGTGTTCACACTCTATCCTTCTATAGCTGTTGCTTTATACCTTCTATAGCTGGGGCTGCCTTGATCTTCTTCATCAGAAGTGTGATTAATGAGTTCTTTACCTTTTATTTCACCCAGTACATCAGAGACGTCAACATTTCATGGGCAACTTTGTAAACCTCACTAAAACTATTGACTTCTTCTGAAATCGCATCAATATCCCACTTGTAGTAAGTACACAGACCATGAATGCAGGGTGGCCAGCCAAGGGAAGAAAAAAAAATCACGCATAATTCCCGGTTTTCCCGGTAAATTTTAATCGCATTCCCGGTAATTTTATCGCTTATTAAGTTTTACTTATTTACCTTAACGAAACCAGGTACAACAGCTATAAAAAAGTTGTACTTAATTACCTTAACGAA
>JAGFPH010000690.1:0-33785 GCA_018207615.1 Philaenus spumarius
TTACAAAAGATGGATTTATAAAACTGTTTTAAATGAGGCAATGTCAAAGCGCTCAGCTGGAAGAAATTGCACTGTTTAGATACGGCTATTGAATGACGCGCTGCCAATAGCGCCGGTCGCTTTCTCTTTTACTGGAGCAGACACTTGAACTACAATGTTTCAATCATTTACTGTGTGCGCTCTTTGTATATGAAATTCATTCCTCGATGCTATTAAGTCTGTATACGGCCGAGTCCAGTTCCCAAAATCGTTAAATTTTCGCATGTTATGCAGGGAAGACGACGCTTCTGACTTTAGAGGTGTATTTCAGAAGTTTGTATATAGTTTTATTTGTGTGGACATGTATACATTTTTTGTTCAATACTTGTATCTTATTATGCTATTTCTGTAGATATAAACCATTTTCTATGTTTAATTTTCGTTTTTCATTTCAGAATAATCTGTATTTTAGTTTAAATAGTTCAAGTTTGTATGTTCTTATTAAATGTGTAATATTATGTGGTTTGGGATTCTAAAACTTTCTACCTCGCTTCAAAAAATAATATAAAGTACTTTACTTAATTCATTCAGTGTACATGTTTATGAATATAATAAAGTCTTACCGTACATGGAATTATAATAAAGATGCTTAATTCTTGGTTTCCAAAACAGTACTTCAAAACACAACAACAATAATAATAATTTATGTGTATATTCAAACGTAAATGTTTGTATATTTGTAATAATTATTTGATATGCATAAGGACTTGTTTGCACATACATATTCCGAATGATCATACTTGTTGCTGATACGTGTGTAAACGTATCTTAATGTATAGAGGTAAAATACAGTTATATGACTATAACTTAATAAATTGAATAATCTTATATACTTACATAAATTGTAAACTTAAATAGAACAATAATAAATTAAGCTTATCTTTCTAAAGCTTAAAAGTCATTAAAGTATAGTTTTAGTAATTATTTTTTCAGGATGTACACATTTTAACTGTAATTCAGTATTTATGATTGTAAACTCTATTACACATCAACAGTTTCAAACCATTTTGATTATTACACGTATGATCCAATTCAATGAAAATACGGTTTCTTTAGAGTCTAATGTCGTTATTCACTTTTTTTATTGAAAATGTATTTTACGTATTATACAGCATGGGTGAAATGTAGAAGAGGTTATTTTATCTTGTATAACTTAGATGCGTTTTGTATATTATAAATAGAGAGAGAGAAACTCAAAAAGAAAAACATATCAGCATTGAAAAAACAAGAAAGAGAGAACCTTCCCACTATCATAAACATCAAAGTCTGCACCGGCGTGCTATACATGAATATATTATCTAGGTCAGCTTTGTTGTTAACATATAATAATGGTATTGCACGTCTGGAATTCAAAGATGAAAGGAAAATGCTTTAGGTAGTCTACGTTATTTGTTTTACTTCCTCTCTGTATTTAAACAAAAGTTCCAGTAATTTACAATACGGCTGATTTTTTTTATAAGTAAATTAAAGTATGTAGATTAACATAAAAAACGTTTACCAGTCTATCGATTTCCCTAAGTCGAAAAAAATCGATTAACATTTTTTTTCGATATTCCTTAATATTTCGAGCTGGGTTGAAGATAAGTAAAAACAAAAAATACCACCGTGTAGGGGAAGTATTTTTCAATAAGAAATGAGATATGTATTTATTTCGTCCGAGCAATGGTTTGTCTGGAAAAAAATCGATAATGCAGGTATGTATTTTGCAGCAGCGCGACTCGGCCTTACGGCTAAAGACCTATTTTTTGAAGCGCGGCCCAGTACATTATAAACTATCGCATAGTTATAATGTATTATATAAATAGTTGTAATAGCTCCTTTTCAAGGGGAAAGTGTCAGCTTTACGATGGCATGTTTTTTTTTTTTTTTTTTTTTTTTTTGTCATTACACATAATCTTCTAACAAATTACCCAAATATATATATTGAAATTTAAAAAAATGTGTCTCAAAGGAAAAGAAAACTGGTTATTTGGGGTTTTAGGAGGAACTGTTTCATATAAAATATGAAACTCAACATTTTTGATTCAAAATGGCTGCCATTTTTTTTTAAATTGAACTATTTTATATTCAAAATAATACAATTTCGGTAAGACTAGCATAATAGCCTATACGCAGTCTCGATTAACTTGTCTTCGAAAAAAATCCATTTTCCCTCAAGATAATAATCCAATTTGTATGAAATTTAAAATATACATAAACAATATGTGTATCAATAAAAAATACAAAAATTATAGATCTGCGATAATTTTAAACTAAATAGGCCAGCAAATTTATGAACGCATAATTATCAATGAATTTGTTTTACGTATAGCAGGTATAAGTTGGCCATTTTGTAATATATCAAATTAAAACTTGGTATAACAAGTGAAAAGTTTATTTTTAACTTATATACCAAGACTCAAGTTGGTATCTTAAAAATTTGATGAGCTAGTGCCATCAGACTTATCTACGAGCCTCACGATTTTTTGCTTACCGAACGCTGTAGCCCTTTCAATCTATTCCAGTTTCGTCAATTTTGTGAATATCAACATCAAATTTGTTTTACAAGTTGAATACACCAGTATAAATATTTTTAGTAAGTATGGACGTATTTTTAAAAACGAGGCGCTTGAAAATAGTCTTCTGTTTTACCTATCTCGTTTTAACTATAGGCCCTAACACCTTTATATTCAACGACTCCATTTTCGACATTTTTTAACATATCGATTTAAAAATTGGTACAGAAAATACAAACACAATTGTTCTTTTCTATACTTATTTTAAAAAACTATAATTAAAAAATTTACTAATCTGCAGCCGATCAACTCAAGCGTTTTGATTAAAAATCTAAAAAGGTCTAAAATTATACTTTTTTAAGTTACTTGTGCTTTTAAAAGTAAATAATAAAGAAGGTTTATACTCCTGGATCTTGTTTGAATCTATATATTTAACTTGTAAAAAAACTTTCAGATTGACATTTTGAAAATTTTCTAAACTGGAGCCGTTTAAAATGAGTGTGGGGGTCCGGTATCCTAAAATCGAGAAACCCATTGATAAAGTCAAGTTGCTCTAGATCGGGTCATTTTCAAGATAACAAGCTGAGAATCAGCATAAATGTTTAAAATATGTATTTTAACTCCTATGTCAAGTTTCAATTCGATATATTAAAATTCAGCCAATTTAGATTGAGCCAACGCTTCATATATGAATGAGATTTCCCCTTTTAGTGATTTCCCCTGCTGCAACACACATACCCAGACAGCACAGAATGTACCGAGTACATACTCACAAAGTGCCATATATACCAGGCATGTACTGGCACTTTAGGCATATACTGAGTACATGCTCGGTAAATGATAAATTCACTTCTATTTTTGTCATTTTTAGAGATTGTCTAGCATGTGAGTAGCACGTTTTCAGTGTATGATTTTGGAATGTGCTGAAGACATTCTGAGTACATTCTTAGCACATTTCTAAAATAAAGAAAAATCACCCAAACATATTCTTCACAACTAACAAAGACTGTAAAATCAAACCATATTTACTGCTAAGATGGTTGATTTATAACTGTACGAACATTCTTCGCTATTATAACACAATAGACTATACTATCTGGGTGTGGAGTACCAAAAAATAAAACCGTTAGGTACTTGGGTTCGACCATTTACCACGTGACAGGTCCGACCGAAAATGAATCATGTTTCACCGTTCACGGCGTTCACCTTTCTTGTTTATTGTCTCTACGCTACAGTACAATCTACAGTCTGCCAGTTCTTGAGGTTTATTTTGGAAGTTCTTAATGCATCACTTATCACTTGTTTATAATCAGCTCTTCACTTGTGTGGTAAGTACTTTTTACAATTATTTAGTAAATATAATTTAAAACAGTATATATTTGCGTAGTATTTGTCTTTGAAAATTTTCCTTTATAATACAGTAGCCCATTGCAATTTGGAATTTTTCTTCAACTATGCTATTTCTGACATAAATGTTCACAAAAATTAATAAATGATATTAAAATTAATGTCCTTGAGAATTCGTCATGATATACTACCTATGCCTAGACTTATATTTAATTCACTTTGTAAGTTTCATAACCTCTAATTTACAAGTAGTAAAGCATACATTTCTAAAATACTAGGCCTAGGCCCTAGTAGAATGTCTAAGATTTCAATAACTAAACGTAACATTGCATTTGAGAACTTAACATTGCTATTGTAAAAACTAAAAATTAAGTTCTAATAGGCCATCTGTTAAAATAATTATTTTACAACAGCTTTTTATTTGGTTTTTGCAGTAGGTATACACAAAAGTTAGTCTAACCCAACTTTTGTCATTGGGAAATTACTAGTTCTACACTAGATAGGTCATTGCATGTATAAATTATATCAGTACAACTTGATCTAAATTATAATTTTGCTACTGTCAGTAGGCTAGTCTATGTGTAAAAACTGAACCTTGAAAGCGACTGGGCGTAAATTTACTATACGACCTCCGGCTATAATTTTTGCAGACAACGACATTGTTTTACATTCTGCTGTTAAATGTTGAATACAAGTGAACATAGGTACTGTGACTAAAAACTATTTTAAGTTAAAAATTCAGGCTATTCTTGCATATCTGTTGGCATAGGGCCATATAGTAAATTTGTACCTAACATATAACGGTGAACTTTTAGAATGCCACTACTTGTTGAACTAGGCTTAGCATCATTTGAAGAATTGTTTTAGGAAAATGAGAAGTGTTACCAACTTAACATGAGATGTTTTAGTAATATTATTAACTTTAAACACCCTATACAAATTTGATATTTGTGATATAGCCTATTTTATACTTAATTATAGCCTATTGATGTTGATATTTGTATTCTTTTTGAATATGTTTAAGCTATATATACTCCCATTGTATTCAATTTGTTTAGTAATATACCGTAGTTAAACATTATTATTTAATCTAGATCTTATATAATTTTGCTTGAAGGTTGGCAGTTCTGTCATATTATGGCAAGGAGGCGTGTTTTATATTTGACCTTAAATAACATAGCACTTCATCATTTATGATATTAACCAAAAGTATTGGCCCTTAATTATAATAATTAAAAGTTAGGTTGGTTATTAGTCTATGATTTATTAAAGCAATATCAATTTCTACTGATTTGTAAACAACCAGTGATTAATGAATCCTGGTAGAATTGATCACACTGACAGTAACTTTGTACACCTCTCAAAAGTATTAGGGTTTTCATTTTTACAGTATACTGAATTCCATTAATAATTAAAAAAAGATTATTCATTCAACTTTAAGTTTAAAGTGGCAGTTTATGAGTTTTAAAATAAGTAATTCTGTTGTTCAATGGCAGTGAAATATATCAATTTTCAATTTGTCTATTTAAATTTTAATAATAATAATCTTTTTATGTAGCCTAGTAGATTTAACAATGTCAGGCCTTTATGTGTGCAAAATCTTTATAATGCAGGTTAGCTTATTTGGTAAATTATAATTATTGTATTAAACAATTTTCTGCTGTATGGATATTATTTAACTGTTTATTGTTTTCACAGCTTCTCAGTCCTGCTCCACAGTCAGTTTATTGTGTACCGATACTCCGCCATACTTAAACATAGTCAAGAATTGATCAGTTCTTTACACATTTGGTAAGTACATTTTGTTTTATAAAACTAACATAGGCCCCTACTTAAAATATAACATATAGGCCTACGTTACTTTTAGGGGAACACCCATTTTTCATATTTTGCAAATAGGCTACATATTTAACTGCGTCTAAAAAAACAAAAGTCGCTTGTAAATTTAAAAAAATTACGATAGCTACAAAACTAGTGTTTGACTTTAAAATATACTCTAAGTTAGATCAGGATAACTTTTCATATACGGTGTAATATTATATTAATGGATGTTCCTTATAAAAAAGAATTTAAACCTGGTGTCCTCTATAATTTTTGAACGACTGTAAATTTTCAAACAATATTTGGTAAATGTTACTAACATAAGTCAAAGTACTTTTTTATGTGGTTTAGGGTTTCAACCCTCACCCCTAAATAGGGGTTGCTGGGGGTAGTTTTTTTATTTTCAAATAGCAATCCCTAGCAAGTTGCATATCATTTTAAAGAGGGTAAAAAAGAAAATGAATGCCGCAAACTAGACCTCTCTATGACTTCTTAAACTAAAGTTATGATAAAAAATGTATCACCATAATTTGATTGTTGAACTATCCCCCACTAAAAATAACAACAAACTCTAAAATTTAACAACTAAGCTCTAGAGTGACCGTTTTCAGGAAACATTTTCAGTGTCCTTGGCTTAAGTCGTACACTGTTATTCAACTACCCTAGTATTTATAATTTAATATTTACATTCATGGTAAGTTAGTAAACCTAGAACATTTGACTAAGTTTTTACTTTTGATTCAGTCTTAATGAACAATAGACCTAGCAGTTAAATTTTAAAACATTTTTGGTAACTTGAAAACCTAAATCTATTTTATATTTTGACTTTTAAACGTAAGTCACAGATGAGTTAGGTGAGATTAGTTTTGGATTTTATCATATGTTTTGCCTTAATATAAAATTTAACAGTTAATACACAGTTATTAAACTGCAATGTTTGGGTTTGGTAGTCTAAACATTTAGTGCATTTATGAAGCTGCTATAAAATTATATTGTGTCAACATATTCTAATTGAACGGTTTCCTTTTACAGGCATTTATTAAATAGGAGTATATACATAATAACCTATCACATCACAATGATATGTTTTAAAGCCATAGGCCTACAATATATAGGGCCCCTTGGCTTATTAACTTAATATTTCAAAATATAATATATGTTATTAATTTTTATTAGGTAGCCATTTTTTACACAAATTTGTATCATCTCTTGACTGTAATTTACTGATTCACTAAATGTTGATACACATAGACATATGTGGTAAATTAAATACTATATGTATATAGTAGGAATTGTATCATACTGTGTCCAGTACTAGGGGTAAGGTCTTGTTCAGAATGAACGTTGTTATTTTTATTTTATGTTACATTCTGTTATATTCTAGTGCCATTTATAACTTCAACAATATAACAAAAACAACAGCTTAAACATACCTGCTGGTATCGGTTACCTTATTTTTCCAGTTTGCAAAGTTATATGTACATACATCCTATAAAATATTCATCATTTATTATTTTATTAAAAATGAAATGTGTAGGCTGTTACTAAAAATCATTTTAATTATGTTTCATATAGAATATATAATATAACATAATTGCAGTAATATTAGATTTTTTAAACATATTTTGTAACATTTATTAGCTTATTCATCATTTTAAGTGAGCATTCAAATGTATCTTTTCAATTGTATTATAATAATCCATGGTTATTTGTTTAGATATTGTCAGACATCACAACCCGAATGCAATTGGTGAAGATATTTTAGCCCTTACAAAACAATGGCTGCTTAAGGCTAAGGAGATGAAGGGATGCCAAAAAAAAGTAAGTTGATAATTAAATAAAGGTTACGGTATGTATTAAATTAATGTCATAAACTGATGTCCGTTAGGCAGATTCAACTTTTGATATGGATAGGTTAAAACACTTTGCACAAAATGAATTGATACAAAGAGCTGACATCTTCCTGCATGCTTAGGCAGATGTAAAATTGTGCAGACAGAATTGCTGATTTCATTGTGTTTTTGGTTTTCTAGTTGTTCACAGTAAGTTTGTAGTTGCAAAACGCAGAATAATAATAATTATATTATACGGAACAGTACAAAAGTAATTCCTTGCACACTATAGCCAGCCTAGTTTTAATAGTTCCTTTCACTATTGCAAACTATTTATCAAATAAGCAGTAGATGGTCTATAATAATTAAAGAAATTGAGAATTACAGAACGTGATCATCTCATACACTACTCGACTTTATTTTACAACTTGTCTTGATATTGCATCAAAAATTGCTACTTGCTGATTTGAAACCTAAGGTTTAATGGGCATTATTAATGTCATTAATTTATTCCAAATACTTTCTGCAACCCTTAATTTTGCTTCGTAACAATATATAAGCAAACATTATTATTATTTTAAACAAATTGTATATGTATCCAAATCACCAATAGATATAACTAATTTTACCTTGTATCCGTCGTATGACTTCGTTCAGCATTATGCCGATGACACTTTTCGAAACATAATAATCAAAAACACAACAACAAAAAAAAACATATAACTCACAACACAAAACGGTGACATGTAATTCGGGTAGACATCTACTTTATATCGCGGTCGAACGACTACAGACTATATTCAGTGGTCATTTCATTAGAGTCAGAAATTCTTATCGCCGAATCGTACAATATGTTGGAATGAACTGTAGCTGGTCACTAAGCAATTGGTTGTTGTTATGTTTAAAGGCTTTATATATATCAAATTCCTATATAGCTACCCTTTAAGCAAAAATAGATGGGTTCGTTCAAAGTCAGTATTAAAATTGGAGAATTGATAATTATTGGTGTTAATTAAAGGGCGAGCGTAGTTTGATTTGTTCCATCTGTTTTCTTTGGTAAATGTTCCTTAAATCATTTTAAGAACAGCCTTCCATTTTTGGCCTATAGGCCTATAGAATTTATCACAATAACCGCTTGCAATTGATCCTATATACCCCAGTTTTTACTCAACCGGTCTAAGAATTTTGCGGCAGAGAATTTTCTGTACATTGTTATTGGTACGAAAAGCCACAGTTATGTTTATAACAACTACAAATTATAGTTACCTATAAAATAATGAATTTGTCCGTCTTGTGACTTCTTTTATATTCTTAATTTAAGCGTTTCGGGGCCGTGGTCCCATCATCAGAATGAAAAATCACTCCATTGGAGGTCGTTAAATGTTACAAAAAACACAAACACATAAAAGACACTACACACGCACACGTATAAGAACGACAAATATGGACCTCATTTGCGAGGTTAACTTTAGTAGCGCTACGTTATCTACCGCGCGAGACACTGATGTACACAATGGAGCACTAGGGGTATACTGGAAGCTAAGAGGTGGGGATATCAGAAGTCCTATCTGTCTCCGGACTATGTTGGAACTCAATGGCCGTGTCATACAAGTAATTCGATTTAAAAAATAGTTGGTCGTTCAATACATTATTTGGGCTGTTCTTGTGTGCCTTATATATTTCGAACTCCTCTGACGCGTCCATAAATCTACCCTTCTTACAAATATGGAGAGGCTTCATGTTATGTTCGAAATTAGTATACCTGTGGTTATTATCGACTATATGTTGTGCGAATTTCGACTTCATGTCACGTAGGTTCCTTTGAGGCAAATGCTCCTTGTAGCGTTCTTCAAACGTTCTGCCTGTCTGTCCAATGTAGAAACTATCACAATCACTACAGTCTAGTTTGTAAACGCCTGACTTTTTGCTTTTGGCAATGGGCCGTCTTTTCCGCAGTAACTCTTGGATGTTGTTATTTGTCCTGTATGTAACGCATATATTACGTTTTGATAAGGCATTCTTCAACATATTTGGTATTATGTTGGTGTATTCAACACAAGTGTATTTCCTGCTGTTATCAATGTTTAATTTTAGTTTTGGCCTATGTTGAGCTTTTTTATGTTTGAAAAGTAACCTATCGACTAATGAACTGGTAAACCCGTTAGCTTCAGCTATGTGTTTGATAATATATATGCGTTACATACAGGACAAATAACAACATCCAAAAGTTACTGCGGAAAAGACGGCCCATTGCCAGAAGCAAAAAGTCAGGCGTTTACAAACTAGACTGTAGTGATTGTGATAGTTTCTACATTGGACAGACAGGCAGAACGTTTGAAGAACGCTACAAGGAGCATTTGCCTCAAAGGAACCTACGTGACATGAAGTCGAAATTCGCACAACATATAGTCGATAATAACCACAGGTATACTAATTTCGAACATAACATGAAGCCTCTCCATATTTGTAAGAAGGGTAGATTTATGGACGCGTCAGAGGAGTTCGAAATATATAAGGCACACAAGAACAGCCCAAATAATGTATTGAACGACCAACTATTTTTTAAATCGAATTACTTGTATGACACGGCCATTGAGTTCCAACATAGTCCGGAGACAGATAGGACTTCTGATATCCCCACCTCTTAGCTTCCAGTATACCCCTAGTGCTCCATTGTGTACATCAGTGTCTCGCGCAGTAGATAACGTAGCGCTACTAAAGTTAACCTCGCAAATGAGGTCCATATTTGTCGTTCTTATACGTGTGCGTGTGTAGTGTCTTTTATGTGTTTGTGTTTTTTGTAACATTTAACGACCTCCAATGGAGTGATTTTTCATTCTGATGATGGGACCACGGCCCCGAAACGCGTAAATTAAGAATATAAAAGAAGTCACAAGACGGACAAATTCATCATTTTATAGGTAACTATAATTTGTAGTTGTTATTAGTAAAGTGACTTGGATACCGTAACATGGAATTTAAAGTTATGTTTAGTTTATGAAGAGTGTCGCTTAAAATTCTGGGGAGAATGTTGCCGTACTCTGTGGATACATATTTAGTAGATATGTCTATAAAACTAAATATATATCCACAGATTACGGCAACATTCTCCGCAGAATTGTAAGCGACACTCTCTGTAAACTAAACATAACGCTCTCCTCTTGATGAAAACTATAGAGGAATTGGTGATATACAAAGCCTTTAAACATAACAACAACCAATAATTGCTTAATGACCAGATACACTTTCATTCCAACATATTGTACGATTCGGCAATAAGAATATCTGACCCCAATCAACTAGTCACTAGTCGTACAGCAGCGAAATAAAGTAGATGTTTTTCATGTTATATGTAATGTGAACGTTTTAATATGACTGTGATGATGAAATATATGTTTTGAAACGCATCATAGACATATGCTGAACAAAGTCACACGGCGGATACAAGGTAAAATTAGTTACATTATTATCAGTATTTTATTAATTTTAAATAATATGGTGATCATTTCTAGTATAATTCCTATTTTAAAATAAGATAATATTAAATTATAGAACATTTAATTCAGAACTATATTAATTGATTTAAGATACCGTTTGTGAAACAATTAATATTTTGTTGCAGGAAACCTGGATCATTTCAAGAACAAAGAAGTTTCCCTGTTATGATCCTACTGATTATTAAAAAAAGATGATATTAAAATTATGTTTGAATTCTTTTTGTGCATACATTTTGTAATACATTAATAATAATAAATAAGTTTAGACAGCTTCGGAAAAGTGTAGTTTTTTATGTTTTTACACCAGATTATTATGCTACACTATCATCAAAACCATCAATAACTGGGGAATGTATTATTTTGTTCATTCTTTGAAGTAAGTTAATCAAATTATTGTTGATTTGCTAAGATGTATGTTTTTTTCATATCTAAGGAGCTTAATTTACTTTGATTAATAACTTTTGAATCATTGTGTTTTATGTAATACAACTCTCTCTAAGACGAGCAGGTCTATAGAATGTTCATAATGCAATTGAGGTACCGGTATTGAATGTGCGCAGAATATGCTAGACATGTTATATATATAAGTGTAGCACATGCCTAGCATGTATGTAGAATAAGTATACAGGTATATCACATTCAGATCATATGGTAGTCATATGTGTAGCATGTGAATAGAATATGCACAGTGCATATTGAGATCATGAATGTACCCGGAATATACTAGGCATCTTCTATATAAGTGTAGCATGTGCCCAGCAAGTGAATAGAATGTGTGTAGCTCATATTGAGGTAGTAAAATGTGCCCAACATATGTGTAGAATATGCAAAAATCATATTGAGATAGTGAATGTACCCAGAATATACTAGGCATGTCCTAAAGAAGTGCAGCACATGCCTAGCATGTACATAGAATGTACGTAGCTCATATTGAAGTCATAAATCATGCCAAGGATATTCAGAGCATGTTCTGAGTACATTCTAGGAATATTCTCCGGGCATGTGCCAGGCACTTTGTGAGCGCGGACGTTCACTTTTCCTGAGCACGTGCCAGGCATAATCTGGAATATTCAAGAATATACCTCGCACATTCCGCATATTCTTAAAGAATGTACTGAGCACATGCTCAGCACACGATTGTGCTGTGTGGGTACCTGCACTATCGAATTTTTTTCCAGACAAACCATTGCTCGGACGAAATAAATACATATGACTTTTCTTATTGAAAAATACTTCCCCTACACGGTTTATTTTTATTTATCTTAATCCCAGCTCGAAATATTAAGGAATATCGAAAAAAATGTTAATCGATTTTTTTTCGACTTTGGGAAATCGATAGACTGGTAAACTTTTTTTATATTAATCTACATACTTTAAGGTACTTATAAAAAAATCAGCCGTATTGCAAATTACTGGTAGTTGTAACCTACACAGACTGGGCTAGTATGACTGTTAGACTAAAAACTATTATTTTTACAAATTTTACACGAAACTGTTTTAATGATTATAAAAATATTAGCTTCATATATATATATTTTTTTAATGAAGGCAAATATAAAATTTTTTACACATTTATTTTAAAATATCTATGAAGATTTTTCAGAACTCAAGATCTGACTATCGTTTCAAAATTGATCGAATTAACACCAATTGCTATAAACTTCTATTCAAAACACACTATCAACACGATTTAACAGTTTTTGGAAAATAAATACTGTACGTAGTAAATAATAACAACTGGTTTTTGAACAAGATGAAAGTCGTATGCTTGAAGGTGATCATGATATCGAGGGTTTGAACTAAACAGGTCGCGTTAATTGGAAATACGTGTTGGAGATTTTGGACGGCGATAGTAAAATATTTAATACATAAATTACAAACAGCGCCTGTGGCGTTTAGTGGGAAATAAACTAGACTTCCTCTGCAACCCTTATCTTCATCTCTCTCGCTACTGGAGTTTTGCTTACATTGTTGTAAATACATATTGTTCTCTCTACTAATAAAATCAGCTGACATAACTGTAGCAATGTTTGAAGTATGTTAACTTGTAAAAATTATAAAAAAGTGGAAATTATTATACAAATTCTTGCATCGAATGTCCAAGAACATTGAATTGCCAAACGTAAAAGAAGGTTGGGTTTTAATTTAAAATGGATGTGTTTTATTTCTGAGGTCAGGAAAGTTTCATAATAAGTTAGGCTGGTCCAACGACTTTACGGTATTTTACAAATCATACAAATATATGCTATTGTCTACTATACTAAAAAAAATATAGGTGATTGTCTATTATACTGAAAAATGTAGGCATTTGTCTACTAAACTGAAAAGATATATAGGCATCTAGCAACTTTTTTATTAAGAATAAGGTTATGCTTAGAACAGATGTTAGACGTCTACCACAGCATCTGCCTGACTGGTGAGTAGGTACTGGCCCTAATGAATAAAAATAAGGAATATGCTTATAACTAAATATTAAGTAAAAGCATAAGGTTATATTTATAACACCTGCTTTAAGAATAAGGATATGCTTAGAGCAGATGCTAAGCATATGCCGTTGTATCAGCCTGACTAGAGCGTACTGGGCCTAATTAATAAAAGTAAGGAATATGCTTATAACTATATATTATGAATAAATATAAGGTTATATAACATCTGCTACAAGAATAAGGATATGCTTGAAGCAGATGCTAGGCATATACCGTTGCATAAACCTGACTGGTGAGGGGGTACTGGCCCTAATGAATAAAAATAAGGAATATGCTTATAACTAAATATTAAGTAAAAACATAAGGTTACCTAACATCTGCTATAAAAATAAGGATATACTTGGAGCAGATGCTAGGCATATACTGTTGCATCAGCCTGTCTATTGAGGAGGTACTGGCTGATTTAGTCTGGCCTATGCAACAGTAAATGACTCATAACTGAAACTATTTACAAAAACTCAAACTGTTAATTAAACGGATTTCAAAGTGTAACCTAACTACAGACATAATAAGTTAGGCCTATAGTTTGATTATTGTTGTTATATAACATCTGCTACAAGAATAAGGATATGCTTGAAGCCGATGCTAGGCATATACTGTTGCATCAACCTGACTGGTGAGGGGGTACTGGCCCTAATAAATAAAAATAAGGAATATGCTTATAACTAAATATTAAGTAAAAACATAAGGTTACGTAACATCTGCTATAAAAATAAGGATATGCTTGGAGCAGATGCTAGGCATATACTGTTGCATCAGCCAGTCTAGTGAGGAGGTACTGGCTGATTTAGTCTGGCCTATGCATCAGTAAATGACTCATAACTGAAACTATTTACAAAAATTAAAACTATAAACTAAATGGATTTCAAAGTGTAACCTAACTACAGACATAGCAAATTAGTTTGATTATTGTTGTTTCTGCAACACAAAAGATATAGACTGTCACGGTAAAACGTGTTATATGTTTACATGATATAATGTGTAAATATATACAGGGTAAATCAGACCACCCGTGCACAATGTATAGCGATTGTACCAAATGAGCTTCAGCCTTAGTTTTAACTTAAACTCCCCTATTTCGACCCTCGAGAATTCAGTAAAAAGTTTTAAAATCTCAAAAATGCCCCAATAGGGCTGTTTTGGGGGTGGGGGTCGAGTTTGGAAAATTTTCAAATGTTAAGGTAGGTCGAGTGATACCTCCATTTTATTGGTCTCTGTTCACTGATCATTTTGTAAAAAAAGTTGTAATTTGTCTCACTGCGTAAATGGACAGCGTGTTCCAAAACGTCCAAAAAGTAGTGTTTTACGGTTAGTTTTATTGTTACCACTTAACATAGCCTACATAAACCAAATGTTTATCCTAGATTCATGAGAAGGTACCCTTTCCAAAAATGTGCTTAATTTAATTCCCTTGTTCACAAATTTAAAAATACATACAATTTTGGGGGAAAAACTGATTAAAACTACAAATAGTAACGTTAGTCGTGAAGCACATCATTGAAAAGGTCTTTAGATTCAAAAACTTTGTGTATTTAAAGTTTGACTTTATCTCTATCAGTTTCAAAATGGCGCCAATAAAATTTCTTTTACGCACGGTTGGTCTGATTCACCCGGCATAGTGTAATAAAAATATCTATAATTCACATTACACGGATTTGACATCCTCTTGTCAAAATATAGCAGGCCTTAAAAAGTGCTTCGTTTACATATTACAAATTTCCACTCTGTTCAGGCGTAAAATATTGTGCAAATACTTCTCCCTTGGACGTTTTGCTGTATTGCCAGAAATGTATTATACGTTTACTGGGCCACTTAGTTGGTTTCACTAATTTATTAAAAAAACTAACTGTATCCCGTGCTCCACAAAAGGAATTCTTTATAATGTGCATAATTGTTTTAACTATGTTTCATGGCAGTGTTTATCAAAACATATTCAAGAGATAAGAGAAATTAAAATTATATCGTTCTGTTGTTGGAAACCGTTGTTAAAGGGGGTTTGGAGCGATTCGGAACCCTTTTATATTTTAAACTCAATCTACAGTTTGTTTGAAAAGTCTAGAAACAGCTTAATATCTCAAAATGTACGAGTCTTATTTTAAAAGTGATTTCACTTGGAATAAGTTATTTTCTTCTTCTTATCATTTTATTTTTGTTAATAACTGTTTTCAATTTAAATAAATTATTAAAAATGAAAACCATATTATGTATTTGTTGTCTTGCAAAATTGCTTTTCAGGCTCTAGAAAGCTTATTGTTTCTAAGTTATTTAATTGCTCTAATAATGTTAGTTAACAAAGTTTAGGCCATTAATTACAATTCGTATTTTTTAATCACATTTAAAAGGAAACCTTTAAAGTTGTACAAGATTTATAGTATTACGCGATACGTTTTTTCTTTGATTATTTTGAGCCTCAATTTTGCGTTTTCACTCATTTGTCTGACGATAACTTAAAAACGGATTGAGATATTCAAAAACGGATTTGACCATCGTTTGTTTCGTCAAATTTTACGTTAAAATAATGTATCACACGACTACCTTCCCATTTAAAAAATGAAGTTCATCCAACATGGTGGGCAAAAATTTCAAACTCACCAAAAAGTGGTTCTTTTATGGTTGTGAATAACTGCTGTTATTTCTATCTCATAAGACCCGTACATTTTGAGATAACATTAAGCTATTTCCAGACTTTTCAAACACCATGTATAGAAACTGAATTACATTTTTTTTCAATAATAGGAGATGTATGTTTTTTTTTTCAGAAATATTTGGAATTCTGTGAAAGTAGCGGTTTGGTAATTTTGAATGGGCGGACATTTTCTGATAAAAGGGGAGAATATACGTTGATCAGTGCAATAGGCTCTTCAGTTATCGATTTAGCTGCTGTGTCATTGGATTGTTTGAAGTTTGTTAAGGATTTTGCAGTAAATGAATATATCGGTTCAGACCAAATGCCAATAGAGTTAGAGATTGATATTAAATTGGATTTCGTTAGTAGCGAGGTCGTTAGTTTACCGTTGTTACCAAAATTAATGTGGGTCACAATGGACGATTTGAAATACAAGGAGAGAATTAACTCAAATCTTATTTCTAAAGAGGTGGGGGTGGATATAAACTCATTATTAAATAATATTACAGAATGTTTGAGGAGAGCGGCGCATCAAAACAATTGCAATAGAAGGGGAATTATAAAGTTTGTGTCAAAAAAACCTTGGTATGATAGAGAGTGTGATCTTGTTAGGCGAAAAAGTTTTAAGTTCTTGAATTTATATAGAAATAATAATAATAATTATACAAGGAATTTGTACTTAGAAGCTAATAGGGAATACTTTATTGTACGGGCAAGAAAGCGGAAGGAATACGATGCCAATTTAGTGCAAAAAGTAAAAGACGTGAAAAATGCAAAACAATTTTGGGAGGCGGTTAAAAGTTTTAAGTCTAAATCTCACTATGTGGGAGCCAAAATACGTATTGAGGATTGGGTTAGCCATTTTAAATTACTGCTCGACCCGCCGATAACTGCAAATCCTGTATTTTACGCGGAACCTTTTATTGAAGACGCTTTTCTTGATAAAAGTATAGATTTGTTTGAAATAAAATCTGTATTAAAAACTGCAAAAAATAACAAATCGCCAGGGTTTGACAGGATACCATATGAGTTCTACAAACAGAGCCCAGATTCATTATTAATAGAAATGGCTAAACTATTTAATTTGATTTTGAATAAGTGTGAGGTTCCACATTGTTTAAAAAAATCAATTGTATATCTTTTACACAAGAAGGGTGATATTAATGATGTAACTAATTATCGGGGAATATGTTTTATGGATGCCAATGCCAAAATATTTGCAGGGGTAATCATAAACAGATTAGATAAATGGGTAACCAGTAAGAACGTAATTAATGAGTTTCAAGCAGGGTTTCGTAAAGGGTATTCTACTGTTGACAATATTTTTAACCTCACGTCTATGATACACTTAAAACTTTTGTTAAAAAAGGGAAAGCTATATTGTTTTTTCGTTGATTTTTCAGCGGCTTTTGATCGGATAGACAGGAGGGCCTTGTTCTACAAATTATACTGTCTGGGCATTTCAACAAAAATTGTCAACGTTTTGAAAAATTTATATGACGGTACGTCAGCAGGGGTTTGGTGCGAAGATGGGGTTTCCGAGTGTTTTGATACCAGTAAAGGTTTAAGACAGGGGTGTTTATTGAGCCCGTTGTTATTTTCATTATTTATGAATGATCTGGACGAGATTCTGGGTGGGGGATGTTTGTTTGGAGATACCAAAGTGAGAGTGGTACTCTACGCGGATGACATTGTCTTAATAGCGCCCACGGCAGTAACATTGCAGTATATGATCAATAACTTGGAAAATTATTGTGACGTCTGGAATTTAAAGATTAATTTGAAAAAATCCAAAATAATGGTTTTTAGAAATGGAGGTAGTTTGGGAAGCGAAAAGTGGCGTTATAAGGGCGAGGAAATAGAGTGTGTTAACAATTATAAATATTTGGGATTGGTTCTTACACCGGCATTGTCGTTCCAAACTAAGTCAGAAACTCTCCGTTTCTAAAACGGCTATAAATCACGTTTGGGTAAATTTAATGGAGAATAAATGCGTGCCGTTAACTTCAAAATTTCAATGATATAGAGCGGTTTCTCGATCTATTGTGTGCTATGGGGCGCAGGTTTGGGGATACCGCGAATACGATTCAGTCGAACGGTTGCTACGTTTTTTCATCAAACGAATTCTAGGATTACCACCAAATACACCTAACTATATGTTATATTTGGAAACGGGCCAGGAACAGGTGCATTTGTTTACGTTTAAGTTGCACATTATGTACATGCTAAGGGTCTTTAAAATGACTCCAGATCGGCTACCTAATATCTTAGCTAGACAAATAGTAAATAAAAACTTGTGTTGGTTTAAGGAATGGCAATTGTTGGCTGGGAAGCATTCTGTTACATTGTCTGTTGAGCCTGGGTTGCGGGTGGAGTGGGGGAGTCAGCTGTTCGGATTGCTAAATGCGATAAGAATTGATATGGGGCAAAGGTGTATTAGAGCAGCTGAGTCTGCCATTCATCACTTAACATACGGAAATCTTTGTTTGCAATTAAAAAATAGGGCATATTTTAAGGATGATATTAATATAAATGTAATTAGATGGGTTTTTAAATGTCGAGGTGAACTACTTCATTTAAATTATAAACCAAGGATAAAAAATATAAATTATAATTGCTCACTATGCAATCTAGGAGAAAGTGAAAATGTTTTTCACTTTGTGGCTAGGAGCCCAATGTTGAGAGAAATCAGAATAAGTTGGTTTAAGATGCCGGAGTTAACCAGAGATAGGTTTTTGAGTTATTTAAATGGTGAGGATTGGGTGCGGCTTGTAGGATATCTGAGGCAGGCTTGGATGTACAGATGGAATTTGATAAATGAGTTCAATTATTGAATTGTAGGCCTATAGCTGGGGTTAGGGGGGAGGGGGGTGTAAGAGTTTACATTCAAAATAGGTGAATAATTTGTTATTGTGTTATCTTTGCAATTATTATTATTTTTATGTATATTTTAGTATAGGGGCATTATTTGCTATTGGGTTATATTGCAATTATTATTGTTTATTTTTTATGTATATTTTAGTATAGGTGCATAATTTGTTATTGTGTTGTCTTTGCAATTATTATTATGTTTGTTTTTTATTTGTTTGTGTTACTATTGTCAACTTAAATAAGTTAAGAAATTTGTGTTTAATTAATGTTAATTGTGAGAGAGTGGTGTGCCAACCGGGCAAGATGGTCGTATGACCATTGCCCTCTTAATGAGAGTTAGGAAGGTTTTTGTTTATGGTTTTATATATATGAATAAAGCATGTTTTCATTTCATTCATTTCATTTCATTTCATATATATTTTTTTCAATTTGGTAAAAACTACTTCAACGGAATTTTTATGAAAATGTATGGTGTTTCGAAAAAAAAAATAGGGCTCATATTCCTTTGCCTGATATTTTTATTTGTATTTAGCTCATACTATTGTTGCAAGGGTCAGGTCTCGACGGATAACTTTTATGTTATTCTTGCTGTTCGTCTTGCATAGACATTTTTAGTAAATTCCCATAGGAAAGATGCGCTATTGCAGTGAATGTTTTACAGTATATCCATATGAAACAATTAAATAAACCACCATGTGATGGCAACACATTCCGAAATTGTTTGATGTACTCAGCCTATTGTTGTTATTGAGTAATAATTATAACAATGAGAAAAGGTTTATTCAAAAAGGATTTTGTTAATTTTATTTTTTCTTGAAGCAGTTAGTGCTGTGAAAAAAAGAAGATATAACTATTTACTACCACAATACTACCTCGTACACCGTGACCTATTTACTTTAAACTCTTGGTGTATACAGTTTTCCATTCGTAACGGCTTCTTGTCATTTAACAAAGAGATATGTTTATTACTAGGTGAACATTTCTTTACCAAATAAATATCCTGATAACACAGTTGTAGTTTTATTTTTCCTCTGGGACTCCCCTATAAAAGTTTGCCCTACTGACTTGTGCAATCAGTTACCATACAGAATAACTACTTTAAAACTCTTATTGGAATGTATATTAATAAGTCCATAAAGTATATTAAAATGACTAACTTGATATTAGTGAACTCTGGTATCATTGGTGAACCACTAAAGAGAAGAATGCAATGTAGACACCAAGGTTAGGATTATGATGTGACGTGACTGCACCATTACAGAATAATATTCGTTATTAATATTCCTCAGTGACGCAGTTTACGGAATGCAGGTTTTACATAAAGTCTCCAGTTTTCTAGGTCAAAAAATCGAAACACTAAGCTGCTTAACAATATCCCGAACAAACAGAATCTTAAATTCTATATCCTCCTTATCCGTAAGGCATAAATAAAAATTTCTGTAAAATTTCTGTTAATCGGATATTATGCTCAATGAAATACAATGATCAGTGGATCAGTGAGCCGGTGTATTATTTACACCTTTCATTAAATCTATATATATATATATATATAATCCAAATACCACTCACTCACTGACTCATCACGAAATCTCAAAAACTACCGAACGGATTGCAATTAAATTTTTTATGTAGCTTCCTCTAGAGCCGTAGGTGCTAGTAATAAAGGCTTTAACAAAATTTGAAATCTTAGGGTATTTGGGGGTTAAAGTTACTAAATAACGATTTCTCCAAAACCACAGAACGGATTGGAACGAAATTTGGTATGTAGCTTCCTCTAGGACCATAGGTGCTCACTAAGGAAGGTTGTCAAAAAATTCGACAGTTTAGGGGTTGTTTGGGGGGGGGGTCAAAGTTACTAAATCACGATTTCTCTAAAACTACCAAACAGATTGGAACGAAATTAGCTTCCTCTAGAGCCGTAGGTGCTGGCTAATAAAGGGTTTTTAAAAAATCGAAATCTTAGGGGGGAGGTTGTCAAAGATACTAAATCACGATTTCTCCAAAACTACCAAACGGATTGCAATGAAATTCGGTAGGCTATGTGGCTTCCTCCAGGGCCATAGGTGCTTGCTAAGAAAGGGTTTAAAAAAATTCGAAATTTTAGGGGGGTTTGAAGGTTACTAAAAAAGTTACTAAAAAAAACGCCAAACGGTTTGGAATGAAATTTGGTATGTAGCTTCCTCTATTGCACTAGGTGCTCTGTAAGAAAGGTTTTAAAAACATTCAAAATTTTAGAGGGGGTTTGGGGGGGAGACAAAGTTAATAAAAAAAAACCACCGAACGGATTGGAATGAAATTTGGTATGTAGCTTCCACTAGGTCCCAGGTGCCCACTAAGAAAGGTTTTCAAAATTTCGAAATTTTAGGGTGGTTCGCAGGGTCAAAGTTACTAAAAATCCCCATAAAAAATACATAGGCTACTGTAAAATATATTTATTGGTATATATATTTTTTTTATTAATATACCTTTAACTTCGATTTATATTTGTGTATTTCTATAATGTATAGAAAATAGGAGTTTGCTAATTTTCCAGCAATGTAGACTTTATAAAAAATATGTATTATTGTATTATTTTCAGCATTGTAGTATTTTTTTTCATTGTATTATTTTGTTTAGCATTTCTAAACAATGTCTTGAAGGGTTGACAAATTTGATGTGATTCGTAAAAAAATATGACAAATACATGATATTTTGTAAAAAGTAAAATTTATATTGCTTAACTTGTGAATTAATTAATTGGTTTGATATATCAATAAAAGCTTAAAATGATTGGGTTTTGCTCCATTAATTTACCCCTAAAATTTCTACATTCGTTTTTCTTACTTTAAATATATGAAATGACTAACTAACAATTTTCCAAATTTCATATCATTGCTTCAAAAAAAAAAATGTATAGTTAAAATTTGTATTCAAATTAATATATTAGTAAAATTATGTATTTATTTAAACTCTTTAATTATTCAAACTCTTTGACTTGATATATAACTAAAACAAAATTTGTTGTTCCACAATTTACCCCAAACCATAACATTACCTCTTTGTAATAACATGTATCGGGTGTCAAACGAAGAGGTTTAATCGTTTGATTTTGTACAGCTTGAACATTCTTGATATTTTTGAAACTGTACACATCCCACAATAAAGGCTTTAAAAATGTTCTGTGAACATTTCTTGCAGCACAACACTTGCAGAAACAGTATGGTGGAATCATGAAAAATTTATTAATATTCTACAACCAAAAACAACTTTCTTGAGTTTTTATCAGATTTTGTACTGCTTTACAGTTCTAACGCTCATTTTTGAACAACTGTTTGATAGAACAATATTGCTTCAGCCATCAAAAACATAATCTAACTTTCTCTAGTGCAGTTTTTATCGATTGCAGTTTTTATCGAGTGCAGTTTTTATTGAGTGCAGTTTTTATTGAGTGCAGTTTTTTTTCACAAAATGGCTTTTACTGTCGAACAAAAAGTAAAAGTGTTGTGCGTGGTGTAACATTACAGAAGCAGTTAGACAATTACTGTTTGGGCGGCTGTGAGTGTAAACGCGGTGTTATCTTACGACAGTACAATGTTTGGAATTATTTATGCACAAGTTTTAAATCAACATGTCTTGCCTCATTTTATGGTTCCAGAAATGAAACAAGCAATATTTAAACAACAAGGTGCTCCACCTCATTTCGCAAATACTGGACTTACAGAAGCATTTAGAACTTACTAGATAATCTAAATGGGCGTGGGAGTATTTTTTTTAATTGGCTTCGGACAGATATATCTGTGGTGACATCTTTTTATGGGGTTACCCAAAGGAACATGTTTATTTCCACAGCTTCAACAATGATGAGGACTTAAAACACGCAATTTAAGAGGAACTTCTACGGATACCGCAGGATTTTTTTTTTAAAGCGTACGAATAATTTATTGAGCCCTGTTACCAGTGTGTCGCTGTAAATGAATTACGGTTTGAAAATTTTAGACTTTGGTTTTAAGTTTTCCACTATGTTATATCCCAGTTTTCTAATCAAAATGCCTTAGATCAATAAAATGTGACAATAAAAAATATTTTACAAGATCTACAGTAATTTAATTTAATATAATTTCTGTTACAACATCAGGAAGGTATAATTTAAATACCTATTTATAGAGGGAGAAAATTAATACATTTTTCATTATTCCACCGTTTTGTTTCTGCAAGTGTAGTACTGCTAAAATTTTCACAAAACATTTTTAGACCTTCTATTGTGAGGTGTGTAAAGTTTCATAAAGATGGATGCATTAATGAGTAAGCTATACAAAAAAATAGGTTGCTCTGGCAATGACAAATAAAAAATACGAGTAACGAAAATAGCTTTACCAAATTGGTTGCTATGGCAATGAATGTAAATACATTCAAGAAACATGTGTTTTGTTTCATTAATTTAAATTAAGAGACGATCGGTTCCGTCCGGCGTAGTTCAGATATTATCGTCAAACGCTGAAAGTTTAAGTTAGGCCTAGAAAGTAATTTCAAGTGTAGGCCTAACCTAAAATTATTGTATGTGTGTTGTCGTTAAGGCAAGTAAAATAAATTAAACATATACACAATAATTTTAGGTTATGCCTAGACGGGTGAACCAACATTTTATGATTATTGAATGTATTTACAATTAGTGGACATTTAGCTGTTTTCACCATCTTAGCTTTGATGTTATAATTAATAAAATTCTACACCGTTATTATAATAACATTTAACTTTTGTAAACACTGAACATTTCTATAAAAACAATCTAATAATAAATGACAATTGAAATATTAAAATTGTGTGTGTATTTTGGCGTTAAGGCTGGTAAAAGAATTGAATAAAAGGCGAGATGAACTTCGTCCCTTTACATTTTTACGGGGATTCACATTTACTTTTTTTTACCAGAAAACTTAATATCTTTAGGTGTAGATAAGACATTGAATTAAAATTTGGTGTACATATTTGTTGTGTAAACTTTTACCAAACACAAAATGAGGACACTGTCTTTTAATTTTCAAAATGTTAAAAATTTTAGAGATATTTAACATTTAACGTTTTAAATTGCCATCATTTAAAAAAATATACCGGAACAACATTCTGATTTTATGTATAGACTACCCTGTTAAAGTTTACATGGCAATTAATAATGTACACCAAATTTGAAATAATTATCTTATCAACTTCCAAAGATATTAAGTTTTTTGTAAAAAGAAAATGGCGAAAAAAAGGAAAATTAAGGTTTTTCATACCTATGTTTATTGAAATTCCTTATTTTTAAGTAAGAAACAGTTTCTACAAAGCAGTTCCAGCAAACAGTTGCGGTCAAATATTTATCACATGTCTGAAGTGGGGGCAGTTAAATGAAGCATGTTTTACTATTTTAGTTTCGAGTACGCTGCAGAAGATGTTCCTTGTGGTGTTAAATATCCCAATAAATTCAGTAATATCCCAGGTACCTTATATACAGATGTTGTATGCGACAAATTTAATGTCTTAGTACAAGAACTGTTCACTTTGTAGTGCTAGCAGAGACAATAACTCCGAACACCACAAAAGCGACAGAAAATATAGCAGTAACTTTCATTGTTTAATACAGCATGTTGTATAGTGCTCTAACATTAAACTGAGTGGACTGTAAAGCTTCAAATTGCGGTAAGACTATAAAGACAGTCCTAAAATTTGAAAAGCGTAACTTTCTACTATACGAAAATAGAAGTAAAGAAAAGATTGTAAACTCAAGTATTTAAGCTTAATTATTACAGTCTATAAAGTACGTTATATAATACTAATATTTAATAGGTTCTAAGTAAAAATCATCATACTTTTCAGTGTGTAGTGCAAAGAAGTTTTGTTTTAGATAGTTTTTGCAGATGATTCAGCTTTACTCAATATTTATTTATATTACCACGCGAATTCATTTTTTGAAAAGTCTCCTAATATTTAATTAAGATTTCAATAAATAATGTGCTACAGCTAATATGTTATTTATAAGGCAACTACCACGTTAAATCTCGGATGGTGCTCTTCCGTTCCTTAGCTTCATGCATGAACTTTCATTTCATGACACTGGTGTATTTTCCAATAAAGGTTTTTGTTATACCGTTCCACTAATGCCCCTATAATCCGAATACCCATGACAGAGGCGTCTTGGCTTATGACATAGATAGACAATCTCAGACAGGGTTTTCTGCAGGATAAAGATGCTAACACTCACAAGCACGTTGAAGAAATTACTCTTCCGAAGCTAACTCTTCCATAGACCGGGTTTCAATATGGAAAAACAAGATATATTGGTACGATTTACTTCAATTACTTATTCTATATTAATCATTTAAAACAAAATATGTTTAAGGCGAGTCGGGTATGCCTTCTCTGTGATAAATTTGCTTGTTTTAACACTTTTCTCATGAACTGGTCAAGATCCACTCTTTAAAATAAACATAATTTTGAAAGTGTAATATTATATCACAGAAATATTCACTATACTTAAAAGAGGAATAGTATTAATTTAATTTAATAACAGAATAAAATATTTGTTAATTAATCTGCTAAGAAGGTAAAATCAGTCCTGACAGTAGGCCCCTATATAAATAGAGAGTTTAAAAAAATATGTGAAGGTTTTAAAGTTGACATGAGTAAAACCATTCGTCTAGAAAAATACTATTTTTTTCTTAATCAGTCTTCTTTGATAAATTAAACTAGTATTCTTTATAAAGTAAGACTTGAGATGTATAATGTAAAGACAATTGGTGTAATCCAAGTAATTTTATAATATTATACTTTCCAGATATTACACATTTTTTTAACATCTAGTTATTAAATTAATTTTGTTATATTTGTATCAGTTGTTCTTGTACTATATTGCTTTATAAATATTTTAATAACAAAAACTTTTAATTTGTACTGTATAATTAATGGAAAAAATATTTACTGTATTTGTGCAATAGTTACTTTTGAAAATAAAGCATTCATTCGTATTCTGAAATATTAAGATATTTGTAAAAATATTAACAACTCCTACAACAGCGAGTGTACGAGTACGTGAATAACATATAATATAACAGCTGATTTCACCCATCATCTGTAAACCTAGTTTAGATTATAGTTTGGGGTTATGTTTACAACTTCAAATCGTTATAATTTCTTGTGAAGTTGATTTTTTTTTAATATGAGTTATAGAACTAATGAATACTAAAATATAAGTTATAATATTTGCTCTGAGGCTATAAACTATATATAAATACAACCTATTATCTATCTATATATATAAAAATGAATTGCTGTTCGTTAGTCTCGCTAAAACTCGAGAACGGCTGGACCGATTTGGCTATTTTTGGTCTTAAAATGTTTGTAGTCGTTCATAGAAGGTTTATACGTAAAGAAAAGTTTGAAAAGTTTCCCGAAAAAGTTTCAAATTTGGAAGAAACTGAACAGCATTTATTGTATGAACTCAAAACCATAGCTCACAAAAACAGCTGTACGTATAAAAGGCTAATATTTTTTTTTTACATGTATTACAATAGCAACATTACTTAGCAAATTTATAATCACTTTAATATTCTTCAAAACCAACAGCTTTTTAAGGTTAGATTGAAAAACTATAAACAAACACAAATAAAAATGTTTACAGAATTATAATTCAACTCAAACATTGGTTATTAAATATCTATATAGGCCTACTTAGAGATATGCTGCTTAAAATATTGTTTATATAAAATATATCATAACTATAAAGTTTTTAATACTTTTCAAAACATATTTTCGCTATCAATAATAATAATAACAAACAAATTATTTGACACCATGCATAACCATAAACATACACGAGTTTAAACATATTTTATTGAAAACTAAACAAACCACCTGAATTAAACTAAATGCCATTAAAATATCACATTCGTAGCTTTATTTTAATATATACTGTAAATTGTATACAGTATTTAAATACTAAACAATATATATCTTTACTAATTAGGCCTATACATTTAAAATTACAAACTCTATTTGAACCAGTTTGTTACATCCTAAATTAACGCGGATGTTATAAAGTGATTAAAATATCTTTTCTACGACCCCCAGCTAATTTAAACCTTCGCTAAGAAAGGGTTAAAAGAAATTCGAAATTTTATGGTTGTTTGGGGAGGGGGGTCAAAGTTACTAAAAATCCCTATAAGAACGAATTGGAATGAAATTTGGTACGTAGCTTCCTCTAAGGCCGTAGGTGCTCGCAACATTGTCAATGAAATCAAGTGAAAGTCAAACTTAGTAAAAACTATAAATTAAAACGATATATTTAAAGCTTTTTCAAGTTAGATAGTAGTTTACAGGAATACAATTTTCAGTGCTTTCCTAAATAGCGTAGACTTTTTTCATGACCACAGTAGGATAAGCACAGGTATTCAACGAACACTTAAAAAGAATTACAATTACGTCAAAAAGACTGAAAATACCAACAACCACGGGCAATGCCGTACGGGTCACCTAGTCATCAATATATTTGTTTATACAAATTTAAAAAAGAAATAGGGCCTACTCATTCCTTTAACAGCTGATTTCACCCATCATCTGTAATACTTAAACAAACCCAGTGTAGATTATAGTTTGGGGTTATGTTTAATGTTGTTTGTAAATAGTTTGTTTTTTTAATTATGTATTTCTAATGTGTATCTAATTAATCAGCCTGAGATTTTTCAAGGGTGTTTACTAGTTTTTCAAAAATATTGTATTTTATGTACGTAATTAATTTCCTATTTTTTCAAAATTATTGTTTGTCTGAAATGTATAACTGGTTAGTAGAGTGTTTTTAAGGATTAATGTTTAGCCAAAGCCAAAATGTAAAGCATTACTTATATTTTACAAAAACGAAATAGCTCACTAAATTTTGTATGAAAGCACAATAGCTAACCTTGGTAATTTATTCATGGAAGGATAATATATTCAAAGGATGCAAAGGTAATGCAAATGAGGACAGTTGTGTGTTACCAATAGCCATTGCATTCAGAGATACAATCGCCACTTGTGATTAATTTTGTTAGTAATAATATCGTTAGCAGTTTAAATCACCTTCAAAGTGAGATTTTTACTAAAAAAGTTTGAAAAACTTGTGCATAGAAGTTTTAGGGATTACATGAATCATTGGCTGGCATTTTTTTAAAGTAATTATCTAGGAACGTGTTTACAGCTCCGCCATCTCTGTAAATCTTAGTTTAATTGTTTACTATTACTTTGTCAGAACCAAATCTTCCCATATTGAGATATATTTCGTATTTATGTATTCTAACAATGTATTATTAACATTATTAACGGCCATAAAAATAAATTCACCCCACAAAAATGAAAAATTATATATTTAGCCTGAGGTTCTAACTAATAGTCTCTAATCCTAGTATGTTTCAAGCAAATGTTCCCGTATTGAGATATGTTATATATTTATATATTTCAACAATTAATTAACATAATTCAAGAAATAAGAAAAAGAAATACTAATGAGAAACTTACTTTAAAAGTCGTCATCTGATGAAGAACTAGACAGTGTCGCTTGCTGACGGTTCATCAAACGCTACTGGAGATTTACTTTCGTCGATGTATAGCCGGCCAATTGTTTTATCTTACCTTATCTTGTATACTTTTCCGGCTCTTCAAACATGTTTATTTGTCTATTTCAGTCCATTAGTGACAAATGTTATTGTTTACTATTAGTTTGGTTGGTTTGCTTGAAATATACTGGGACTAGATACAGTAGGCCTACTATACGTTAAAACTTCAGGCTATTTTTTTTTCTTTCGTTTTTTTTTTAGGCTGGATTTATTTTTCCGGCCTTATTAATGTTAATTCGTTATCAGAGTACATTAATACGAAACATATCTCAGTACGGAAAGATTTGATTCTGACAAAGTAATAGTAAACAATTACCGTCTAAACTACTAAAATGAATTTAATAAAGGAGAGTTAATTTTGTTTGTTATAACTGTAGTGCTTAAAGTTCCACTCATTTTTGTTTACAGTAGAAAAACCTGAGTAGTTATCATCGCCTGAAGTTTACTTGGTTTATCATCTCATCAAGTTAAAATAGTTTACTTGGTAATACCTCTGAAATAGACATTGTGCTTCCTCAATTTTGTAAGTTGTGTTAAAATCGTTTACTTGGTAGTGTTAAAATACTCAAATTTCAGATTAAACCATTATGACCAACGATTTATATTCATTTCAGTTTTCACTTCTGTCGACTGCTTACTTTTTTTTATATACTTTATGTGAGGATAACAGATAGAGATCATAGAGAAGCACTTTTAAAAAAGAAGAGGCTTGGTTTTGGAAGTACTCTGAAGTGGAAATATATTTCTAAGACGGAGAAATATTAACTTCACGATGGAATCTAAATTGTTAGGTTAGCTGCAGAAGAGGGTGAATATGTGTATTTGGTGGTATTTGAAGATGTTGGTGGTTATTTTAACTTTTATTTAAGACTTGTGGGTTATTTTTACCAAAAAGTGTTTTAATACTGTTAGTATCGTTGTAAACTAACTACCCTTCTAAAACGTTTGATATATGATTCTAATATGTTCAATTTTGTGTATTTATTTTTAGGCCCATATATTTTTTATTTTTGCTAAATTTGTTCAATTTGAAGGCAATAATTTAAAAAATAGAAACTTTCGTGTGAAACTCTTATTATTTATATAAGTTCAACTTTGTTAAAATTTGTTTGTATGTTTTTAACATGTTCTGTTAAATTTAGGGTTCATACGTTTTCTATATTTTAAAATACAGTTAAATATGTTCAATTAAAATTTGTATTTGAAAAATGTGTTATTTTATTAAAACTTACCTTATTATTATTTTAAGTAATTAAAGTTACATGTTGTTATGTGCAACACGTGGACTACAAAAAATACTTAATATATTTTATGACATAGACTTGAAAAATGCTAAAAAACAAAAAAAACAAATATGCATTGCTTGAGCATACCATTGAAGTTATTCCAAAGTATTTTATCTCATTTGGTCTGTGGAGAATGACAAAACTGTTTGTCTTATGTATGTTGCTTTATAGTGTCACGATATTCAATGGTAATGAATCGAGCGACGAATATATGCGACGATCGGTAGCGAACGTATTAAAGTCAGGTCTGGTTCTATGTTTGAGGTATGAATTTTGTATATTCATCTATGTTTCTGCAGTATAAAACAGGCGTTGGGTTTTTATTTCTATCTATGACTGATATGGGTGAATTGGTTATCAATTGTACACAATTATATTCGTAGACAAATTCCCTACAAATAAACAAATGTTTGACAGCTGATAGAAGAGATTAATCGTAGACACATATCCGTTTTGAAAAGCCCATTTCATTGTGCCTTGTATCTTGAGTGTGTTGTGAGTTAGTTTGTAGTGAATGGGTTTGGTGATTTGTGTAAATTATGTATAATTTTGTTTTGAAAGGAAGTAAACACTTTTTTTATTGTTTCAATTATAGAACATTTTATTCTTCATTTTGTGTTTATAACTAATATTTTTTTAATATTTTTGTAAAAGTTTTGTTTTTAACTGTGGCTTACCAATTTAGTTTTTCCTTTTGGAACCAAAAAGTGTTAAAGACATTTTTTAATATTTTTCTAGCTAACAATGTTCTCTGTAACTTCCTAAACAAGACAATATAATATACTAGGGGAAACGCCTGCAAGCTCCGCACGCCAACCCTGTTGGAATCTTCTAAACACATAATCATGTTATGTTTTCTTTACAATAAAGGCGTAGGATTAATAATAACCCAAAAACTAAGATGGTAAATAATGTTAAATGTTCAAACCAAATTATTTCGTATTTTGAACAGCAGTTATAATAAAAGTTAAAGTAATCAGCAAGGCTCAGGTCTACACTTTAAAAGCCTAACCTAAAAGTTAGAAGTACAAAAATAATTGCTTCAAAGTTGGAAAACATTTTTTGAATCACTAAGTTATATAATTGTAATTTTTTCCATTTTCTTTCATCTTTTATTTCCCGAAAGTGAATTATTACATGTATTTTGAATTAGTTTGGTATTTATTTTTCACTGGTGGTCCGTCAATCGTCTTCGTCACGTTATGTGGACTGAATAAATTGTATCAAAATTTAAAAACAAAGAATTCAGAGTGAAGAGTGTCTTCTTTTGACTATCCGCTGAATCAAAACACTGGTAAATCACAGACTTAGCTGGACGTTGCAGATCATCCACATATGTCTTTCATACGCGAATCCATAGATCGGGATAGTTTTGATCAGCTTACGTCTTTAAATATTTTCTTAAAATTAATGAGTGAAAAATGTCAGCTCTCTAGCATTTGGAAGATATATCAATTAATATTTATTGTTTTTAGGGGTTGTTAACACATTTTCACCCATTAGCAGAACGTAACCAAATCTAAAACTGGGTTAGTTTTTATA
The DNA here is from genome assembly GCA_018207615.1 of Philaenus spumarius. NCBI lineage: Eukaryota > Metazoa > Arthropoda > Insecta > Hemiptera > Aphrophoridae > Philaenus > Philaenus spumarius. Next base: position 31,439 of record JAGFPH010000690.1, read on the forward strand.
AGTATCTTGTAAGAAATAAATGTACAAAATATCTGCTCTACCTTTAAGGAACGTATGCAGATGTATATTTATTGTTTTTATTGGTTGTTATCACATTTTCACCCCTTAGCAGCACGTAATAAAATGTAAAACTGTTTTACTTTTTATGTGTTCTTTTAAGAAATAAATGTACAAATTTTAAGCTTCCTAGCTTTAAGGAAAGTATAACAAACAATATTTACTGTTTTAGGGGTTGTTTCAACCCTTAAATGTTAAATGTTTTAAAATCCATTCTTAGTGCGCCTCTAGCGCCTATGAGGAATATGTGAACCAAATTTTACTTTCATAGGTGGTATTCAATGTTAATTAATATTAATATTATATATAGTAATATTATTAACTATTAATATTAATAGCTTTAGGAGTTTTTACTACATTTCACCCCTTTAGCAGAACGTGTTAAAGTTTAAAACTTGTTTATTTTTTATATGTATCTTGTAAGAAATAAATATACACAATTTCAGATTTCTAACTTTAAGGAAAGTATAACAAACAATATGTATAGCTTTAGGGGTTGCTTCAACCCTTAAAGGCCAAATGCTTTCTTAGTGTGTCTCTAGGGCCTATGAGGAGTAGGCTATGTGTACCAAATTTCACGTTCCTAGGCGGTAGTGTTTTTAATATATATAACTAACAATATTTATGGTTCTAGGGGTGTTTCAACTCTTAAAGATCAAATATTTAAAAATCATTTCTTAATGCGTCTCTAGCGCATATGAGCAAATAAGTGTGTCAAATTTCACGTTGCTAGGCGGTAGGGCTTTTGAAATATATAATAAACAATGTTTATGGTTTTAGGGGTGGTTTTAACCCTTACAGGCCAAATATTTTGAAATCCTTTCTTAGTGCGCCTCAAACGCCTATGAGCAATATTGTATCAAATTTCACATTCCTAGGTGATGGGGTTTTTGAGATACTGTGATGAGTCAGTAGTCAGTCAGTGGTATTTTGCTTTTATATACATTGAAGGAACACTTTACTTGAATTTACATGCATTATATAGAGTTTTCAATATGTATAGGTAAGGTTTTTCAAATTGATAGTTTTATTATTTTACCCCAAAATTTTTGTATGAAGTAAAAAATGTTTTTATTGTTTCGACCGTTTTCCTACATTATGAATATTTTCGATTTACAATTCATTTTTTATAAAAGCCCTACTTTTAAACTTTTGCTTGCCATCATAGATTTTTACTGTTCAAAACGAAAAAAATTACATAATTTTGTTTTATATTTGATCTTTATATCAAAGTTCTCCGTACTTTAATAAACAGTAAAATATTGGTGGATACTTTACTCAAATAGGATACATTCTTCAGATGTTTAAATGATAATGTGTAGGCCCTACAAGCAGTAAACAAGCTGACACCTGGGTTAAATTATATGTGGAACGTATTAATTATTGATTAAACAACTTAGTCCCAAGAGAAGATATGCTGACGTTAGAACACTTTGAACCAATAAATTGACTTGGTCACGACTTGTTTGTAGAGCTACAAGGGAATTTAAGACCCCAGCTAAGCGGTCGGCCTAATCGGGTTTTAAATAAAATTAAGAAACAATTAATTGTAGCCTATGTAGAACATTTAACAAAAAGTGACATTAAACTAATTGATTTACAAAATAAAGAAACAAATGTTAAGTTATGAATGTATTTTGTTTTGCTAAACCGATTATTTAACACATAACATGGTATTTCTGTTATAAAGTAATCCATTCAATATAACTAAAAGCATAATACTAAGTAATTGAAACTATCCGAGTAATATTAATACATTGAATGTTGCTTACATAAGTGTAACTTGCATGAATGTTGTTAAAATTGGTGTAGTAACTTTCATGAATCTTGCTTAATAAAGTGTTGTAAATTGCAGGAATAATGCTTAAATTAGGTGTTGGGACTTACATGAATGTTGTTAAATTGGTGTTGTATCTTGTGTTGTTGCTTAAATAAGTGATGCAACTTGCACCATCGTTGCTTAAATTAATATTGTAATTTGCATGAATGTTGCTTAGTTAGTGTTGTAACTTGCATGAATGTTGTTAAAATTGGTGTAGTAACTTGCATGAATCTTGCTTAATAAAGTGTTGTAAATTGCAGGAATAATGCTTAAATTAGGTGTTGGAACTTGCATGAATGTTGTTAAATTGGTGTTGTATCTTGTGTTGTTGCTTAAATAAGTGATGCAACTTGCACCATCGTTGCTTAAATTAATGTTGTAATTTGCATGAATGTTGCTTAGTTAGTGTTGTAACTTGCATGAATGTTGCTAAAATTGGTGTTGTAACTTGCATGAATCTTGCTTAAA
>JAGFPH010000690.1:40108-65322 GCA_018207615.1 Philaenus spumarius
GGTGATCGTGACATTGCGTGTGCTTTCGATGGTAGCTGGCAGCGACGGGGTTTTTCGTCACTCAATGGTGTAGTAACGGCTACCAGCAACACTACAGGACAAGTTATCGATGTGGAAATATTCTCTAGATTTGGCCAATGTAAAGGTAGGCTAGAAAAAAAAACATGATTCATCATGCATTGCAAATTACTCTGGCACCAGTGGTGGTATGGAGGTAGAAGGGGTAGCAAAAATGTTTGCGAGGTCCGAATTTAACTATGGGATGCGATACAAGTATTACTTAGGAGTTGGTGACTGCAAAGGATATGAAACAGTAAGTGTCCAACAACCATAATGGAATGTGTGGGTCATGTCAAAAACGGATGGGCAAACGCTTGAGAAACTTCAAGCTAAAAAATTCAAAGAAAGTACTCTCCGATGGGAAAACGATAATTGGCCAGGGTAGGCTAACAGGACATGCCATTATGCAAATGTATTATGGTCTTGCAATCAGGAGAAATGCCACAAAAGCGGTTCAAGAAATGAAATCAGCAATATGGGCTGAGTATTTTCATCTGGGATCGACCGACGAAAACCCAGAACATGCGTTGTGCCCTAAATACAGCTATACATGGTACAAATACCAAAAGGCGGAGATCAACAAAGTTAAATACAAACACTCAGATCATACCCACCTACCTGTTACAGTCCTGAATGAAATCAAACCAATCTTCAGAGATCTATCCAATCCTATCTTGCTTGCTAAGTGCGCTCACGACGGAACACAAAACATAAGCGAATCATTCAACAACGTCATATAGAGCCGCATCCCTAAAAAGGTTTTTGTCAGGCTGTCTACCTTAAAATTAGGCTTCTAAATGCTATAGCAGGATACAATAAAGGAAATGTGACCAAGTGCATAATTTTCAAACTAATGGGTCTGCCTGCTGGGGAAAACTGTGTATCCGCCTTGAAGCTGCTGGATGCCCGAAGAATAACAAAATCAGAAATAGCCTTAGAGGAGTTTAAAAAAAGTGTTGATCAGCCTAAAGAGGTGGAAGCTAGAGGATGACTTTGAAGCAGATAAAGACCCAGATAACCCATCCTACTCATCTGGCCATCTGAAGTGTTCATTTTTTCTTTCTTTTCTGAAAGTTTTATTTTTTGATGTTTAGGTACATTTATCTCAGGAAGTGTAAATGATACAGGAATTAATTTTTGCACACACATTTATATCATTACAATACACAGATAGACCAAAGCTTTTTCAAAAATATTACTTACTTTTTAGTTTTTTTAAAAAAAGAAATGCAATTTTTTGAATGATTTGAGTAAAAGTATCTAAAAAATTCATAAATAAAAAACTAAAGTAGATATAAGAATTTATTCTGGCTTAAATATGTAAAAGTAATTAATATAAAACTGTGCAAAATTTCAACCCTGTATCTTAAATAGATCCTAAGAAAATTGTACCTATCATTTCATTTCATTTATTTATAGCAGAAACACCACAAGGTGCATAGCAACGTCATTAGAATAACTACAGCTTAGTCCTATAATACAATCCAACATAACATAATAAACCCAACATAACGATAGCAGATATAGCACCTAAAAATTAATAAATAACAAAACTCTAAAAGAATAATAACAATAGTAAAACCAACAATACAAATAAATACACAAACAGGACTAAATTCAACAACTTAAAACATTCAAAAGTACCAACTTATAAAACATTCAGTCCCCTACAAACTCCAGCACATGCTCGCACCCGACCACAAGAATATGCAAGAGCTGAGGAATACTACCAGTCAATAAACTCCTCCACCGAGTAAACGGATCCAGACAACAAAAGTCGTCTAAGGCTTTTTTTAAAATGTCATAATTTTCAATATTTTTTAAACTTTCAGGTAATTTATTAACAATGCTACACCAGCTTGTGATGGTAGCTTTTTGTGCTTACTGAGATTATGTTGTCCTAGACGTAAGTAACTTCCAAATCGGGTACCATAGTCATGTACATCCTTATTTAATGTTGTTTTACACTTGTATTTAATGTATAAAATGACTTCAAAAATATACATGCTAGGAAGTGTCAATATTCCTAGCTCCCGAAAAGAATAATTATGTATAAATTATGTATAATAAAAAAATAATAATGTAGAAATTATTTCTACATGACCCCATATTATTTATATGTGCTACTATAATATATGTGCATATTATTTATCAAATTATAAAGACAGCTATTTTACGAAACAAATTTACCACGATTTTCCGTTTTATTTGACCATATTGTGGTATAGAACTTTTAATCAAAATTATTTTATTCTATGTATGCCTTAGGCTCTAAGTTTTTACCATTTGGATCCAAAAATCGCAATATTTTGCCTAAGTTTCGTGTTTTTACGTAACATTTCGTATTTCTAGATATATAAAATACATTTTCAGAGTGTTATCGCACTTTCAGTTACGTTTGGTCTTTATAAAATATTAAAATAAATCACTTCGATTTTGTAAAATGATTGCGGGTGCACTTTAACTTCACAACACAAATAAATAACCAAAACTTCTTTATAATTGTAAATATTACTTGAAGTTATAAGGTCTTGTTGACCGCTTGCGAGGACCTGTTTCAAGACCTTTCGACATTTCGTCTGTCTATTACACGATTACGAACAAACGCGATGTTCGATTTTGTTCATATTTGGCATAAATGTTCCTCGAAGTCAGGACAAACTATGAATGTGTAGGGAATTTAGTGAAATGCAGTTCTATAATAATTATACACCTTGTAAATAAGACAAAACGTGTATTACTCAAATTGTTGTTGAAAGGTAATGGAATGTTTATAGTTGATGACTTCAGTTCTGAAGGTTCTTAGTTCGATCCTGTGGACCAACAAACTTTTTTTACTTTACAAATGTTTTCAATATGAATATGTGTAATAATCTTATTCTTGTTCTATTTTATGAATCAATACACTTTTATTACTTTTTAAATGTTATCAATAATTGATATGTCTCAATTTAGGTCGGTAGAGTGCGAACACATGAAGGCCTATACATATATAAAATTTTTAATGACTCCCTAAAACGTGTTCTTGGGACCATGATCAGTGCTCATTGACCTCTCCCGACCTTATAGGACTCACCATAAGAGTTACTAAATTCGCTAATAACCGAGTATGGACAGAAAGACAGTAATTTTCTTATTGGTTCTTGTCTAAAACGCACGAGTTTAGTCTTGAACAATTATATTTGTTTACTTATAACCGTAACAATGACACAAGTATCTTTGCTACTGCGCAAACTCCGATTGTCGAAACAAAATCATGTCTACATAATGTGTTGAAAAATGCTTGTGGTTATAAGAATATCTCTTTACAAGACAAATATGAACCTAAAATTTAGTAAAATACAAATATAACCCACTTGTCTGGAAATAGCTGAGTGTCTATCGCCACAAACAGTGCGCCGACAAGAAGTAGGATGCAAAGGAGCCTGACCATGTTGACTTGAAATTCGATAATTTAATACTAAGCAATCTAAAACTCAGAATATATATAGTTTTAGAAACCTGCTTTATCATAAAATTGCACGTGTTAAAGCAAAACAACAAACGCAGTTTGGTTTCAGGTCTACCGTGTAGATATTAATATGCCATGACTGTTTTAATTGTTTTATTTATTCACGAGCTGGTAAACGCTAAAATCCCTATTACTGAACACAGAGGTTTAATTATTCATTGTAATACAACCCAACCTCACCTATGTGATAACAGATATCAACAGGAGAAGAAAGAACCCGTACTTCTCAACCCTAACAATCATTAACATCACAATTGTATTTTCAATTGTAGCTTTCTTTATAATATGTCTTTCAAATATTTTACGTTTTTTTATACTTCATTACTAAACCTAGGCATTTTTATTTATTTATATGGCACTAAAAACACAATGTACAAATACACAACAACGCACAAATATGATAAAAATAAACACTTTCCAAAAACGCAACCAAAACATAAACACCAAAAACCAAAGGCCAGTAAACACTCACAGATCAACATCAGAAACGTGTAATACATAATTTTGAAAGAGAATAGCTTGTAACATCAGTTGGTTCTTTTTGGTATGTTTGATTATTTTTGTTTTTGTTATTTGAAAATGTATACCTCTATGGCACAGCTGAGTTGTTGACACCTGAGTTTTATTGTTACGCTTTACATCGACCGTTAATTTTTATATGAAGTATTAATTGAATATCAATATATTATACATCATTTTAAAGAGGAAATCTAAGGATGCATTTGCAAGAAAAAAGGGAGTGTTAATATTTAGAAGGTCCGTGTTATTATTTCTTAATAAAAATTTTTTACCTGAATTCATATTTGTCCATTAGGTATTTAGTTCCGTGAAATGTGACTTCAACTTACGTATGCTATTTTGCAGCAAATTTTCTTTAAACACTCTGCCTGTCTGTCTGGAACAATCGTTGCAGTTTATTCTATACACACCTGACTTTATACTTGTCGGTGTCATTTGTAATGTGCGTTTGTAATATATGTTTGTATACCGGGTGAGTTTTAAATGACCCCCCCCCCTAATTTTTTCCGCATTTCTTAAGATATCGACTCAAAACCACCGCCGAACATCATTGATTAGTGTATACTTTCTTTTGAAGAGGTTCACATTTTTGGCCGCCATCTTGGATCCGCCATATTGGAATGAACTTTTATTTTTTAAATGTAAAGATAAGGTTGTGACCCATCATTTCAAACTATTTTTTTCCGTAGAACACGATGCCGCAATCGGTTTTTAATTATCTGCTTTCGTTCTTAAGATATTAACAATTTAAAAAAAAAAAAAATTCAAAAATCCCTTGTTTTATTCAATTTAAAAAAAATCGACCCTTTATCATCAGATATCACAGTTTGGTAGTAGCTTATAGATTTTTATTAAGTTATAAATGTTTACTGCCATCTTCAGTTTCGCAGAGGAAAGTTGTTAATAGGCCTACACTGAAATCAAACAAATTTTCTAAAGATGGCAGTACAAATTTAAAACTTAATAAAAATCTATAAGCTACTACCAAACTGTGATATATGATGATAAAGGGTCGATATTAAAAAAAAATTTAATAAAACAAGGGATTTTTGAAAATTTAATTTTTTTACAAAATTGTTAATATCTCGAGAACAAAAGCAGATAATTAAAAACCGATTGCGGCATCGTGTTCTACTGAAAATAATAGTTTGAAATGATGGGTCACAACCTTACCTTTACATTTAAAAAATAAAAGTTCATTCCAATATGGCGGATCCAAGATGGCGGCCAAAAATGTGAACCTCATCAAAAGAAAGTATAAACTAATCAATGATGTTCGGCGGTGGTTGGGAGTCGATATCTTAAGAAATACGGAAAAAATTAGGGGGGGACATTTAAAACTCACCCTGTATATGTGTGTGTTTTGTAGTGTTTTTTATGTTAATAACGAAGCAGTAGCGGATATGCCCTGATGAGGCTGACTAATTGAAGCAGCGAAACCGGTTTGAGAAAAGAACCAGTACAGAACCTCATACAGTGTGTATGAGATGACGTAAGTATCATATTTATAAATATATATATACTAGCTGAAAGTACCCGTGCTTCGCTACGGTTTAATATCTCATTAGGATTATGGACTACTTAAATTAGTAAAAGTTAAGTTTAACATTGATAATTACTTAAATAAATCTAAAAAATTCGCTTCTTAGAATAAATGGACTACTTAAATTAGTCCATTAAGTTAAGTTAAGTTTAACATTGATAATTACTTATATAAATCTAAAGAATTCCATTCTTAGAATAATTTCAATAATTAAAGTGAACTTTTTGCAAAAGTTAAATGTTTTTTTAAATTTTTAATCTAAATTTGTTTCTTATTTTTATATATTTTTTTCTTTATTTTTTTTAACAGCTAGTTGTAGACCTTTTGTTAACAACATGTAGGCCTAAGTGCGGGCTACCAAAGTTGATGTTGTTTATTTTTTCTTAAATGCTAAGTACCTCTTTGTAAACAACATTTTTAGTTTTATTTTCTGGCTGAAGGAGGACCAGGCTGTCAGATGAGCTTACTCTGGAACATGCTACGTATAACTGGCCAAGGGAGAAACAGTCACTCCTCAGATCTACGCCAGCCATTTTCAAACTCTGCCCTTGTGATTTGTTGATAGTCATGGCATAGCATAACTTTACAGGGAACTGCAGACGTTTGAACTCAAAATGATAGTCCGACGGAATAAGAGGAATACGGGGAATAAAGACAGTTTCTCCTTGACCTACGCCTGTAAATATTGTCGCTTCAATAACATGCTTATGCAGAGTTTTCACCTTAAGCCTGGTACCGTTACAGAGTTTGGGAGGGTTCAAGTTGTGGAGTAGCATTATAGGAGCACCATCTTTTAGAGAAAGAATATGGGGGGGGGGGGTATTCCAGGGGGGTTCTTCAACCCTTAAACGTGAAATATTTTAAAATCCTTTCTTAGTACGCCTCTAGGGCCTATGAGCAATATGTGTACCAAATTCGAAGTTTCTAGGCCATATGGTTTTTGTGATATAAAATAAACAATATTTATGGTTTTAATGGTTGTTTCAACCCTTAAACGCGAAGAATTTTAAAATATTTTCTTAGTGCGCCTCTAGAGCCTATGAGCAATATGTGTCCCAAATTCGAAGTTTCTAGGCCAAATGGTTTTTGTGATATAAAATAAACAATATTTATGGTTTTAGGGGTTGTTTCAACCCTTAAATGCGAAGAATTTTAAAATCCTTTCTAACTGCGCCTCTAGGGCCTATGAGCAATATGTGTACCAAATTCGACGTTTCTAGGCCATATGGTTTTTGTGAAACAAAATAAACAATATTTATGGTTTTAGGGGTTGTTTCAACCCTTAAACGTGAAATATTTTAAAATCCTTTCTTAGTGAGCCTCTAGGGCCTATGAGCAATATGTGTACCAAATTTCACATTCCTAGGAGATACAGTTTTCGAGATACTGTGATGAGTGAGTCAGTCAGTGGTATAATATTTATGGTTTTAGGGGTTGTTTCAACCCTTAAACGCGAAATATTTTAAAATCCTTTCTTAGTGCGCCTCTGGGTCCTATGAGCAATATGTATACCAAATTTCACATTCCTAGGAGGTATAGTTTTCGAGATACTGTGATGAGTGAGTCAGTCAGTGGTATTTCAGCTTTATATAGATATATTATAAAATAGCCTAAAGTTCTAACTTATAGGAGGCTTCCTGTATTTAGTTCCCGTATGTTTCAAGCAAACCAACCCGACTAATAGTAAACAATCACCTTTATCGCTAATGGACTGAAATAGACAAATACACATGATTGATGAGCTGGAACAGTAAACACGATAAGATAAGATAAGGCAATTGGCCGGCTATACATCGACGAAAGTAAATCTCCAGTCAGCAAGCGACAGAAGTTCATCATCTGATGACGACTTTTAAAGTAGGTTACTAATTCGTATTTTTTCCGTGCCTTGAATAATGTTAATTAGTTGTTAGAATATATAAATATATAACATTATCTCAATACGGGAACATTTGCTTAAAACATACTGGAATTAGAGACTATAAGTTAGAACTTCAGGCTGTATCGTTTCTCGTATTTTTAGGGTGAATTTATTTTTCCAGGCATTTAATCATGTTAACGTATTGTTAGAATACATAAATACGAAACATATCTCAATATATGAAGATTTGGTTTTGAAAAAGTAATGGTAAACAATTACCAAACCTACCCATAGCCATCATCACCAACAACAGCGTACATGAAATACTCCGCCACAAAATTCCTATACAGGATGAGGAAAAACGGGGGTATACAGGATCAATTATAACTGAAAGAATATTAGAGAAGAACACAAGTTGTGTTAGGTGCGTCCCAGAGGGCTCTTCACCCACTCTTGCAAAGACTGTACAGGGTGCAACATCTACATCTAGCAGTGACACAGCCCCCACGAGTCCAACCTCAGTTGCTAGGGTACTGAAGGCCTAAACCTCCAGCAGGGCTCCCTAGCCCCGTGATACCAGTATGTGCGCCTTGAGACCGTAGTAACACGTCCACCACTATAAGACCAAGACTGGTTACTGGCCCGCCAGAAAAATCCAGCTACTGTTTCGGAGATATCCTTCAGGTCCACCGGACCGCCCCGTGGAATCCCAATGGCTTTCAGATCTCCTGGATACCGTCCCATTCCCATCGTACAATACATTCTCCGCAGGTCCTCGTTTATACCAAGGTTTCCCAAGCCCCGGAGAACGAGTGACCGGCAGGCAGCACTTACGTGCTTACCTTACCCCATATCAGTACCAAGGGTTGCCGCCCCTTACCCACATGCTTGCTTGGACATGGGATTGGGTGGGCACCCAAAGGTTTTAGGGGCTAGCATCATTGGGTCTAACGCTAGCCCAAATTATAACTGACAGGCCAAACTGGAAGGACGTTCTTAAAACGGTTCAAGGAACATCTACGTAAGAAACTCATGATGGAAACAAATCAAATTACGTTCGCCACTTAATACCAACAAAAAATTCACCGATTTTCAAACAGATTTCCATATTTGGGAGAAGAGAAAGTACATGAAAGCCATAATATAGGCTTAGTAAAGGGTCTGTCTTCCCTCCCGCTAGAAAATTGTTGTTATTTCGTTTTTTTTTTTTTTTTGCAAAATCTTATGCAAAAAAAGTTCCTTATAACAGACTTGCTAGGCGGCAAAGTTTTTTGTAAATTTAATTTAAAGTTAAAGGTTTTTGAGATGTAAATTATTTTAGGTCTGAATAACGCAACAATTCAAATTTGCATTGATAATTAACAACTTTCAGCGTTCAAAAACCATATAAAAATTGTAATTTTCGATGTTGAAAAAGTTACTAGATAATCTTTCGACAGCCTTTATCTATATCGCGAAGAGTAATTGGGAAATATTTTGTTCTAAAGGATTGTTTTTTTATTGCCAACTAGGGGTATGTATAAAGTATACTTTGCGTGAGTGCGAGAGAGACGCAACACACGAGCGGCAACCGAGAAACTCTCTTTCTCTCTCGCACTCACGCAAAGTATACATAAATACATACAGTTAACAATTAAAATCACCCCTTTAGTTCAAAATATTTATTAATTACTCTTTGGGATATTGTAAAGCAAATTATAAAGATTACCTAAGAACTTTGGCAACATAAACAATTTAAATTTTGATATGGTTTTGGACGTTGTAAATGGTCATGTTTACACATGGCAACGTACGGATATGTTATAAAGGACTATTTTACCATAAGATTGCACAAACAATAAACAAAATCTATTCCATACTAATATTATAAAGAAGTAAAGTTTGTTTTTTTGTTTGTTTGTATGTAGGGGGTAATCTCTGGCACTACAGAACCGATTGCAAAATTAGTATTAGGCTACCATTGACTATATAAGTTATATAGTCAATGGTATTACTGATAAAAAGCTACACTATCCCTGAGTAACATAGGCTATAATTCATTTCGATAAAAACCTTTTTTTATTTCAATATTTGTAAATTTACTCGGAAAAAATTCTTAGGTTAGGCCTAGAATGATAAATCAACACATGTAGGCTATTTACATTTATTACCATAGCAACCAATTGAATAAAATAACAGATAGGCCTAATAACAGATAGGCTTTTGCTCCAATATTTCCACAGCTGATTTCAAAATGTAAGCAATTTTTTTTTGTATTTCTAGCTTTCAGGTTAAGGTTTTAAAGTGTAGACCTGAGCCTTGCTGGTTCTTAACCATTTTTATAACTGCTTTTATACAATATAAGAAATAATTTAACTTAAACAATTAACATTATTTACCATTTTAGTTTTGAGGTTATTATTAATCCTACACCTTTATTATAAATAAAACATAACATATTTTTTGGAAGGTTCCATTGGGGGTTGGCGTGCGTAGCACGCATGGGTCTCCCCTAGTAATATATAGTTTTCTAGAGGAAGCGAAGATAGGACCTGGGCTAATGAAAGTATTCGAGATATACAATGCCTTCAACCACAATTGTTAACTGACGAGCTACAGTTCCAGTCCAACATACTGTGTGATTTGGTGATCATGATCTTTTTGATTGCAAAACCTTCCCACGGGACTTGATCAGTAGTCGACCTACCGTTCAACAAAGTAGAAGTATACCCGATGTTATATGAACTAGTCGAATGTGTTTTATGTGATGTAAACATTTTTAATGTTTTTTTTTTTAATGCATCTGACGATGAAACATAGGTTTCGAAACGCGTAATAAAGACTCAAAACGAAGTCACACGACGGATAAAATGTAAATTTAGTTATAGGCCTATGTATATTATATGTTTAATTTTAAAAATCAACAGTACCTCCCTTCTTTCCTATATTTTAATTTTATTTGGTCTTGGTTTAGGGAAATATAATGAAAAACTGCTATCATTTAGCATTGCGCAGGGAACAAGAATAGCTTAACCTCTGCTGCTGAACAAACTTTGTCCGACAATTGGGCAAAGGATACTATGATTTGTATATGTTAACAGGAAAAGTAGATTCTCCAGGAAGAGTTGACTCTGCCTAGTCAAAGTCGACATTTACTGGACTTTTCAGTAGAATTTGATTAAATGTGAAAAGTGATTTTAATTAACATTTACTAGTCCGAGTTGACTATAGTATACCTAGGGAAGTATACTATAGTAGTAGTATACCTAGGGAAAGTATACTGCCTTGAGTTAGTAAAAGTTGACCTTTTGCAAGACGGTGTACTATCTAACAAAAACAAATAAAAAAGCAAACCTTTATAATACAAAGAGAGATACAAAATGTGTATAATTCATTACAGCAAGATAAAGATTGTGACACTTTGAGTTGCAGAGCACATCTTTCTTTTCTTACACGTGCACTTCTTGGATTTGCATTTAGTGTTGCAAGACCATTTGAAAACTCCTTGTCCACTTCCAAATGATTGTGAACTTGCAACAGTCCTCACAGCTATTGTTTAATCCATAGGTTTATTTATCCATCAGCTATTGTTTAACCTAACCTAACCTGAATCCTTGGTCACTATTGCACTACAACAAATAGACGAGTGATAGCGACCGCCTGGTGGGGATAATCAAAACAAAGATATGCGCGCGCAGTTACATGCAGAGAGCAACATCTCTGAATCAACTTTTACTAAACTACAGCAGGCATAGTTAACTCTTCCTAGGAAAAGTTGATCTGTTTATTTTCAATTAAGTTTTACTGATACTTTTAGTAAGAGTATACTCTTCCTAACAGTCTACTTTTCCTAAAACATATACATTTACAGTACTACACCATTTTTGTTACTATTCATACAAATACAAACTATTTTTTACTTGGTATCAGTTTTATCTGAAGGTTTATAGCCTGACTTAATCAGCAATAACACCACAGATACACGATTACTGTCGCAATTTTCAGTAAGATAACATATCTCTCTTTTTACAGTTTATAGGGATAACATAATGAATAAAATAGTCCCCATCCCTAAAGTTAATAAAGGTAAAACCGATATATTTATTTTCAGAGAAAATTTGTCGTTCTTTATAAAGAGTTTACTGGTAAACCTCTTCCAATTCCAGTAATCGAAGTCTTCCAGTACACTGCTTCGGAAATGTAATAACGACCCCCCCCCATCCCCCCTAATACTCTTATCCGTCGGCAGCGTATGTCGTTTTTTCGTTCTCATCCTAAGGCGGAAAATATAAATATACTTTCACATCAGCTACAGATTTTCTTTCCTCGTAAGCCGCAGGTTATTTACCCTGTTGTAATTCACTTAAGTCACATTGTCAAGGCCGTAGCCAGGAAAACTTTTCGGGGGGGGGGGGGGGGGGGGTCTTATCAGGGCCGAAGTTTTGAATCCAAACCGTGTTAACACGTTCACTTCTAAGGACGCACATGTGAGCTTGACACTGAACACTATGACAAGCGGCCGACGCACAGTGCATTGCACGCCAACCCCATATTAGGAGTATTTTCAATACAAAATGTATTGCGTGCTTTGCACTCCAACCCACTTATTGGGAAAATTTTCATGACACAATGCATTGCGTGTTTTGTTAGAATAAAGTATTTTTGTTCAACCTTCATAGTTTTCTTATTTGATAAATCAGATCAAGCTCACAAGAGAGTAAGGCTGTAACCTACTGCATCTATGTGTTGTAGTTTAATCAAGTAAATCTAAATATCAGTATGCATGCAATGCACAGTGATGTAAAATACAGTATGTTGTTGGATGCTCTGTTGTATTGTATATTTTATAATTTAATTTGCACTTTTTAAACCTAGTAATAATTTTTGGGATTTTGGCGGGGGTTTTCCCCCCCCCCCCCTGGCAACGGCCTTTTACATTGTCATTTCACCTGATGTTATTTAGAGGAAATTAATTACGTTGTATTTAAATAAGTATAAAATGTTCCGTTTAACAATTAAAATGAATTGTATTTGTTCATGTGATAATTATCCAAATTTTATAATTTTTAGAGAATGAACCTTTTCTTTGTTTGAAGTTTTTGTTTGGTAATGATGGTTGTGCAATAAAATTATGTCATCAGTGACCTGCAGATACCCGCGGTTACGCCCACAAATAAGAAAAAGTTAATGAAATGAATATCGTGAACAGTAATTGTGTTTTTAAATCCAACATAAGATCTGAGATTCCTGGCCCATAAATTCACCGCATAGTCAGTTTCGTCCAAATCTACGAATGGTTGAATGTTTCGGAGAACATTCAGTCCTCCTTCCATGTGTTAAAAAACATATGTGTGCGGTCATGGGGCCCCCGTCAGGTACGAAGTTCATCACGCATGTATTAAACGTAAATTATGTGTGTATGTTGCCGTTAAGGCAGGTAAAATAAATTAAACATACACACTAGAGTTTTAGGTTATGCCTAGACTGATGAGCCAACATTTTATGTTAATTGAGTGTATTTACAATGAATGGACATTTAACTGTGTTTACCATCTTAGCTTTGATGTTATAATTAATTCTACACCTTTATTATAATGTAACATTAAACGTATGGAAACAGTAAATACTTGTGTCAAAATTATATAAACTTACTTTTCTAAATTTGTATTACACATACGTTCCATTTCATGAATCTACATTACAAAATGTCAATAGTCAGATAATTTAACTCACTTTTGATTGGTAATACCACCGCTAAACGATAATATCCGAACGTCGCCGGACGGAACCGAATGAGTCCCAACTTAAATGAATGAACCAAAACACATGTTTCTTGAATGCATTTGCGTTCATTACCATAGCAACCAATTCGATAACGGTTTTTCGTTACGCGTTACATTTTTCATTTGTCAACCCCTGCCGCAAGCCGCGTGAAGGAACTTCGTTCCAAAATGGTTCATTTCTGCGTACATTTTTCCTCAAGTAATGGGTTTATCGCAAAAAACTTAGTCGCAGGTTACAGGAATAGCTTTTTTATTCGTTCAATATAAATCATTTAATAAAAATAAACTATAATGATGTCGCATCTTATTTACATATGCATCTAAAAAACTTTATACTGGTAATTACTTTTTTCTTAAATATATAATTTGTTTAAAAAGGGAAGTAAAGCTGTGTGCATACAAACCGACCACAATGTACACAATGCAGACTACTCTGGCAGATTACTTTCATCCACAAATTCCAGACTAGTGTAATACCATTATTATAATATGCTTATATATAGTAGCTGACCTAGATCAATATTCACCAATAGTGTGCCACAGCTTACTTGATGTGTACGATAAGAAAACTGTTTGTATTTTCTCTTTGTGATTTAAAAAACTCTGGTTAAGGTTAATTGAGTTGGTATATTATAATTTTCTGCATTAACTATTATGATAAATAAAATGTATTATGGCTGTTGTAAAATCCCGTGTGTTAGCAATGTATTATTTATTATTATTATTATTTATTAAATAAAAATGTAAATGTTCGTTTGATCAAAATCTCAAACCTACGAAAGTTCTTCGCCGATTACTTGGAAATGTTTACACAACATTACATTCGAATACAAGAAGGATATTACATATATTTTTTTAAAACAACAGCATATATTAAATATAAAAACAACAAAAAGTATACTAAGTATTTTTTAAATATGTGAGCACCATTAATAGGTTTACTGACTATAATAATAACAGTAATCAGCTGTTTGCTATAATATTTCCATTAACACCTGGTTTCAAACTTTGAAACAATCATTTGTATTTCTAACTTTTAGGTTAGGTTTTTGTAAAGAGCCTCAACTGTGGGATGTAAAAAACAACACAAACTATATTAAATATTGTATGGAAAAGGGAGTGCCATAATAAATAATTATTAAATATGTTAAATGTTTGTACAGCAATCAGTTGTTTGCTGATATTTCCACGAACAGCTGATTTCAAAATTTGAAGCAATTATTTCAATTTCTAACTTTTAGGTTGAGTTTGTGTAGACCTGAGCATTGCTGATTTTAACCTTTATTATAACTGATGGTTTAAAATATACGAAATAGTTTGATTTGGAGATTTAACATTATTTACCATCTTAGCTATAAAATGTAGAATAGAGTAATATATATTATTAATCCTACTCTTTATTATAAAGAAAACATAAATATGTGAATAGAAGGGTCCGACGTGGTTGGCGTGCGGAGCACGCAGGGGTCTACCCTAGTTTAAAAATAAAATAAATGCTCCTTATGTTAAAAACAATGATTTAATTGACAATTTAGCAAAACAAATATTGTTTCACTTTTTAAAAGTCTCATAAAAACCCTTCCCCCTTTCTTAGCTTTTATATAAATGCAATTAAAGCTGTATACTTAAAAGGTTACTAGACCAATGAAAATTTATTTCAAGATAGCCTGGAATTACGCTTCTATCTCCTCCAAAACGGAGAATTTTTGGAAGCTTTCAAATGCAAACTACGTCTTGTGACATGTGAATGTAAAGGGCGTAATAGACAATGGCTTTAACCAAATTAGGCCAGTCGGTAGAGGTAATTTTAGACCAAAAGTTCCAGTAATTTACAATACGGCTGATTTTTTTTATAAGAACATTCAAGTATGTAGATTAACATAAAAAAAAGTTTACCAGTCTATCGATTTCCCAAAGTCAAAAAAAAAATCGATTATCATTTTTTTTTCTATTATCCTTAATATTTCGAGCTGGGATGAAGATAGAGAAAAATAAAAAATACCACCGTCTATGGGAGGTATTTTCAACAAAAAAGGACATATGTATTTATTTCGTCCGAGCAATAGTTTGTCTGGGAAAAAATCGATAATGCAGGTATGTATTTTGCAGCAAGGGAAATCACTAAAAGGGGACATCTTTTCATATATGAAGCGTTGGCTCATTCTAAATTGGCCAAATTTTAATATATCGAATTGAAACTTGACGTAGGAGTTAAAATATATATTTTAAACATTTATGCTGAGTCTCAGCTTGTTATCTTGAAAATGACCCGATCTAGGAGTCGATTTCGATTATCGATTTTAGGAGTACCGGACCCACGAACTAATCTCAATCTATTCCAGTTTCGTCAATTTTTGGAATATCAACACCAAATTTGTTTTACAAGTTGCGTACACCAGTATAAATATTCTTAGTAAGTATGAACGATTTTTTTCTTGTTATTTTTAAAAACGAGGCGCTTGAAAATAGTCTTCTGTTTTACCTATCTCGTTTTAACAATAACACTTTTGGATTCAACGACTCCATTTTCGACATTTTTGAACATACCGATTTAAAAATTGGTACAGAAGTTAAAAACACAATTGTTTTTTGCTACACTTATTTTAAAAACTATATTTAAAAAATTTACTAATCTGCAGCCGATTAACTCAAGCGTTTGATGAAAAATCTAAAAAGGTCTAAAATTATACTTTTTTAAGTTACTTGTGCTTTGAAAAGTAAATAATGAAAAAGGTTTATACTCCTTGATCTTGTTAGAATCTATATATTTAACTTGTAAAAAAACTTTCAGGTTGATATTTTGAAAATTTTCTAAACTGGAGCTGTTTAAAATGAATTGGTGGGTCCGGTACTCCTAAAATCGAGAAACCCATTGATGAGTCAAGTGGCTCTAGATCGGGTCATTTTCAAGATAACAAGCTGAGACTCAGCATAAATGTTTAAAATATATATTTTAACTCCTATGTCAAGTTTCAATTCGATATATTAAAATTCGGCCAATTTAGAATGACCCAACGCTTCATATATGAATCAGATGTCCCCTTTTAGTGATTTCCCCTGCTGCAAAATACATACCTGCATTATCGAATTTTTTGCAGACAAACCATTGCTCGGAGGAAATAAATATATATGACCTTTTTTATTTAAAAATACCTCCCCTACACGGTGGTATTTTTTATTTTTCTCTATCTTCATCATAGCTTGAAATATTAAGGATAATAAAAAAAAAATCAATTGTTTTTCGACTTTGGGAAATCGATAGACTGGTAAACTTTTTTTTATGTTAGTGTACATACTTTAATTAAGGTACTTATAAAAAAAATCAGCCATATTGCAAATTACTGATATTATAGTTTTAACCTATACCGACTGGGCTAAATGGAAGCACAAAATTTATCAGAATTTTGAAATTGTAAAATCACAAATTCCTTTAAAAAAACTGTAAGGAATTTGAACACATTTTTTGAACACATTTCACAATGTTATAGAGAGTTGAGAAACATTTCAAACTATCTTATAAGTCCCTTCAGTTAACAGTTCTGATTGGTTTTAGCTCTATTTGTCTTCAAATAAAAGAGATTGTTAGGGAAAGCATTTTATGACCACACTGTAGAAACAAAATCATATACTATTTCGAGCTATTCAATGAGTTTAAAATATCTTTTTATCGCGGAAGATTGCAAATAAAACAGTTTATTTTATTTCATAATAAAATAACCTTCTCACTGAAGATTTGAGGACATCAGAAATTTATTTATTTTCAGTGGAAATATGTTGTTTCTTATAAACAGTTTAGGGAGCAAAACGTCTTTCATTTCTAATAACTAAAGTCTTCCAGTACATGGAGTCAGAAATGTAATAACGTCCTGCCCAATAATTGTATTCCTCTACAACAGTCAACAGCATCTTTCTATTTTTTTGTTGTTGTCCCTAAAGTGAGAACATTACATGTTTTATATATTATATGTACTACCAGAAGTCAACTCTAAATTTTAATATTTAACTAGTAAGCCTCCGTGATAAATCAAAGGCAGATTAGTTAGATACACATCAGAAATACAGAATTAAAAAAAAATAATTATATTTAAAAACAACAGACTTTATCTTGGCCAACCTATGCTGACGGGGATTTTTAACTCGGTAAATGAGGACAATTATAAGGATTATAAAACTGTATTCCTATTTTTTTTAAATTTTGTGTTTATATTCATTATTATATATCCAAATAAAGAGACAAATATTATCTTTTAATTGCTTTGTAATTTCATATTGATAGGTGAAATGATTTAGAAGTTATTAATATTATAAGGAAGTAATTAATAATGGAACATGTTTATATGTTATACGAAGATGTACGAATGTTTAAGAAGTTTAACGAATGGGTATCTCTTCTTTAAAGTTGTATAACTGAATGTAACGATAATAAAAGGTTGTATTTATATTCATTTTATAACCTCAAAGCATATTGTATAACTTATTATAGGCTACATTAGTTCTTTAACTTATATTTTACAAAAATCAACTTCGCAAGACTTAAATTGATTGAAATTGTTAACATAAACCCAAAGTATAATCTACGCTAGGTTTTGTTTAAGTATTACAGATGAAGAGTGAATTCAGCTGTTATATTGTTACGTACGGACGTACACTCGCTTTTATAGGAGTTGTTACCTTACAGCAAAAATAATAATACAAATCATAGGAATCTGTTTATTTTTTAGAAATAGAAGTTTTCACAGGTTCCTTTTCAACCTTAAGATAGATTTTTTGAATTATTTATTTATTGTTCATTGTACGTTTTGATGGACTTTGTCATATTGCCTGTGTTTTAAAACTAGCCTTACTTCCTTATCAATTCCTTAAAAATGCAAGACAACACAAGTCACTAGTTTCCTTTGAAAACGTTTCAAAATAATAATAATTCTAATGATATGCTTATCTGTCCTTTTTAAATATTAACTCTTCTCTATTACTTCATTTTGCTGGTTTAATGTATATCTTTAAAAAATTATTAAATGTTTTGCCTACAGTATACAGTATGTTTTGCCTATTAATACAGTATCTTCCACGAAAAAAATATTTTCCGAGGAGTAATGGGGTTTCTCTAGAATAAAACCATTCCCCAATATCATGTACAGTAAAAGGTTATTTGCAAAAAGCAAGCAATGACCACGAAATATTCCAGCTCTATTCTTTATATTTCAAAGTAATAAATCAAAAATAACACCTAGTGAGAAGTATTAACATAGCAGATATCACGCCAAGCAATGTAGGAACTTGTAATATGTAAATTAAACAAGATTTTACGATACTCCCTGCATTTTGACATGGTTGTGTGAAGTACCCCGGTGTGCTTTTAATTGTAGATAATTTTCATGAAAATATTTCTGTGTTAAGTTTATAATTACCGTGTGAAATGCTTTACTGAAATTCTAATACGTACGTGTGTAATATTATAAACTAGCTGACCCGTGCGAATATTTCGGAAATTAGGAATACTTACCTGATTTAATGCATTAATTTAATTAAGTAAATTACGTTTATTTATTTAAGTTGGTTCAATTTAATTGATTCGCGTGATAGATTACACTTGCATAAAGAATGCAAACAATCTAACAGCTGTCATGTTAGTTAAATAGATTGTTCATAGATGGCGCCTTTCATTAGGAACCATATGAAGTATAATATAAAGTTTTTAAATAAATTTTTGTAACGAAAACATACGTTTTAAGTTGCTAGTCGATTTTTCCTCAATAGCGGGGAACATAAGCTTTAAGATAATGCTTGAATAATTAATTTTGATGAAGAATTAAGAAAATTATCGCTTAGCGACAAATAACACCTTTGAGAAATAATATATATAAGGATTGGTTTTAGCATACTTGTAAAAAGTAGTTCAGGTTTTCCTTTTCTCTTAGCTGTTACTACAGCTGTTTTGGCTCAACAGAATTCATCGTCAGGCGTATCATATTTTACTTATATAAAAAACACGTTCACTACACAGTCATAAACACACACACACGAAAACACATACACAATTGCATAACGATTTGGTATTTGTAATTCTCTCATAAAAATTTATTCTTCGACATGTCCTCATCCACCATAACAATCCAGTAATAATACAGGGTGGAACAAAGTTAGTGTTAAAAACTTCAGGAAATGGTTTTATGGGTCAAAATAAATAGAAAATCAAGAATAATATTTTTTCGAAAAACGCTTCATTTTCCAAATATCCGCCATTTTGTTCCTTTTACTAAATAATGAATATCTAGTGAACGGTTTAACCGATTGAGTTCAAACTTGGCACGAAGTTTAACCTGACAATGATCTATGTTATGAAAAATAAGCGATTATATCCAATCATGCATTTTAAAATGGCGGCTGTTTGAATATTTCAAACCTAAATTACTCGAAACCCGTACATTTTAACAAAACACGTCAAGACACTTGTTTTGTAGCACTTTTGATTCCATATCGGTTGGTGTAACTGTTAAAACAATCGAATGAAGGATAAAGCTAAGTTATGTGTAATAATTGGTTTATTCAACCCGGCATCCTATACCAACATAGTAAATACTACAATATTGTATGTAAATTTGTTGCCATTATCTTTAACTTAACTATCATTCTTCATCCGATTGTTTTGAAAATTAAATCATCCGATAGGAAATTAAAAGGGCTACAAAAAAGGTGCCTTGACATTTTTTGGTAAATTGTGCGGGTTTTGAGTAGTTTAGGTCTGACATTTTCAAACAGCCTCTATTTTAAAGCGCATGATTGGATATAATCGTTTATTTTTTATAAGGTAGATCATTGTTAGGTTAAACTTCATGTTAAGTTTGAACTCAATCGGTTAAACCGTTCTCTAGATATTAATTACTTAGTAAAAGAAACAAAATGGCGGATATTTCGAAAATTAAGCGTTTTTCGAACAAATATTATTCTTCATTTTCTATTTAATTTGATCCATAAAACCATTTCCCGAAGTTTTTAACACTAACTTTGTTCCAAAGTTTGTTAATAATACCAGAAGTTTGTTTGGTTTGTTTGAATAATACCAGAAAATTAGTTTTAGTAAACATGGTTTGATAAATTGCAGAAATTATTGAACTTGTCAATAAAACAATAACGGCGATGATTTCCCTTAATCAAAATATTAAACTGGTTTGAAGTACCTAGTGATATCATGGTGTTAGGTCACCAAAATTAATAAAATACAAACCTTTGTAATACAACCTTTGATATTTATCTATATTAAAATGGTATTTTATATTGCTGTAACAAAAGTATTGCATCATTGTTTCTTTCATATTCAGTAATGGTTACAAAATAAGTTTAAATTGAACTGTATTGACGTGATACTTGCAGCAAATAATATTATAAATCCATATTTATGTCACAGACACACTCCGTAATAATAACTCAAATACGTTTAATAATCAGACCCCCTGCAAATAAACCTGCTCGAGAAGACACAAGAAGGCTATTTGTCACTTAGTCTGTCAGCTGGAACAGTTAACGGACGGTTCTTTGGGTAAACAGGTTGTTCTGATCTGAGGAAGTATCTATATATATACTAATATTATAAAGAGGTCCCATTTTTTTTTTTTTATGTAGGGGGTAATCTCTGGAACTATTGAACCGATTGAAAAAAAATAGTTTAATTAATAAAAAGCTACCCTATCCCTGAGTAACATAGGCTATAATTCATTTTGATAAAATCCTTTTTTATTTTCATATTTTTGTGAATTTAGTCGGAAAAAATTTTTAGGTTAGGCCTAGAGTGATGAATCATCACATGCATTTACATTTACTACCATAACAACCAATTGAATAAAATATTACCATTAACAGCTGATTTTGCAGCAATTATTTAAATTTCTAACTTTTAGGTTATGTTTTTATTAAAGTGTAGACCTGAGCCTTGTTGTGGTTCGTTATAACCTTTATTATAACTGCTGTTATAAAATATACGAAATAATTTGATTTGAACATTTAACATTATTTACCACCTCAGCTTTGGGGTTAGTGTTAATAATATTATATAGAGGTAAAATTTTGTTTGTATGTAGGTTATAATCTCTGGAACTATTGAACCGATTGAAAAAATAGTTTTACTAATAAAAAGCTACACCATCCTTGATTAACATAGGCTAGAATTAATTTTGATTTAAGGGTTAAAACAACCCATAAAACAGTTAATATTAATTGGTATACTTTCCTTAAAGCTGGGGAGCTGAAATTTTGTACATTTATTTCTTACAAGATACATAGAAAAAGTAAACTAGATTTGCATATTGTCGCGTGCTGCTAAGGGGTGAAAATGTAGTCAACATGTTGATTGTTATACTTTCTTTAAAGCTAGAGAGAATAAACCCTTAATAAATTAAGGAATTTAAAAATAAGAAACCACTATGTTACATCCTAATTAAAATAAATAAGACATATTAGAATTTAATAGTAGGGCCTATTTATATAAAATAATCTGTTTGCATTGCTTCGACGCGAGTCATCGCGGGGTTTGGCGAGCGAAGTGAGCCGGGGGCAAAGCCCTCTATTCTACATATATAATAGGAAGTAAAAAAAAAATATATTTTTTAAAACATACATTTCCTAAAAGAATTTAAAAAAATCGAACTAATAATTAAAACATTTTTATAGTTATGATAAAACGCCATATTCAAGTCTAAAAACAGAATGGGGCGGCATTGTTTAAATTTTCATAAATAAGCACTATGGGGCTTTGCTCAGAAGGACCCCGTTCAACTTTATTTTTTATTTATTTTTTCGACTTTAATTAGACTTTATGAATTTGTGCGCCTGGAAGATATGCAATGGTCACTGCTACGCAATACAATTAATCTATTTTTATTACTTTATAATTATTATGAGAAGAAATTTTTTTTATATAATAGAAAGATTTATTTTTCTTCTTACTGACTCAACAGGGTCTTCTTTCCCCGCTAATTTTTCTAAACCCGTTCCCATGTCAGTGGTTTCGCTAGATAGTAGCTATTCTTATTACTTTATAATTATGAGAAGAAGAAGTAGAAAAACTTTTTTATAAATAGAGAGAAACAAATTCAAATTTATGAAAACTTGTAAGAATGCGACCCATGTTTGTTGAAGACGTAAATATGGGGTTTTAGGCTACTAGCGAATTTCCATAGGAAAGATGAGCTATTGCAGTGACCCTTATTTTGAGACCTAAGGTTGGGGAGTAATAAAAGAGAACCGACCATGGTCCCCAGAACACGTTTTGGTATGTTATTAAAATGTTATTTATATATGAATATATGTGTTCACACTCTAAAGGCCCCATTTTAAGTCTGATTTGGTCCAAATTTGGTACACACGTTAGTAAGACGAGTTCGTTAGCCAAAGCATTCCAACAACCAGAAGCACATTTTTTGACAGGAAGTAAAATTTTTGTGAGATTTTTCGTATTAGAATGAAACTTTTTTGGGGTTTTATCTAAAAAAATGTTTGATATTATTCTGAACATTTTGAATGTTTTATACAACCTTATAGTTCCCTTGGTTACCCAAAATCAATCAAAAGACCGTGAAAGCACCCTAATTTTTTTAGAGAGTTTGTCTGTTATCGAGCGAAACGAAGAAGTCCATAATCCGAGGCCGAAAGGTAACAAAAGAGCGGAACAAAGCAGTGCATGAACCGGAGTTGGAGGTTAAGTTGGAAACAAATTCTACTAATGTATTTTGTATTCGCAAGCATTTGTCCATAGCACTCGTAAATAGACAAATTTGAAAAATATTTAGTTGAAATGCTAAATTACATAAAACTTAATATTGGAAATTCGCTCAACTCAGAGGTTCAGCAGCGTGACAGAACCAATAATTCATATAATCATAATAGGCCAGTCGGTAGAGGTAATTTTAGACCAAAAGTTCCAGTAATTTACAATACGGCTGATTTTTTTTTTTATAAGTACATTCAAGTATGTAGATTAACATAAAAAAAAGTTTACCAGTCTATCGATTTCCCAAAGTCGAAAAAAAATCGATTATCATTTTTTTCTCGATTATTATTAATATTTCGAGCTGGGATGAAGATAGAGAAAAATAAAAACTACCACCGTGTAGGGGAGGTATTTTTCAACAAAAAAGTCCATATGAAGCGTCTCAGAGCTAACTGAGCTAAGTGCCTAAAGATAAAATGTTCAAAAACTCAAAAAAACTTACCTATTTATTATCCATTATTTTTAAAAAATTACATATTAGACTTGAAAAATATTTTCTAGTCCTTCCCATAATATAAGTTAGGCTACTTGAAATTTTTGGGAGTGTGATATTTCTGGAAGAAATATTATTATTTGATTTTATTCTTTTGCTGCAGCTATAATCTGTTGTGACATAAAATTTCGTTTTCCTGGTTTTTTTTAGTAAATGTATATATACATACATAATTACTTTAGTAAAATTATGCAAAACCAGCTGGAGACCAGATATCTAGTCATATCACGTCAGCTTGGAAGCGAGCCAACCACCGTTTGCTTTACTTCCGCCCTCCTACCCTCAAACCACAAATATGATTAGATATCTGGTCTCCCTAGCCTAGATTCGAACTCGGCATCTTGTGATCAAAAAGACGCTTCGTTACCACTAGACTACGGCTTCATGAAAGAAAACTGACAAATTAACAAAACTTCAGTTACTTTACTATCGGTATAAATATTCCGTGTAAAATAAAAGATAGTTTGTCAGCACCATCTAGGAGCGGTTATAACAAAAATGTACCTTCATCAGCGCCATCTAGGAGTGGTTATAGGAAGTTTGCTTGGTTGTTCTTAAGTTTGAATCTGTATGAATTGTATGTGTGAGACGTTTATAATAATTACTTAGCAAGCTTTAACTTTAAACCTCTGTAGCTGAAAAGTAGCTAAAGTGGACTTGGTTCAAGCCATTTGATACAAAAATAACAATTTGAAGTTGGAGTTGTAGGAAGAAGAAGATGATGCAGAGGCTGGAGCTTAATAAACAACAAGAGTGAAGTGAAAACAACAAAGAATGGCGCGCTTGGCAGTTAGCTCATATAGCTCCACAGAGCTCCTAGAGGTACAGCCCGCGCTACCTATGAGCGGTCGTTTCAACTACTAGGAGATTAACTGGAACCTAGCTCTTTTAGCTCGAAATAGCTAATTTTTTGTAGATTGTAATGGACGAAAAAAAATTAAAAACCTAAATATGGCACTTAGCTCTTTTAGCTCTGAGACGCTTCATATGTATTTATTTCTTCCGAGCAATGGTTTGTCTGGAAAAAATTCGAAAATGTAGGTATGTATTTTGCAGCAGGGGAAATCACTAAAAGGGGACATCTATGCATATATGAAGCGTTGGCTCATGCTAAATTGGCCAAATTTTAATATATCGAATTGAAACTTGACGTAGGAGTTAAAATATATATTTTAAACATATATGCTGAGTCTCAGCTTGTTATCTTGAAAATGACCCGATCTAGGAGTCGATTTCGATTATCGATTTTAGGAGTACCGGACCCACGAACTAATTTCAATCTATTCCAGTTTCGTCAATTTTTGGAATATCAACACCAAATTTGTTTTACAAGTTGAGTACACCAGTATAAATATTCTTAGTAAGTATGAACGATTTTTTTTCTTGTTATTTTTAAAAACGAGGCGCTTGAAAATAGTCTTCTGTTTTACCTATCTCGTTTTAACTATAACACTTTTGGATTCAACGACTCCATTTTCGACATTTTTGAACGTATCGATTTAAAAATTGGTACAGAAGTTACAAATAAAATTAATTGTTTTTTGCTATACTTATTTTAAAAACTATATTTTCAAAAATGACTAATCTGCAGCTGATCAACTCAAGCGTTTTGATGAAAAATCTAAAAAGGTCTAAAATTATACTTTTTTAATTTACTTGTGCTTTTAAAAGTAAATAATGAAAAAGGTTTATACTCCTTGAA
>JAGFPH010000690.1:90322-104391 GCA_018207615.1 Philaenus spumarius
GTTTAAATTCAACTATTAAATTAAGTATTCCCTAAGGCCTAGAGAAGCATTTCTATAAAGCAGTTTTATTTTATTTTTTAAATATTTTATCTCAGCAGTAATTATTATGTTATGTGCATATCTGCATATAAGCTACTCATTATTTATAAGTATTTATAACTTTTATGAGTTTTATTTTATAAGTATTACACATGTTTTATTAAACTGCAGTATGACATTCAAGTTTTGGTGGTTTATTGTAATAAATACAATTATTTTCAATAATGTGACACATTTTGTTCAATTTCGTCTTTAGTTTTCAGAAATGTTTCAGAGAATCAAATTAAAAGTATGCTAACATTAGTACACTACAACGGTTTATTACCTACGAATTAGTTTTATTGTAACCCTGTCTTCTTCTTACATCTGTAGACTAATTGCTTACAGTCTACTTATTGGTTTGTATAGTGTCAATACTAAAATTAAAGAAAAGCGCTTCATAAAAATGTTACAGGTTTGCTAAGAAATTGAAATTATTGTAGCAAAGAATACTTATGAGAAGCGGTGGGAATGGAGCAAGAGGTACCACCGTGACGTCATCACAGTGGCAGCACGGGAACGCTTTACTTGGCGGACTGGTCTAGCCCTTGTATTCTATAGCCCTGGGGTGAAGAGCCCTCTGGGACGCACCTAACACAACTTGTGTTCTTCTCTAATATTCTTTCAGTTATAATTGATCCTGTATACCCCCGTTTTTTCCTCATCCTGTATAGACATTTTGTGGCGGAGTATTTCATGTACGCTGTTGTTGGTGATGATGGCTATGGGTAGGTTTGGTAATTGTTTACTATTACTTTTTCAAAACCAAATCTTCATATATATATATATATATTTTTTTTTTTTTTGTGTGTTTAACGTCCTACTGTTTTGCACTTAAGGCTAATGAAGACGGGACCTACAGTTTTACGTGGAATCCGAACCACAGCCAACGATGTCTGTTAAGAAACCATTTAGAAAATTAATTATTCGGGGTCAATGGGAATTGAACCCGGAACCTTTCCATTGATGGTTGCCATGACGATTGATAAAGCAATGACGCTTTAACAACCACGGCCACCGTGGCACATATGGTTGGTTTTTTGGGGTTTCCGTCATTTATTCTCCAAGTTTTTCAACTCTCTGAACTCACCAGACCATATATATATTGACATATGTTTCGTATTTATGTATTCTAACAATACGTTAACATGATTAAATGCCTGGAAAAATAAATTCACCCTAAAAATACGAGAAAAGATACAGCCTGAAGTTCTAACTTATAGTCTCTAATTCCAGTATGTTTTAAGCAAATGTTCCCGTATTGAGATAATGTTATATATTTTTATATTCTAACAACTAATTAACATTATTCAAGGCACGGAAAAAATACGAATTAGTAGCCTACTTTAAAAGTCGTCATCAGATGATGAACTTCTGTCGCTTGCTGACTGGAGATTTTCTTTCGTCGATGTATAGCCGGCCAATTGCCTTATCTTATCTTGTTTACTGTTCCAGCTCATCAAACATGTGTATTTGTCTATTTCAGTCCATTAGCGATAAAGGTGATTGTTTACTATTAGTCTGGTTGGTTTGCTTGAAACATACTGGAACTAAATACAGGAAGCCTCCTATAAGTTGGAACTTTAGGCTATTTTATATATATATATATATATATATATATATATTTATAAATATGTTACTTACGTCGTCTCATACACACTGGTTCTTTTCTCTAACCGGTTTCGCTGCTTCAATTAGTCAGCATCATCAGGGCTTATCCGCTACTGCTTCGTTATTAACATAAAAAACACTACACAACACACACATATATACAAACATACATTACAAACGCACATTACAAATGACACCGACAAGTATAAAGTCAGGTGTGTATAGAATAAACTGCAACGATTGTTCCAGACAGACAGGCAGAGTGTTTAAAGAAAATTTGCTGCAAAATAGCATACGTAAGTTGAAGTCACATTTCACGGAACTACTTACCTAATGGACAAATATGAAGTCAGGTCAAAAATTTTACTTCTTAATTTTTGCATAGAGGAAAGACTATTAAGAAATAATAACGCGGACCTTCTAAATATTAACACTCTCTTTTTTCTTGCAAATGCATCCTTAGATTTCCTCTTTAAAATGATGTTTAATATATTGGTATTCAATTAATACTTCATATAAAAATTAACGGTCAATGTAAATCATAACAACAAAACTCAGGTGTCAACAAGTTAGCTGTGCCATAGAGGTATACATTTTCAAATAACAAAAACAAAGATAATCAAACATACCAAAAAGAACCAACTGATGTTACAAGCTATTCTCTTTCAAAATTATTTATTACACGTTTCTGATGTTGATCTGTGAGTGTTTACTGGCCTTTGGTTTTTGGTGTTTATGTTTTGGTTGCGTTTTTGGAAAGTGTTTATTTTTATCATATTTGTGTGTTGTTGTGTATTATTGTACATTGTGTTTTTAGTGCCATATAAATAAATAAAAATGCCAAGGTATAGTAATGAGATATAAAAAAACGTAAAATATTTGAAAGACATATTATAATGAAAGCTACAATTGAAAATACAATTGTGATGTTAATGATTGTTAGGGTTGAGAAGTACGGGTTCTTTCTTCTCCTGTTGATATCTGTTATCATATAGGTGAGGTTGGGTTGTATTACAATGAATAATTAAACCTCTGTGTTCAGTAATAGGGATTTTTAGCGTTTACCAGCTCGTGTATAAATAAAACAATTAAAACACCGTCATGGCATATTAATATCTACACGGTAGACGTGAAACCAAACTGCGTTTGTTGTATTGCTTTGACACGTTCAACTTTATGATAAAGCACGTTTCTAAAACTATATATTCTGAGTTTTAGATTGCTTAGTATTACATTATCGAATTTCAAGTCAACATGGTCAGGCTCCTTTGCATCCTACTTCTTGTCGGCGCACTGTTTGTGGCGATAGACACTCAGCTATTTCCAGACAAGTAGGTTATATTTGTATTTTACTAAATTTTAGGTTCATATTTGTCTTGTAAAGAGATATTCTTATAACCACAAGCATTTTTCAACACATTATGTAGTCATGATTTTGTTTCGACAATCGGAGTTTGCGCAGTAGCAAAGATACTTGTGTCATTGTTACGGTTATAAAAATATAATTGTTCAAGACTAAACTCGTGCGTTTTAGACAAGAACCAATAAGAAAATTACTGTCTTTCTGTCCATACTCGGTTATTAGCGAATTTAGTAACTCTTATGGTGAGTCCTATAAGGTCGGGAGAGGTCAATGAGCACCGATCATGGTCCCAAGAACACGTTTTAGGGAGTCATTAAACATTTTATATATGTATAGGCCTTTATGAGTTCGCACTCTACCGACCTAAATTGAGACATATCAATTATTGATAACATTTAAAAAGTAATAAAAGAGTATTGATTCATAAAATAGAACAAGAATAAGATTATTACACATATTCATATTGAAAACGTTTGTAAAGTAAAAAAGGTTTGTTGGTCCACAGGATCGAACTAGAACCTTCAGAACTGAAGTCATCAACTATAAACATTCCATTACCTTTCTACAACAATTTCAGTAATACACGTTTTGTCTTATTTACAAGGTGTATAATTATTATAGAACTGCATTTCACTAAATTCCCTACACATTCATAGTTTGTCCTGACTTCGAGGAACATTTATGCCAGATATGAACAAAATCGAACAACGCGTTTGTTCGTAATCGTGTAATAGACAGACGAAATGTCGAAAGGTCTTGAAACAGGTCCTCGCAAGCGGTCAACAAGTCCTTATAACTTCAAGTAATATTTACAATTATAAAGAAGTTTTGGTTATTTATTTGTGTTGTGAAGTTAGCACGCGCAATCATTTTACAAAATCGAAGTGATTTATTTTAATAGTTTATAAAGACCAAACGTAACTGAAAGTGCGATAACACTCAGAAAATATATTTTATATATCTAGAAATACGAAATGTTACGTAAAAACACGAAACTTTGGCAAAAAATTGCGATTTTTGGATCCAAATGGTAAAAACTTAGAGCCTAAGGCATACATAGAATAAAATAATTTGGATTAAAAGTTCTATACCACAATATAGTCAAATAAAACGCAAAATCGTGGTAAATTTGTTTCGTAAAATAGCTGTCTTTATAATTTCATAAATAATATGCACATATAAATAATATGGGGTCATGTAGAAATAATTTCTACATTATTATTTTTTTATTATACATAATTTATACATAATTATTCTTTTCGGGAGCTAGGAATATTGACACTTCCTAGCATGTATATTTTTGAAGTCATTTTATACATTAAATACAAGTGTAAAACAACATTAAATAAGGATGTACATGACTATGGTACCCGATTCGGAAGTTACTTACGTCTAGGACAACATAGGCTCAGTAAGCACAAAAAGCTACCATCACAAGCTGGTGTAGCATTGTTAATAAATTACCTGAAAGTTTAAAAAATATTGAAAATTATGACATTTTAAAAAAAGCCTTAGACGACTTTTGTTGTCTGGATCCGTTTACTCGGTGGAGGAGTTTATTGACTTGTAGTATTCCTCAGCTCTTGCATATTCTTGTGGTCGGGTGCGAGCATGTGCTGGAGTTTGTAGGGGACTGAAAGTTTTATAAGTTGGTACTTTGAATGTTTTAAGTTGTTGAATTTAGTCCTGTTTGTGTATTTATTTGTATTGTTGGTTTTACTATTGTTATTATTCTTTTAGAGTTTTATTATTTATTAATTTTTAGGTGCTATATCTGCTACCGTTATGTTGGGTTTATTATGTTATGTTGGATTGTATTTTAGGACTAAGCTGTAGTTATTCTAATGACGTTGCTATGCACCTTGTGGTGTTTCTGCTATAAATAACCGAAATGAAATGATAGGTAAAATTTTCTCAGGATCTATTTAAGATACAGGGTTGAAATTTTGCACAGTTTTATATTGATTACTTTTACATATTTAAGCCAGAGTAAATTCTTATAACTACTTTAGTTTTTTATTTATGAATTTTTAGATACTTTTACTCAAATCATTCAAAAAATTGCATTTCTTTTTTTTAAACTAAAAAGTAAGTAATATTTTTGAAAAAGCTTTGGTCTATCTGTGTACTGTAATGATATAAATGTGTGTGCAAAAATTCATTCCTGTATCATTTACACTTCCTGAGATAAATGTACCTAAATATCAAAAAATAAAACTTTCGTAAAAGAAAGAAAAAATGAACACTTACTATTCAGTAATGGCCAGATGAGTAGGATGGGTTATCTGGGTCTGCTTCAAAGTCATCCTCTAGCTTCCTCCTCTTTAGGCTGATATTCTGTCTATACTTTTTTTTAAACTCCTCTAAGGCTTTTTCTGATTTTTTTATTCTTCGGGCATCCAGCAGCTTCATGGCGGATACACAGTTTTCCCCAGCAGGCAGACCCATTAGTTTGAAAGTTATGCACTTGGTCACATTTCCTTTATTGTATCCTGCTATAGCATCGTAGACACCTAATTTTAAGGTAGACCGCCTGACAAAAACCTTTTTAGGGATGCGGCTCCATATAACGTTGTTGAGGGATTCGCTTATGTTTTGTGTTCCGTCGTGAGCGCACTTAGCAAGCAAGATAGGATTGGATAGATCTCTGAAGATTGGTTTGATTTCATTCAGGACTGTAACAGGTAGGTGGGTATGATCTAAGTGTTTGTATTAACTTTGTTGATCTTCGCCTTTTGGTATTTGCACCATGTATCGCTGTCTTTAGGGTACAACGCATGTTCTGGGTTTTCGTCGGTCGATCCCAGATGAAAATACTCAGCCCATATTGCTGATTTCATTTCTTGAACCGCTTTTGTGGCATTTCTCCTGATTGAAAGACCATAGTACATTTGCATAATGGCATGTCCTGTTAGCCTACCCTGGCCAATTATCGTTTTCCCATCGGAGAGTACTTTCTTTGAATTTTTTAGCTTGAAGTTTCTCAAGCGTTTGCCCATCGGTTTTGGACATGACCCACACATTCCATTATGGTTGTTGGACACTTACTGTTTCATATCCTTTGCAGTCACCATCTCCTAAGTAATACTTGTATCGTATCTCATAGTTAAATTCGGACCTCGCAAACATTTTTGCTACCCCTTCTACCTCCATACCACCACTGGTGC
The DNA here is from genome assembly GCA_018207615.1 of Philaenus spumarius. Taxonomy (NCBI): domain Eukaryota; kingdom Metazoa; phylum Arthropoda; class Insecta; order Hemiptera; family Aphrophoridae; genus Philaenus; species Philaenus spumarius. The sequence continues at coordinate 96,542 of JAGFPH010000690.1, forward strand.
CAGAGTAATTTGCAATGCATGATGAATCATGTTTTTTTTTCTAGCCTACCTTTACATTGGCCGAATCTAGAGAATATTTCCATATCGATAACTTGTCCTGTAGTGTTGCTGGTAGCCGTTACTACACCATTGAGTGACGAAAAAACTCGTCGCTGCCAGCTACCATCGAAAGCACACGCAATGTCACGATCACCGTCATTCTGTTGGACTGCCCTTTCTGCTGATTCCTTCATTGATTCCAAACATACCATTTGAGTCAAGGCCAGTAATATTTTATTGTACTTAGCAAATTTGGAAGGCTTAGGCAAATTCATTACTCCCGCAAACAATTCCCCTGTTTCTTGCCACACTCCAATGTTACGCAATGCATATACAAAGCGTATATTTACATCGTACATCATTTTTTCTTCATAATTAGGCCTACTTTAACTTTATCAAATTTACTACTTCTTTTAAAAACTTTCTTTCCACAATATTCGTTAGTGCATCCTAAATTGAGCGTAAAAGCTAGGCCTATCCTTTTCTTTACCGAGAGAACCAATTTGCTGTAGCAATGTCTACAAACAGCTATTTCAGAAATCATGTTTTCTAGAATACATAAGTCTATTATATCATACTTGAATTCTTCTTTATCAAACTGTTCATATTCTGTATGGCTGCCAAGTTTTACCTTTGATGTACTTTCATTTGGTGAATTTCCTTCTTCAGTGGTATTCTTAGGCCTAGGCCTAGCTAGGTTAGTTTTGTCACTATGCCGGCCAAAGCTTTTCCTCTTTTTAAAAATCTTTCCTGCTCTGGGCATTTTGTAGAGAAATGAAACTAAAATTTAGAAAATAAATATTATCACTGCAAAACAACACAAAACAATTTCCCTAAAATCACTTCACAATTTATTCAGTTTAGAAAACAAACCCAAACTAAAACAACAACAAAACCATAGCAACTGAACAGCTGAATGTAGTGCCTTCTAAATATTGTTCTTTTTCCTGTTACATTCACTATAAAACATATAATATGCTATGAAAATATAGCAGCAAAATTTAAAAATATAATATTATGTGACATGAAAGGCAGCTGTGCAGCAGCATTACAAGAACTAAAATCTGCGTGCAAGCCGGTAAACAATATTTTTTTTGCCACCAAATTATAAGAAAACCCAGTTGTGATATATATTACTGTAAAGAGAAAATTTCAGTCTACTAAAAAATACAAAAAACAAAAAAAAATCGATTTTAAAGTGGTCTGCTCCCCTGAAGCACCGTGGAGTTCTATCAAATTTTAGATGTCTTTACCCACTAAAAAACTTCAACTTTATATGAAGAAGCCTATAAAAAATTATTTGGAAAATACACCATGATTTTGCAAGACGATTCTTCTAAAGTATGGATCAACTTAGTGAAACTTTGGCGAAGAAGGATTTCGGATCAGAATATCAACAGTTCCATCGACGCTCTTGAAATCTGCAATGTAAATGCATCTCCCAATGTTCACTAAATATTGCTTGTACCGGCTGCGTTACCACTAAAGGCATCAATGGACGCTCTCTTTCAATATTGCGCCATTGAATAATTACTTGCGTTCCACACCGACTTGACGGATTGTCCTCACTAAACCGTCATGACGTTGAAGTCCATGTGCCCAGACGCACCAATTTATTAAAAGAATAGTTCATTTAAAGTCGTACATCTTGACTTGGAATAGTAAAAAATAACTTTAAAATATACAGAGTGTTCATAAAGTCTCTTTAACCCCCTTTATTATTTTTGTTATTAAAAATAAGTTTCCAAAACTTTGTATGTATCTTGTGTTGAATAACTAAACAACTTTTTTGACATACCTGAACCTGTGTGGTTTTGGGGGGATTGAGGGGGTAAGAGGGTTAACCAATTTCATATATAAAGGTAGGTCATGTAAAACACCATCGAAAAGCTAATTAAAAGAGAACCAGAATGACGCAAACTATAGCTTAGTATCTTGTTTCGATTCAAAGTAATGGACAATCAATATTCTGGAAAATGAAATTTGTGTCATAACATCAAAGCAGGTTACTAGTTTGTTAATATTAGGAATAAGTAAGTTGTAGGTTGAGGGTAAATGTAACACGTTTAAAAAAAAGAAACTGTAAATAAATTGGGTACAGTACCACTCATTTATTTGAGTTTCTATGTGTACCTGAAAAACTTTGGGGAAAATATAAATGGAACCTTGACCTTTATTCTTGACTTTTTCTACTGCATGCGTAACTGATAAACACCACTTTTCACTTCAATACCTCCCTTTTGTTCCTGATATTTGTTGTGATAGCACTCAGTTTTGACTTTATACAAATGAAGATAAGGTTGAAATGTTTTTTTTACGGACAAGCTTTAAGAATTCTTTTACGAGCAGTACGTTTATTCAATGAATCATCATATCATTATCCAGAACTTTGAAACGAAGTAAGCTCTAGTTTGGGCCATTCTGTTTCTCTTTTATCTTTTAATAAGCTTTTCTATGGTGTATTTGAAATTGTTAACCACATGCAATCTTACAATTTAATATTATATCACACTTTATGTACACCCATTTGTTGATAGTTTTCTTTGTATAATTAATTTTTTTAGGAAACTTGATACCCCCCTTCCGCGGGCAAATCTTGTGCACGAGCCTGGCCTTCAATGTTACAACGTAAAATATGTTCCTTCTTATTGTCCTCTTCAAAACAAAACTTGCTAAATTTATTGATCTAAACATGAACACAGTAAACACAACAATATAGTGGGTACGTACTCTGATATTACAAACTAAATAATATCCAATACATATTTTAAATTGTTCATAAAACCGTTTTCCCCAATCATAAAACTTACACACTAGACAGGAAATGTATTCAGGATCTAAACTTTTATGAAACAGTGACAGAAATATGTTTTCATTCCTGCTGTTTGTAATTCCCCGCAATGGTTATTTTTTGGATTGTTACTTCAAAATATTGATGTGATGATGTCTCTTTTCCGTGAAATTGTAATACATACTTAATTCACAATTAAAATTTTTCTAGAATAAATCTCAGTTTAAGTACTGGACTACTTTCTGCCAATTCTCGCGTAACAATACCAGAATATCGTTTGTTTAGTACGGGCTCTCCTTCCTACATACAAAATTAGATTTAAGACAGCTTCGTCCATTTTATAACACCGTGATCAATACAATACTATAAAACCGTTTGTTTAGTACGGGCCATCCTTCATACATGCAAATTAGATTTAAAATAGCTTCGCCCATTTTACAACGCCGTTATCAATACGGTACTAGGATACCGTTTGTTTAGTACCGGCCCTCCTTCCTACATACAAAATGAGATTTAAGGCAACTTCACCAATTTTACAACACCGTGATCAATCAGAAATGTGAAATCATTTGTTTTTGTTTCAGTGGGATCGACAAACGCAACCTGGACAAGATCGACCACGCCGGCTTCGATAGTTTCGTCAAGACACATCAGGGCAACTTCGACGAGATCGATAATTCGGGTTTTCCAGGATTCCACGGTTAAACCTAGATTCCCCAACAGTATTTTGTAGATAGGAATATTATTTTTTTAAATAAGATGTTAATAAATGTTTCAAAAGTAAAGTAAAAGTATGTTTGATGCTATAAAGTCTATATTTGTTAAATTATATGGTAAAGATTTATTGTTGTCAAATTTCGATAAATAGTTATATGTTAGGTACTCGTCACAATCTCCTTTTGGCCTTTCTTGTGCTTTAAAAATATGTTAATAATTTAGTTTAACAAATAAACTATAATTTTCCTTAAGTAAACATAAAGATCAACGTGTTGTATTTTCCGACAAGAAATCAAGAGATATAACCATTGCCGCATGGCATCCTACTTAATAACATTCTTTGTGGCAAACATACATGCACAGTAAAGTTCGCTGAATAACAAAATTTGTTTACCGAACACTTTTAAAACATTACCAACTGCAACGATCGAGAACACTTTAAATCCTACTGTACCAGATTTTAAAATTACAAAATACAAAAGAAAAAACCCATTCACGAACTCAAAATTGTATATTCAAGGAAAATTAACGGCAAAAACATACACCATTTTCTAGAACACCTATTTTAAAATCTCAACACACAAATAAAATAATTCTGGACACAGATCTAGATCTCTAGTAAAAAAAAAACAATGCAAAGCAAATCACAAGTTATACATTCCAGGGTTTCCAAAGGTTTGAGCATAATACATTCTTTTAGAAACCACTTAAAAAGCACAAAAGTGTTTTTTACATTTAAAAAAAAAACATATAATTGTGTATTTAGGTCAGTTTTTTTTATATTGAAACATCTTTGTATCAAAGGGTTAGTGAAAAATATACGTCGGTTATAACGTAACGCACTACTATATTATATAGATGAATGTTTTACAAAGTTCGCTCGTGGGGCGAATATTATTGGTTGAACAAAATGGATGAATCGCCTTTGTTCCGTTCATTGACTCTCCAATATTGGCGTATCATCAAACATTGTCAAGTGAATTTGAGAACGTATCCACACGCTTACATGTTATGCATGCACTGTAAAATACTGTACTCAGTTGTACCATTGACTATATAAGCATTAGTAGACTAACCGACCTTACGGGCGGTCTGTGACGATGTACAGGACCATGAGTAGACGTAGTACAGGACCATCTCGCTAGGAGACATAGGAGCAGCACCGGTATTTGGCCCCGCCTCTCCATGCGCAGAAGACCGTTATCCGGCGCGCGGAACCAGTCTCTTGGTATTATTCAGAGATAATAATACTAAGAGGAGATAGGTAACTCAATGTTATAAGTTGAAACTATCTTCAGTGCTTCTGGTGGGTTAGCTGCGGACTAACAAACAAAGTTTTACTAAACGTAGTACGTTGTATCTATTTTAACCGGTATTGTAGTATATAATTATAATTTATAGGTCTCGGATAAGCGCACATCGCAAAATATGATCAATGCATTTCATAAGTATTGCTTAAAATGGAGCCTCATTGTTAATCTGGATAAATAAAAAATTTTAGTATTTAGAAATGGAGGCAAACCAGCAAAGCACGAGAATTGGAGTTACGGGGAACAACAAATCGAAGTGGTCAATAAGTATAAATACCTAGGCGTAACGCTCTCAACAAAATTATCTCTGGAGGAGCATTTTAGGAACAAATCATCAGCAGCTAAATTTTCGCTCAATTCTTTCAATAATATAATTTTAAACAAGAACATATCGTTTGAGAAGAAAATGGTAATTTTTAATTCTGTCCTCAGGTCAATAATAAGTTACGGTGCCCAGGTGTGGGGATATAAATCATATGACTCAGTGGAAGTGACACAGCGTTTTTTTATAAAGAAAATGTTTAAATTGCCGGCAAATGCACCTAATTATGCCTTGTTTCTAGAAACTGAAATATATCCGATTTTTGTGTACACAGTTAAACTGCATTTGTTGTACATGAAGAAATGTTTTAAGCTGCCCTCAACTCGTTACCCAAATCTCCTACTAAAGCAGGTACTGGCCAAAAAAGTATATTTGTATAATGAGTGGCAAGTTTTATGTGAACTGTATGATATTCCCAATAATTATGTGTTTCCGAATTTTATGATTGAGGAAGTTATAACAAAAATCAAAACCAAAATAAAGTCAAATTATGAAGCATTGTTACACAACAGTGGAAGATCGTTAATATATAAACAGCTGAATTCTAATATAGATTATATAAGTAGCAAAAGTAAATTTAATCTAATTATTTGGTTTCTGAAAGCCAGGGCGGAATTATTAAATTTAAATAAATATTCCTACACGGCAACATCTAAAATGTGCTCCTTGTGTAATACCAATGAAGAGGAAGACATTCGACATTTTCTTGCTGTGTGTCCCATACTGAAGGAGTGTAGAAGACAAATTTTCGCAAAGGATGTGTTATCAGCACAAGAATTAATAGAACACTTAAATGGAAGACATTGGTGTAAAATAAGTCGCTTTTGCAGTAAAGCCTGGACGTATAGGACTAGTTTAATCAAGGAGTTTAATTTTTAATTTTTAATTTATTCATTAATTTATTATTATTATTATTTCTATACATATATATTTATTTATATATATTGACTAGAAAGTGTGGTTCAGTTGGAAAATTTATCAATTTACTCTCTTTGATCTCAGTGTCTTTTGATTATGTTTTTGTACGACCAACTAATTTGGATTGGCAACCCCTCTGACGGTTTTCCGACCAAGAGTATTGTCTGAAGTTTTGAGGAAATTGTAATAGTTTTGTATATTAGTTCAATAAAGACCTATTATTATTATTATTATTATTAATTTATAGGTCTACTATTAAATCATTACTTTTGCATATTAAAGCATTATTCTTTTACTACTGTGAAATTTATTTTTTTAAGCAAAAGTTTATTAAATGAATTTAGAATAAAGTAACTAAAGTGTCATTTAATAATGCATTTGTCTATACTTTAAAACACAGTAGTAATCTAAGAAAAATACTTAATTTCAAAAGTAATCACATAATATATTCAAGGCTGTAAAAATGAAAATATATGTAATATTTATTTAAATTTATAACAGTTATAAATTAACATATTATTATTTGAAAATAGCTTTGGTAAAAGTATTATTGAAATATATTTGACCACTTGTAGATAAAGAAATCTTATTTGTTAAAATGTACACTCAAATTAATTAAGTGGATGCACAATGGTTTTAAATAATAACGGTTTTAGACATTTTTAATCATAATTTGTATTTATAAAAATAAAAGAGAATGCATTATTTTTGTTGCCAGTAAAGAAAGCACTAGAAGGATAGTAAACAAATAATAACATTTTTTAGATAATATAAATTTATTAAAACATTATATCACCTAGATATATAATCAATAATATTCACATAAAATTATCTTGAAAGGTTTATAGGAGCCGATGTCGGTAGAGAACCTGTAACAAACATACCTACTAGGCAATTAGAATTTTTTTCAAACAAGGTATTACGTAATGTAAAATGTTGTTAGAAGCTTAATTTAAGAGAGCAACAAAAGAATAAAAAAGTAGAATTATGTGACAATTTGGCTTTGAATAAATAGGAGGAACTAAGTCGCCTTCCTGAGTTGTAAATAAACCTTTAGTTTGTATTGATCAAAATTTGATAGTTAGAAAGTGCAATGTATCTTCTAGGCTATTTAACACATTTTGTGACTCTTACATTTTACTGTTCTTTAAAAAAAACAAAAAAAAAACAAAACAGAATCTTATGTTTTAATATATACATACAAATAACCCCTTTTATGATTTCTCATGGCTTAAAATGTTTCAATACCTTGAACGTAGTGTATTGTATCTTAATATTGACATTGTTTATTGCATGTATATGTCATACTTAATGATAGTTTGAATTATATATGACCATATTTATTTGAATTTTATATATAGATAGGCTTGCTTTTAAAAATAGTTTGACTACTTTCTTAACTAGAAAATTCTAACTACATTACAAGTGAAAACATTTATTTTATTTTTATTTTGTGTTATTATTACTCAAAAATTATTGCAAAATAAAACTAATACAGTAAGACCTCGACAATACGGCACGCTCGGGGATAGGGTGATGCCGGATTATCGTATATGCCGGATTACCGAGGTCTTCCTTTAAAATGGTTCAGACAGGGAATAAACTATAAATAAACGCACATGTATTAATAAATGAACAAGTAAGGTTTGATTCCGTCAGTATTTATTCTGCATATTTGAACAATGATAAAGACGAGATACAGATTCAGTACGGAAGTGGCCGGCCACCTGACAGGACATAAAGTATAGGCCTA
>JAGFPH010000690.1:104401-122715 GCA_018207615.1 Philaenus spumarius
TAAATGGCCTAAGTATAAATTACGTTATAAAATATATCAGCCTCATATCATTTCTTACTTAATAAAAACATAGAAAATTGCAAATCATCATATTTTCTACTATCTTAAAATGGAATATCGTAAAAAACGAGCACACTGCAGTTCACGAGGCCGGCAAGAGCTAGGCCGTATCCCCTATTTAAAAACCAAAAAGTCAGCGATAGTATAAGACAATACTGACTGTTTGGTTTTTAAATAATTTCCAATACCAACAATTGTTTAATGTATCTACACAATTTTGTACAGCTTATGCAACTAAAGGGCCCAAAATTATAGCATTTCCTCAGTATTTCATTGCCTAAATAAGCTGCCAGTATTTCATTACAATATTTATTCATAGTCGACTATAGTACAGCAGAATCTTTGTATGATTTGTTTCAGTAATTAGTACAGTTATTCTAATATATGTAGACCCATTATCAGTAAACGTATCATGATAATCGGATAAGATGTTTTAAATAAAATCGTTATGAATAGATAAACTTAGTAACTTGTAATAATAATAGTATGCGCCAATATATGAACTTTGTATTTGTTAGAGATCTAACCGTTTCATGAGTGGTTGTAATTTAGATAGATTAGGAATTGCTATTATCTACTAATGATACACTCATTTGAAAAAAAAAATGCCTTCACTGTAATATATATTATTATTTATTATTACAATAAATTTTTTAGTTTTTTAACATAGAAAAATTGTGTTTTTCTGTTTGTAAAAAAAGACGTGACATATTTTAGAAGTTCTTTGTAGAGAAACGTTTTGTTTTCTATATTGTAAACAAGTTTTTATAGGGTTTACAAAAACCCTTCTTTTTAATTTTGATATTTAAATTGTTAATACCATGGCATGTGCATATTCCTATGGTCATTTATAATAATTATAAATAATGCTAAATCTAAGGGTTTAGTTGAAATAAATATGTTTACCTTTACTAGGCAAGTTGGAAAATTTACCAACAATCAAGTGGATAATTTCCGGGCGTTGCGAACGAGAAATTAGTCTGATTAAAGTAGTATCTGAAACTTGTATTTATTTTCCACGACATTTAGTTTTAATTGTCGAATTTTTATTTTTTATGCTCTGTAAAACTTCAGATGGTATAAAACCTTGCTGCAATTAATTCCTAAAGTCATTTTAAATTCACTTTAAATCAGTTTGTTCAACGCAAATATAGATACAAGTGCGTTTATATATAGTATGAGAACCTTGAATACTTATGATTCCTTACTGTATAAACTTTTAAAATTTCTGACAACAAATAAGCATCAAAACTAAAAACCAATTACGAAAATGTATTTTGTATGTATTATGTATGTATTTTGTATGTATTTCTCTACATATGTAGAGAAACTGTATAGCTGTAAAATGCTACAACTTTATTCACGAAATATTATAAAAATAGGTATTCAAATTGTAAAGGAAAATAAGTTCTTGAGTTTATTTTGAGTTGAAACCACCGACATTAACAAATTTCAAGATAGTTTTTATTATTGTTTTTGTATTAGTTATTTGTATTTCATTTGTCCCTCATTACAAAATAGGCCTAGTTTAAAAATCCTGCAACATATTTTAATGCACATAATAGATAACAAATAAAAACAACTTAGTTATAACTGAAAGAAATACGAATATAAATTACTTGATTCTTAAAAAAAAAACAAACATTGAAAACTCGAAGAACGGCTAGTGGCAGGTTTTACAAAAAAACTATATCTTAAATTCTAATCATTCCCATTATTATCACACTTAACGTCATACTAGGAAAATAACATGATCTTAGCTTCAATTATTTACTAAGTCCATTAATAAAAACTAAACAGTAGTAGCATATACATAAAGACATACACATAGACAAACAGTATACAATATACACAAGTTACAACACTATTTTAAACAACATTCATGCAAATTACAACACCACACCATTTTAAGTATCATTCATGGAAGTTACAACACCAATTTAAGCAACATTCATGTAAGTTATAACCCAAATCTAAGCAAAATTCCTGAAAAATAAAATACCAATTTAATCAACATTTATTTAATGTACAACACTAATTAAGCAACATTCATGCAAATTTCTACATTAATTTAATCAACGGTGGTTCAAGCCACAACACTTATTTTTGCAACAACATAAGGACATTCATGCAAGTTCCAACAGTTAAGCATTATTCCTGCAATTTAAAACACTTTTTTAAGCAAGATTCATGCAAGTTACAACACCATTTTTAGCAAGATTTATGCAAGTTACAACACTAACAAAGCAACGTTCATGCAAATTACAACATTAATTTAAGCAACGATGGTGCAAGTTACATCACTTATTTAAGCAACAGCACAAGATACAACACCAATTTAACAACATCCATGCAAGTTACACTTATGTAAGCAACATTCAATGTATTAATATTACTCGGATAGTTTCAATTACTTAGTATTATGCTTTTAGTTATATTGAATGGATTACTTTATAACAGAAATACTATGTTATGTGTTAAATAATCGGTTTAACAAAACAAAATACATTCATAACTTAACATTTGTTTCTTTATTTTGTAAATCAATTAGTTTAATGTCACTTTTTGTTAAATTTTCTACATAGGCTACAATTAATTGTTCCTTCATTTTATTTAAAACCCGATTCGGCCGTCCGCTTAGCTGGGGTCTTAAATTCCCATGTAGCTCTACAAACAAGTCGTGACCAAGTCAATTTATTGGTAAAAGTGTTCTAACGTCAGCATATCTTCTCTTGGGACCAAGTTGTTTAATCAATAATTAATACGTTGCACATATAACTTAACCCAGGTGTCAGCTTGTTTACTGCTTTTACACATTAGTATTTATACATCTGAAGAATGTATCCTATTTGAGTAAAGTATCCACCAATATTTTACTGTTTATTAAAGTACGGAGAACTTTGATATAAAGATCAAATATAAAACAAAATTATGTAATTTTTCGTTTTGAACAGTAAAAAAACTAAGATGGCAAGCAAAAGTTTAAAAGTAGGGCTTTCTAAAAAAATGTATTGTAAATCGAAAATGTTCATAATGTAGGAAAACGGTCGAAACAATAAAAACATTTTTTACTGCATAGAAAAATTTTAGGGTAAAACTACAAAACTATCAATTTGAAAAACCTTACCTATACACATTGAAAACTCTATATAATGCATGCAAATTCATATGAAGTGTATCTTCAATGTCTATAAAAACGAAATACCACTGACTGACTACTGGCTCATCACAGTATCTCGAAAACCATATCACCTAGGAATATGAAATTTGGTACAATATTGCTAATAGGCATTTGAGGTGCACTAAGAAAGGATTTTAAAATATTTTTCCTGTAAGGGTTGAAACCACCCCTAAAACCATAAATTTTTTTAATTATATATTTCAAAAGCCCTACCGCCTAGCAACGTGAAATTTGGCACACTTATTTGCTCATATGCGCTAGAGACGCATTAAGAAATGATTTTTAAATATTTGGTCTTTAACGGTTGAAACACCCCTAGAACCATAAATATTGTTAGTTATATATATCAAAAACACAACCGCCTAGGAACGTGAAATTTGGTACACGTAATGCTCATAGGCCCTAGAGACGCACTAAGAATGCATTCGGCCTTTTAGGGTTGAAGCAACCCCTAAAGCTATAAATATTGTTTTTTATACTTTCCTTAAAGTTAGAAATCTGAAATTAATTGTGTATATTTATTTATTACAAGATACATATAAAAAATAAACAAGTTTTAAATTTTAACACGTTCTGCTATGGGGTGATAATGTAGTAACAACTCCTAAAACTATTAATATTAATAGTTAATAATATTAATATTAATATATATAATATTAATATTAATTAACATTGAATACCACCTATAAACGTGAAATTTGGTATACATATTCCTCATAGACGCTAGAGGCGCACTAAGAAAGGATTTTAAAATATTTGGCATTTTAGGGTTAAAACAACCCCTAAAACAATAAATATTGTTTGTTATATTTTCCTTAAAGCTAGGAAGCTTAAAATTTGTACATTTATTTCTTAAAAGAACATATAAAAAATAAACCAGTTTTAATTTTGTTACATGCTGCTATGGTTTGAAAATGTGATAACAACCCCTAAAAACAATAAATATACATGATGTTGAATCTTTAATGAGGCCTTTAATGATGCTGATACATTGTTAGAATACATAAATACGAAACATATCTCAATAATTAAAGATTTGGTTCTGACAAAGTAATAGTAAACAATTACCCTAAGATTTCCAGAGATGGCGGAGCTGTAAACATGTTCCTAGATAATTACTTTAAAAACATTTCAGCAAATGAAGCATGTAATCCCTAAAACTTCTTTGCACACGTTTTTCAAACTTTTTTAGTAAAAATCTCACTTTGAAGGTGATTTAAACTGCTAACGATATTATTACTAACAAAATTAATCACAAGTGGCGATTGTATCTCTGAATGCAATGGCGATTGGTAACACACAACTGTCCTTATTTGCATTACCTTTGCATCCTTTGAATATATTATCCTTCCATGAATAAATTATCATGGTTAGCTATTGTGCTTTCACACAAAATTTAGTGTGTTATTTAATTTTTGTAAAATATAAGTAATGCTTTACTTTTCGGCTTTGGCTAAACATTAATCCTTAAAAACACTCTACTAACCAGTTATACATTTCAGACAAACAATAATTTTGAAAAACAGGAAATTAATTACATACATAAAATACAATATATTTGAAAAACTAGTAAAAACCCATGAAAAATCACATGCTGATTAATTAGATACACATTAGAAATACATAATTTAAAAAACAAACTATTTACAAACAACATTAAGGCCTACTTATCTAGGCCTACCTAAACATAACCCTAAACTATAATCTACACTGGGTTTGGTTAAGTATTACAGATGATGGGTGAAATCATGTGTTAAAGGAATAGGTAGGCCTATTTCTTCTTTAAATTTGTATAAAGAAATACATTGATGATAAAAGGTTGTATTTATATATAGTTTAAAACCCCAAAGCAAATATTATAACGTATATTATAGTAGTCATTAGTTTTATAACTCATATTTAAAAAAAATCAACTTCACAAGAAATTATAATGTTATGTTCTTTATAATACCGTGAAGGTTTATAAAGTTTATTCGCTTTTTACGAATTGCTGATATATATACAATATATAGTTTACCTTATACAGTAGTCGGAGCAATTCTTGATATCAAGAATTGCTCCGACTACTGTATAAGGTAAACTATATATTGTGTAAATTATAATGATTGAAGTTGTAAACATAATCCCAAACTATAATCTACACTGGGTTTACAGATGATCGGTGAAATCAGCTGTTATATTATATGTTATTCACGTGCTTGTATACTCGCTTTTATAGGAGTTGATAATATTTTTTTACAAATATTTTTAATATTTTTACAAATATCTTAATATTTCTGAGTACGAATGAATGCTTTATTTTCAAAAGTAACTATTGCACATTAATTATGCAATAGATATTTTTAAACTTCTTGTTATTAAAATATTTATAAAGTAATGTAGTAAAAGAACAACTGATACAAATTTAACACAGTTAATTTAATAACTGGATGTTAAAAAAATGTGTAATATCTGGAAAGTATATTATTATAAGATTGCTTGGACTCACCAATTGTCTTTAAGTCTTTACATTATACATCTCAAATCCTCCTTTATGAAGAATACTAATTTAATTTATCAAAGAAGACTGATTAATAAAAAAAACTAGTATTTTTCTATCCTTAGACGAATGGTTTTAGTCATGTCAACTATAAAACTTTCACATAAATTTTTTCAACTCTCTATTTATATACTGTCTGGACTGATAGTACCTCCTTAGTAGATTAATTAACAAATATTTTATAATATAATATATCAAATCAAAATATTTTATTCTAGTATTAAATTAAATTAATACTATTCCTCTTTTAAGTATAGTGAATATTTCTGTGATACAATATTTCACTTTCAAAATTATGTTTATTTTTAAGAGTGGATCTTGATCTGTTCATGAGAAAAATGTTAAAACATGCAATTTATCACAGAGAAGGCATGTCCGACTCTCCTTAAACATATTTGGTTTTAAATGATTAATATAGGAAAATTAATTAGAGTAAATCATACCAATATATCTTGTTTTTCAATATTGATGAAGTAAATCGTACCAATATATCTTGCTTTTCAATATTGACACCCGGTCTATGGAAGAGTTAGCTTCGGACGAGTAATTTCTTCAAAGTGCTTGTGAGTGTTAGCATCTTTATCCTGCAGAAAACCCTGTCTGAGATTGTCTATCTATGTCATAAGCCAAGACGCCTCTGTCATGGGTATTCGGATTATAGGGGCATTAGTGGAACGGTATAACAAAAACCTTTACTGGAAAATATACCAGTGTCATAAAATGAAAGTTCATGCATGAAGCTAAGGAACGGAAGAGCACCATCCGAGATTTAACGTGCCAGTTGCCTTATAAATAACATATTAGCTGTAGTACATTATTTATTGAATTCTTAATTAAATACTAGGAGACTTTTCAAAAAATGAATTCGCGTGGTAATATAAATAAATATTGAGTAAAGCTGAATCCTCTGCAAAAACTATCTAAAACAAAACTTCTTTGCACTACAATCTGAAAAGTATGATGAGTTTTACTTAGAACCTATTAAATATTAGTATTATATAACGTATTTTATAGACTGTAATAATTAAGCTTAAATACTTGAGTTTACAATCTTTTCTTTACTTCTATTTTCGTATAGTAGAAAGTTACGCTTCTCTAATTTTAGGACTGTCTTTACAGTTTTACCACAATTTGAAGCTTTAAAGTCCACTCAGTTTAATATTCGAGTACTATACAAATGCTGTATTAAACAATGAAAGTTACTGCTATATTTGCTGTCGCTTTTGTGTAGTTTGTAGTTATTACCTCTGCTAGCGCACTTCTTGTACTAAGGCATTAAACTTGCCGCATACAACATCTGTATATAAGGTACCTGGGATGTTACTGAATTTATTGGGATATTAAACACCACATGGAACATCTTCTGCAGCCTACTCGAAACTAAAATAGTAAAACATGCTTCATTTAACTGCCCTCACTTCAGACATATGATAAATATTTGACCGCAACTGTTTGCTGGAACTGCTTTGTAGAAACTGTTTCTTACTTAAAAATAAGGAATTTCAATAAACATAGGTATGAAAAACCTTAATTTTCCTTTTTTCCGTCATTTTCTTTTTACAAAAAACTTAATATCTTTGGAAGTTGATAAGATAATGAGTTCAAATTTGGTGTACATAATTAATTTCCTTGTAAACTTTAAAAGGGTAGCCTATACATAAAATCAGAATGTTGTTCCGGTATATTTTTTAAATGACGGCAGTTTAAAACGTTAAATGTTAAATATCTCTAAAATTTTTAACATTTTGAAAATTAAAAGACACTGTTCTCATTTTGTGTTTGGTAAAAGTTTGCATAACAAATATGTATACAAAATTTTAATTCAATGTCTTATCTACATTCAACGATATTAAGTTTTCTGGTAAAAAAAAGTATATGTGGAACCCCGGAAAAATGTCATGGAACGAAGTTCATCTCGACTTTTCTTCAATTCTTTTACCAGCCTTAACGCCAACATACATACACAATTTTAATATTTCAATTGCCATTTATTATTAGATTGTTTTTATAGAAATGTTTACTGTTTCAAAAAGTTTAATGTTATTATAATAAAGGAGTAGAATTTTATTAATTATAACATCAAAGCTAAAATGGTAAACACAGCTAAATTTCCATTCATTGTAAATACATTCAATAACCATAAAATTATTTTTCATCCGACTAGGCCTAACCTAAAATTATTGTGTGTATGTTTAATTTATTTAACCTGCCTTAACGGCAACATACACACAATAATTTTAGGCTAGGCCTAGACTTAAAATTACTTTCTAGGCCTAACCTAAAATTTCAGCGCTTGACGATAATATCTGAACTACGTCGGTTGGAACCGATTGTCTCATTTAATTAATGAACCAAAACACATGTCTCCATAGCAACCAATTTCGTAACGCTATTTTCGTTACTCGTATTTTATATTTGTCATTGCCAGAGCAACCAATCAATAACACTTTTTTTCGTTACGCGTTACATTTTCTATTTGTTAACTCCTACCGCAATCCGCGTTAGTGAACTTCGTTCCAAAAATGCTGATAACTGGAAACGAAGCGTTTTCGGACCTATGTTTATTGGAACTTTTTATCTTATACGTAAAGAACAATTTCTTTTATCTTTTATCTTTATTTTATCTTTTTGTTCTTTTTACGTAAAGAACAATTTCTACAAAGTGGTTCCAGAGCGTTCCGCGACATTCTGTATATAAAGGATATGTTAACTATCATGTGATATTTTGCTTCTGTTACTCAAGCAAAGGTCTTTTACGATTCAATGGTTTCCACTTAATAAACCATAGAGAATATGAACTGCTACAATTTGTATTTACAAAGATTAATTTATTTGTAGTCAGTGGCCGTGTGTGTTTGTCACTGTTTTAGTGTCAATAATCAAGATCAAATCAGAAGTGAGTGAACCTTTTTATAATTAAATTTATAACACGGCTTACTGGAAGACTTTTTTATTAGACCTGGACGATGTTGCTACTAGGTGTTTTGTAGTGAAAAACAAACTTGTAATAAAATTAAAAATTTGATTTTGTTACACACTAGTTTCATTTATATTTTTTAGTTTATGTTTTTACTTTTAGTTTATATAATATAATATACGGGGCCTTCCACAAAGAGGTTTAAACGTTTGATTTCGTATAGATTGCTCATTAATGCATCGATATTTTTGAAACTTTACACACCTCACAATAGATTGTTTTAAAAATGTTTTGTGAAAATTTTAGCTGTAATACACTTGCAGAAACAAAATGGTGGAATAATGAAAACGTATTAATTTTTTCCCCCTGTATATAGTTATTTAAATTATACCTAAATGATTTTGTAACAAAAATTAAATTACATTAAATTAAATTACTGAAGCTCTTGTGAAATATATTTACTGTCACATAGGTACTAATGATCTAAGACAGTTTTGATTAGAAAACTGGGATATAACATAGTGGAAAACTTAAAACCAAAGTCTAAAATTACTCAAACTGTAATCAATTTACAGCGACACACTGGTAACAGCTTTCAAAAAATTATTCGTACGCTTTTAAAAAGAAATCCTGTGGTATTCGAGGAAGTTCCTCTTCAATTGCGCCTTTTAAATCCTCATCATTGTTGAAGCTGTGGAAATAAAAATGTTTGTTTAGGTAACCTCATAAAAAGAAGTCACCACAGTTATATTTATCCGAGGCCAATCCAAAAAAATACTTCCACGCCCATTAAGATTGCCATCTAGTAAGTCCATCTAAATGCCTTTGTAAGTCCAGGATTTGTAAGTCCATCTAAATGCTTCTGTAAGTCCAGGATTTGCGAAATGAGGTGAAGCACCTTCTTGTTGACCGAGCGAAGAGAGGTCTCCGTTTTAACTCGACCGTTCGGCATTTCGTCTGTGTGTCTGTATGTCTGTGTGTCTGTGTGTCTGTCTCACGATTACGGCCAAACGCCTTGACCGATTTTGATGATTCTTTGCATGAATGTATAGAATGTATGAATGTAATGCTCCTTATTCCTAGGCCGAGATATGTATATATAAGGTTTTTTTCCATTTTTCATTTTTAACCCCTTAAATAAAATAAAAGTAGCGGCCGCACCGTTTCTTTCAGTGTAAGCTTTTTTCCAAAGACAGTTTGTGGCTTAACCGTAAGTCGAATTTAAAAACTAATGGCATTTTGCGAATAGCAAATTTGATTTTCAACAAAATTTTATCCTTGATTTTTTCCTTATTTCTAACGGTAACTCACAAAATGGCCGTAAACTTCAAATTTGTTAAAAATCGTCCAAGTTTTTGTATTTCGACCATGTTTTTATACGTTTATTCTAAACCAATTCAAAAGTGTTGCATACCTCTTTTGCAGATAAAGGTTCAAATAATTCATATATGCCAGTAAAAAAATGATTGAAGTAAAATTAACAAAGTTATTAGATCAAGAAACATTTATTAGTTATTAGCATGTTCAGTAACGAAAGGAAAAAGTTCAACTTTAGGCCTACATAAAAAGTAGTACAAATTATTGTTATTTTTTCATAAATGTAAAAACTATTCGTAATTTTGATCTAAATAGAATTATATACAAATATTTATCAACTTAAAATTTCTTATTTTGAAAACACCAGTTTTATGTTGCTACTACAAGACTGCTAACAAAACTAGGCCTGTTTTGAATAGTAATTTAGGAATATATCCTTTGCAAAAAATGGCATATAATAATAAGAAAGTGTAGGGGATAAGAAAGTGTAGAGAATAAATCTAAGAATTAAACTGAATACTTGTAAATTTCATAAAATTATTTGACTTAGCTTTACTTGAATTACAAAATGAGATGAAACAAATGAAACCGCTCGGCGATAAAGGACATACAAAAAATGACCGTTTTACACCGTGGGAAGTGTTGGTACATGGGTTGAGAATAAAGTTGAGATTACTATCACGACGTTTTAACATCGTTTGTTTTCATTATTTCTAATATTGGAATATGATATGGAAGTTATGGAACTGTAAATACATTGTTAAGTTTTAGTTATTTAAGTATGTAAATATTTAATTATATGTTTTCCCTCTATAACTTGATATTCTTAGCTACCTTACGCATGATTAACCTAAATAAAACACAATGCCTCTAAAATAAATCTTTAGCAGTTAAAGCACAAGAAAATAAAAAAGCGATAACTAGAAACCACGGAATCGCGGGAATTGTAAATAATGTTTCTCTGGCTAAACCTTGTGCTTACTTGTGGCTAAAAAATCTGGAAAACGGTTGACCCTAAAGGCCATCCATGTAACTTCCCGCTAAGTTTAATTACAACAAACACTATTTTTGGAATTTTTAAACAACTATAACTTTTGAATGCGTCGTTCGATTTTCATTTTCAAAAAAGCATTCGACGCAGTTTTTAAAGCACAAAAAGAAAATGTACAGGTTTATATTGATTGGTTGAGAAATCTGGAAGATATGTTAAAAAAATACCAAAAAACAAAATGTCGTGAATTTTTAAACAACTATAACTTTTGAATGCTTGGTGCGATTTTCATTTTTAAAAAAGCATTCCACCCAGTTTTTAAAGCACAAAAAGAAAATGTACATGTTTATATTGATTTGTTGAGAAATCTGGAAGATATGTTAAAAAAATACCAAAAAACGAAAATTTGTGAATTTTTAAACAACGATAACTTTTGAATGCGTCGTCCGATTTTCATTTTCTAAAAAGCAGTCAACGCAGTTTTTTTAAGCACAAAAAATTTATACATGGTTTTATTATGATTTTTTTGCACTCTTTAAAGTTATTTTTAGAAAGAAAAAAAATTCCTAATCAGATCTAAGTTTTGAAACACCCTTTCGAATGACATGTCGTAGAATTCAATAGGTTGATTCGTTTTTGAGAAACTGTACGACAAAAATTTATTAATACACTTACATCCACACACACACACACACACACACACACACAGACACACACACACGGTCGAAATCTCGGCGGGAATAGTCAGAATGGCTTCCTGAGACCTCAAAACGTGGAGATTTAATGAAAACTCGACTTTCGAAAATCGGACCGAAATCAATAACTTCCCTTTATTGGTAGCGGGAAGTTAAAAAATGAGAACTAGAAATCCCGGAATCGCGGGAATTGTAAAATAATGTTTCGCTGGCTAAACCTTGTGCCTACTTCTTTACTGGCACACTATTTTTAACCTAAGCTCAAAACCACATTTGTTATTTTAACGAGCGAGATCTACTGTTCACAGAACTACTAGTTTAAATATTGGTTGTGTCATTTCTGGAACCATAAAATGAGGCAAGACATGTTGATTTAAAACTTGTGCATAAATAATTCCAGACATTGTACTGTCCGAAATGTCGTAAGATAACACCGCGTTTACACTCACAGCCGCCCAAACAATAATAGTCTAAAGCCGCGTTTACACTAAATGTTGGCAACAAAATTGATTGCCAACATGTTGACAACAATAAGTTAACAACAAGTTGACAACATGTTGGCAATAAGAGTGGAAAACAAGTTGGCAACAAAATAATTTGCTCAAATAATTTGATCACCATTACCAGTATGGGTTTCCTTAAATTAAACACAAAACTAGTATAATGACCGAGTTAATACTACAACTCCGACTACAACTGGAGTGATGACGCACGAAGGCGGCGTGGGGAAAGTTGTCAACTTGTTGCCAACAAGTTGCTCGTCTTTTAGCGTCCGTCAACATGTTGACAACATTTTGTTGCCAACTTTCTTTGATCTTTACCGACAGCATTTTCTTAAAACTGGCAACAAGTTGAAGTCTAAACGCGGCTTAACTGCTTCTGTAATGTTACACCACGCACAACACTTTGCTTTTTGTTCGACAGTAAAAGCCATTTTGCGAAAAAAACTGTACTAAAAAAAAACTGCACTAGAGAAAGTTAGATTATGTTTTTGATGGCTGAAGTAATATTGTTCTAAGTTTTAGTACAATTTTCTGCCAGTAGGAATACTGAAATAGGTCTCGATAATGGAGGAACTCCGAAACGCGTCGACAAACTTAAGTGAAAGTGTTACGTTAGGATTGGCAGAAAATTGTACTAAAACTTATTTCATGGATCCTAGCAGATATAATTATTTGTATAATAACTTAATATTGTTTTATCAAACTAGTTGTTCAAAAATGAGCGTTAGAACTGTAAAGCCGTACAAAATCTGATACCAAATCAAGAAAGTTATTTTTGGAGGGAGAATATTAATACATTTTTCACTATTCCACCATACTGTTTCTGCAAGTGTTGTGCTGCAAAATATTTTCACAGAAAATTTTTAAAGCCTTTATTGTGGGTACAGTTTCAAAAATATCAAGAATGTTCAAGCTATACAAAATCAGACGATTAAAAATCTTCGTTTAACACCCGATACATATTATTACAAAGAGGTAATGTTATGGTTTGGGGTAAATTGAGGAACAACAAATTTTGTTTTAGTTATATATCAAGTCAAAGAGTTTGAATAATTAAAGAGTTTACATAAATACATAATTTTACTAATATAATAATTTGAATACAAATTTTAACTATACATTTTTTTTTGAAACAATGATATGAAATTTGGAAAATTGATAGTTAATCATTGCATAGGTTAAAGTAAGACAAATGAATGTAGAAATGTTATTGGTAAATTAATGGAGAAAACCCAATCGTTTTATTATTGATATAGCAAACCAAATTAAATTAATTCACAAGTTAAACAATATAAATTTTACTTTTTACAAAATGTCTTATTTTTTAGGAATCACTTCAAGTTTTGCTAACCCTTCAAGACATTGTTTAGAAATGCTAAACAAAATCTGAAAATAATGCAAGAATACATATATTTTTATAAAGTCTACATTGCTGGAAAATTGGCAAACTCCTATTTCTATACATTATAACTAGTAGTTCTGTGAACAGTAGACCTCGCTCGTTGAAATAACAAATATGGTTTTGGCTTAGGTTAAAAATAGTGTGCCAGTAAGGAAGTAAGCACAAGGTTTAGCCAGTGAAACATTATTTACAATTCCCGCGATTCCGGGATTTCTAGTTCTCGTTTTTATTTCTTTTCTTGAGCTTTAACTGCTAAAGATGTTCTTTTAGAGGCATAGTGTTTTATTTAGGTTAATAATGCGTAAGATAGCTAAAAATATCGCGTTATAGAGGGACAACATACAATTAAATATTTACATACTTTAAATAACTCAAACTTAACAATGTATCATAAGTTAACTTAAGTTCGATATCATATTCCAATATTAGAAAAATGAAAACAAACAATGTTAAAACGTCGTGATAGTGATCTCAACCCATGACCAACACTTCCCACGGTGTCCTACGGTCATTTTTTGTATGTCCTTTATCGCCGCGAGGTTTCATTTGTTCATCTCATTTTGTAATTCAAGTAAATCTAAGTCAAATACTTTTATGAAATTTACATTGATAATTTACAGGTATAAAGTTCAATTCTTTGATTTATCCTCTACACTTTCTTATAATAATATGTCATTTTTGGACAAATGATATATTCCTAAATTACTATTCAAAACAGGATTAGTTTTGGTAGCAGTCTTGTAGTAGGAACATAAAAATTGGTGTTTTCAAAATAAGAAATTTGAAATTGATAAATATGTTTATACAATTCTATTTAGAACTAAATTACGAAACTTTTTTACAATTATGAAAAAATTACAATAATTTTTACTACTTTTTATGTAGTCCTAAAGTTAAACATTTTACTTTCGTTACTGAACGTGATTGTTTCTTGAGCTTATAACTGCCTTAATTTTACTTCAATAATTTTTTTACTGGCATATATGAATTCTTTAAACCTTTATCTACAAAAAAGCTATGGAACACTTTTGAATTGGTTTAGAATAAACGTATAAAAACATGGTTAAAATACAAAAACTTGGACGATTTTTGACAAATTCGAAGTTTACGGCCATTTTGTGAGCTTACCGTTAGAGATACGGAAAAAATCAAGAATACAATTTTGTGTAAAATTTAATTTGCAAAACGTTATTAGTTTTTAAATTCGACTTACGGGTTAAGCCACAAACTGGCTTTGGAAAAAGCTTACACTGAGAGAAACGGTCCGGCCGCCATTTTTATCTTATTTAAGGGGTTAAAAATGTAAATGGAAAAAACCCGTATATATACATGGCTCGGCCTAGGAATAAGGAACATTCATGCACAAAATCATCAAAATCGGTCAAGGCGTTTGGCCGTAATCGTGAGACAGACACACAGACACACAGACGAATTGCCAAACGGTCGAGTTAAAACGGAGACCTCGCTTACACTCGGTCAAAAATGTACATATCATATACACTATTTAATGAAAGATGTAAATATCACACCAGTTCACTGATACACTGATCATTGTATTTCATAGACCATAATGTCCGTATAACAGAAGTTTTACATAATTTTTTATTTTATGGCTTACGGGTTTCGGAAGAAATATTGAACAAATATTCAAACAATGGTAAAAAGGATGATATAAAATTTAAGTTTCTGTTTGTTCGAGATATTGTTAAGCAGCTTAGTTTTTTGATTTCTTGACCTAGAAAACTAGAGACTTTATGTAAAACCTTCATTCCGTAAACTGTGTCACTGAGGAATATTAATAACGGAATTTCTGTAATGGTGCAGTCACGTCACATCATAATCCTAACCTTGGTGTCTACATTGCATTCTTCTCTCTAATGGTTCACCAATGTAACCAGCGTTCACTAATATCAAGCTTGTCATTTTAATACACTTTATGGACTTATTAGTTTACATTCCCATAAGAGTTTCAAAGTAGTTATTCTGTATGGTAACTGATTGCATAAGTCAGAAGGGCAAACTTTTGTAGGGGAGCCCCAGAGAAAAAATAAAACTACAACTGTGTTATCAGGATATTTTTTTGGTAAAGAAATGTTCACCTAGTAATAAACATACCACTTTGTTAAATGACAAGAAGACATTACTAATGGAAAACTATATACATCAAGAGTTTAAAGTAAATAGGTCACGATGTACGAGGTAGTATTGTGGTAGTAAATAGTTAATATCTTTTTTTTCACAGCACTAACTGCTTCAAGAAAAAATAAAATTACCTAAATCCTTTTTGAATAAACCTTTCCTCATTGTTATAATTATTACTCAATAACAATAATAAGCTGAGTACATAAAAAAATTTCGGAATGTGTTGCTATCACATGGTGGTTTATGCAATTGTTTCATATGCATATAATATAAAACATTCACTGCAATAGCGCATCTTTCTTACGGGAATTTGCTAAAAATGTCTATGCAAGAAGCACAGCAAGAATAACATAAAAGTTATCTGTCCAGACCTGACCCTTGCAACAATATTATAAGCTAAATACAAATAACAAAATCAGGCAAAGGAATATGAGCCTCAATTTTTTTCCGAAACACCGTAAATTTTCATACAAATTCCGTTGAAGTAGTTCTTACCAAATTGAAAAAAATATATAGGCCTATCTCCTAAGTATTATTGAAATGAAAATAATTAAGTTGCTGTACATGGTGTTTGAAAAGTCTGGAAATAGCTTAATATCTCAAAATGTACGAGTCTTATGAGATAGAAATAAAAGCAGTTATTCACAACCATAAAAGAACCACTTTTTGGTGAGTTTGAAATTTTTGTCCACCATGTTGGATCTTGGAATGAACTTCATTTTTTAAATGGGAAGGTAGTTGTGTGATACATTATTTTAACGTAAAATTTGACGAAACAAACGAAAGTCAAATCCGTTTTTGAATATCTCAATCCGTTTTTAAGTTATCGTCAGACAAATGAGTGAAAACGCAAGATTGAGGCTCAAAATAATCAAAGAAAAAACGTATCGCGTAATACTATAAATCTTGTACAACTTTAAGAGTTTCCTTTTAAATGTGATTAAAAAATACGAAGTGTAATCAATGGCCTAAACTTTGTTAACTAACATTATTAGAACAATTAAATAACTTAGAAACAATAAGATTTTTAGAGCCTGAAAAGCAATTTTGCAAGACAAAAAATACATAATATGGTTTTCATTTTTAATCATTTATTTAAATTGAAAACAG
The DNA here is from genome assembly GCA_018207615.1 of Philaenus spumarius. NCBI lineage: Eukaryota > Metazoa > Arthropoda > Insecta > Hemiptera > Aphrophoridae > Philaenus > Philaenus spumarius. Next base: position 121,259 of record JAGFPH010000690.1, read on the forward strand.
TTCTTAACAAAAATAAAATGATAAGAAGAAGAAAATAAGTTATTCCAAGTGAAATCACTTTTAAAATAAGACTCGTACATTTTGAGATATTAAGCTGTTTTCAGACTTTTCAAACAAACTGTAGATTGAGTTTAAAATAGAAAATGATTCCGAAATCGCTCCAAACCCCCTTTAACAACGGTTTCCAACAACAGAACGATACAATTTTAATTTCTCTTATCTCTTGATCACGTTTTGTCAAACACTGCCCTGAAACATAGTTAAAACAATTATGCACATTATAAAGAATTCCTTTTGTGGAGCACGGGATACAGTTAGTTTTTTTAATAAATTAGTTCAACCAACGAAGTGGTCCAGTAAACGTATAATACATTTCTGGCAATACAGCAAAACGTAAAAGGGAGAAGTATTTCCACAATATTTTACGCCTGAACAGAGTGGAAATTTGTAATATGTAAACGAAGCGCTTTTTAAGGCCTGCTACATTTTGACAAGAGGATGTCAAATCCGTGTAATATGAATTATAGATATTTTAATTACACTATACCTGGTGAATTAGACCAACCGTACGCAAAATAATTTCATAGGCGCCATTTTGAAACGGTTAGAGATAAAGTAAAATTTTTAATACAAAAAATGTTTGTTTTTGAAAGAATTTTTCAAAGATGTGCTTCACGACTAACGTTACTATTTGCAGTTTTAATCCGTTTTTCCCCAAAATTGTATGTATTTTGTAAATTTAAAAATTTTTGAACAAGGGACAACTTAAAAGCACATTTTTGGAAAGGGTACCTTCTCATGAATCTAGGATATACATTTGGTTTATGTAGGCTATGTTGTGTGGTAACAATACAACTAACTGTAAAGCACTACTTTTTCGACGTTTTGGAACACGCTGTACATAAGCAGTGAGACAAATTACAACTTTTTTTTTACAAAATGATCAGTGAACAGAGACCAATAAAATGAGGTATCACTCGACCTACCTTTACATTTGAAAATTTTCCAAACTCGACCCCCACCCACAAAATAGCCCTTTTGGGGCTTTTTTGAGATTTGAAAACATTTTTACTGATTCTCTAGGGTCAAAATAGGGGAGTTTAAGTTGAAATGGAGGCTGTAGCTAATTTGGTTCCGTCACTATACATTGTGCACGTATGGTCTGTTTTACCCTGTATATATTTACACATTATATCATAACACGTTTTACCGTGACAGTCTATATCTTCTGTGTTGCAGGAACAACAATAATCAAACTATAACTTACTATGTCTGTAGTTAGGTTGCACTTTGAAATAGTTTGAGTTTTTGTAAATAATTTCAGTTATGAGTCATTTACTGTTGCATCGGCCAAACTTACTCATCAGCCAGTACCTTCTCACTAGACAGGCTGATGCAACGGTATATGCCTAGCATCTGCTCCAAGCATATCCTTATTTTTATAGCAGATGTTAGGT